>CM037088.1:119261870-119861870 GCA_020916435.1 Oxytropis ochrocephala
ATATACGATTATGGTGAGGTTTGCCAATCGTATATACGCCTTGGGGGTGTATATACGATGGGCAAAATAAGGTCGTATATATACGTACTCAAAGGGTATATACGATAGGCTAAAAATTTAAAAAAAAAATATGTTTTCAAAGGGCATTTTGGGGTTTTAAATTTGGGTGGGGGTCCAAAAAAAAACCCTTACTTAAAATAAAGAAATGAATAGGATAAGTATGTATTGCCGGAAAAAAAAGTACGTAAATAGTAGTAGTACTCATTTTACAAGGAACTTTGGTTTCTAGAAGATAGGAAAGTGGGAATTGATTGAATGTGGGTATCAATTGCTTAATGGGATTCATTAAAGTATTGATCAATATATTGTCCCCACTTAAGTGATCATTGATGAGACTTAAACCTTCTTACCATGTTTTATTTGCCCATATTGATTATGATTATTTAATACTTTCTCTATCTCACTCATACCAACTGTTTTAGCCTTTTAGGTAAATAAATTGTTGCATATACTCGAGGTGCGATATCAATAAAGCATTAGACTCCCTAGAAGAGACTTCTTCTTACGGGACTACGACCTCAAAATCCCAAATTCCATCAAGCACTATTTTTTACGATTTTTTTATTTTTCATAGTCTCCAAAAATCTAAAAAAATTTGTATAGCCTTATTTTGGTTTTGTTGGATTTTTAGTGGTGTTTTTATAATTTTTGGAGTAGTTTTGACTATTTAACGAATTTTTAGTAGCCTTTTAGTAATAAAAATTAAAACAAATTATTAAAAATTAAAAAATCATCGTATATACCCCTTTGAGTACGTATATACGACCTATTTTTTTGCCCATCGTATATACACCCCCAAGGCGTATATACGATTATGGTGAGGTTTGCCAATCGTATATACGCCTTGGGGGTGTATATACGATGGGCAAAATAGGTCGTATATACGTGCTCAAAGGGTATATACGATAGGCTAAAAATTTAAAAAAAATACGTTTTCAAAGGGCATTTTGGGGTTTTAAATTTGGGTGGGGGTTTTTGGGGATGGGGTGGGGGTCCAAAAAAAAAAACCCTTACTTAAAATAAAGAAATGAATAGGATAAGTATGTATTGCCGGAAAAAAAAGTACGTAAATAGTAGTAGTACTCATTTTACAAGGAACTTTGGTTTCTAGAAGATAGGAAAGTGGGAATTGATTGAATGTGGGTATCAATTGCTTAATGAGATTCATTAAAGTATTGATCAATATATTGTCCCCACTTAAGTGATCATTGATGAGACTTAAACCTTCTTACCATGTTTTATTTGCCCATATTGATTATGATTATTTAATACTTTCTCTATCTCACTCATACCAACTGTTTTAGGTAAATAAATTGTTGCATATACTCGAGGTGCGATATCAATAAAGCATTAATATTTTTTTTTATCTTTATTATTTTTTAATCTCTATTTTTCCAATTGTATAGGGTTGCCCCCACTCTTTTTTATTTTTTGGTGTTAAATTATAAGATAATATATGCTAAATTTTGCTCCCACTTAAAATAATATTTTATCTCTACTTAATGAAAAATGTAGACTATTAAAGGAGTTTTTCTCTTATGAATTTTGAATTGTGAATAATTAAATGCACATTTGTATGAAAAATGAACTTTTGAATAATTGTTTACTTATATGCATATATAGATGAATATTTTTATGACGTTAAAAATGAAAAAATCATACGTTCAAAATAAAAAGACATATATAGAGAACAATAATGATTCAGAGATGTTAAAATTTATGTCAAAAAAAAATAATGGGTATTTTTTGCTCTAAAATTATACAAATTAATGATATCTTAATTTTTGTGTAGAATTTTTGTTTTTGGTCATTGCAAATATAAGATCATTCAATTTTAGTCCCAATATATTTTTATTTTTATTTTTAAATAAATTCATGCAAATATATTTTTTCATTTTGGCCATTCTGTTAATCTATCTATTAGGCAAATGTTGATGTGTCAAACAAAAATCTTACATGGCTCTGCCACGTGTTATTTATCATTATTATTTATTTTAAGATTGTTAATGTGGAGGTAAAGTTGGCTAAAATCCCAAATCTAATTAGGGTTCATCTTCTCCAAGATGGGGTCACGAGTCGATAATGTAGATGAAGATGAACATGATGAAGAAGATGAGCCCTAATTAGATTTGGGATTTTATCCAACTTGTCCCTCTATACAAGCAACCTTAAAATAAATAATGATAAAAAATACATGGCAGAGCCAAATAAGATTTATGTTAGACACATCAACATTTTCCTAACAAAGAGCCTAAAAGAATGACCAAAATGAAAAAAAATGGTATTTTCGTGGGTTTATTTAAAATACATTACAGAGACTAAAATTGAATAATCCTATATATGCAAGGACTAAAAATATATTTAAGTCAAATATAAAAGTAACAAAAATAAGAAACGGAAGGAGTAATGATCTAACTATTTGCCTAAAAATGTTTAAAACATGTGAGAGTAAATTTTAATTAAAAAAATGACTAATTTGAAATAAAAGTTTAGAGAAAGCTTCAACATAGTAAGTACGACTTGGATATACGATTTATATAAAAAAATAAAAAAGTACGACCTGAAAGTCACTCACAATTGCGAGGTTCTGTACCAAAAAAAATTGTAAGGTTCTGAGTTCAAACTGAAATGATAATATCCGATCAACTCCAATAATAATCCTTACCAATAATTTTATCTGTTGTCTTAAAATTTCGTTTTTTTTGACCAAGAAGTTTCGTATTTTTTTAAAAAATAATTTGGTACAAATTTTTTGTAGAATATTATTATTTTTTATTTTTTATTTTTGTAAATTTTTTTTGAAGCATAATTATCAATGGAGTTAAAAGAATCGTTATTTTGTACACCAAAAAAAATTCGCTTTTTTATATACATTTTTTCCTTGTAAGTTGTATCCTGTTTCTGGCTTAGTTTCCCCCACGGAATAGCGGCAAAACCAAAACTTATTAGGATTAACCTCAAACTAGAGTTTATCCAAGGACAACATCGTCATTTCACATCTCCACCTTGTTCTGAACCTTTTCCTCCATTCCAACTCCAATCCATCATCACACAAACAAATAAACAACAGCACAACATAGAAGACATTTTAACAAACGAACGAAGCTCTTTCTCTCTCTTTCGTGTTTCTTTCTTACAACGTGTTTGACTCTCTCTCCTGAAAAATCCACCTTTCTCATTTGTAAATTCTTCTCTATTTAGCTTTCTTTTTTCTTCACCCACCTCCTTCCATCTCTTTCAAAAAATCTGTATATATAGAACAATAATACTATTCACCCATTTCAATAGAAAATAATTTAATTTCTTCAAACAATTTCCATTTCCATTTTTTCCTCTCTGTACAGATACAAGGAAATACTTTTCTCTGTTTAAATCATCTTTTTTTTTTCTGAAAAAATTCTGAGCCACCATAACAGTAGATGTTTCTCAAATCCCAATAAAAAATTTAAAAATTAAATTCTTGGATTATTTTATTTCTTCTTAGATTTATAAAAAGTCAGAAAAAAAAATTTGTAAACCCTAATTCCCAAAATTCCCAAAATCGAAGAGAAGGTTTTGATCAATGGCGGTTTCAACGATAGCTTTATACGCGAGTCCACCGAGCAGTGTATGTTCAACGCCACATCCATGTCAAATGATTACACATGCTTCCTATGATTTTGAATTGGGATCTAGATCTGCGTCGCCGGCGTCAACGGCAACGGCGTCGACATCGACGAAACCGGTGATGGGTGGTTTGTCGTGTTTATTCTCATCTCCGACGGCGGTGAAGCACCACGCGCACCATGCTGCTTTATCGTCGAGCTTTTCCGGTGCTGTTGAAGAAGATGAATTGAAGGAACTGAGTAGTTCATTTTCTTATTCACCTAGTAAGTTCTCATCTTCTTGGAAAAGAGATCAGAGTCCGGTTTCTGTTTTTCAGTGTCCGGTTTCGTGTAGTAGTAGCAGCACCGTTCGATCGGCGAGGAGTAGTAGTGGGAATGGATTCTTTGATGGGTTTGTGAGAAATGCTTTGGGGTCTTGTTTGGATTATGATTCAACTGGTCTTAGAGGTGGTGGTGAGTTTATTAGAGGTGATTCTTCTTCTGGTGTTGTTGATGAATTGACTTTTAATTTGGAGGGTACTTTTGTGGAAGGTGGATTTGGATTTGAGCCTTATGCTAAGAAGCTGTTGTTGAGTGCTCAGTTAAGGCATAAGATCTTCTGTGAAGAGTTTGTTATTAAGGCTTTTTGTGAAGCTGAGAAAGCTCATAGAGGACAGGTGAGTTGAACTTTAATGTGTGATTTGTGGTTTGAATTTTTTATTATTTAAATGTTTGAATGGTTTTGAAGAATTGTTTGTTTTTGATTTGTTATTGTAGATGCGAGCTAGTGGGGATCCGTATTTGCAGCATTGTTTGGAAACTGCTGTGCTACTGGCTTTGATTGGTGCAAATTCAACTGTAGTTGCTGCAGGGCTTTTGCATGACACTCTTGATGATGCATTTCTCACTTATGATTATATATTCGGAATGTTTGGAGCTGGAGTTGCTGATTTAGTTGGAGGGGTGAGGATATTACCTGTTATTTGCATGATTTTAGTTGACATTTGAATCAATTATTGCAAGCAGTATTAATAACTGAGTTTTTCCCTTTAGATCTGATGTTAGTTGCAATGGCTGTGTGTAATTTGGCTGCTGGAACTTAGGCAAAACATGATAAGCTTTAGCCTTTTGTGATAGCTGTGTCTGTGCGTGTCTTCGTGTGTGCTTGGTTGTTTTGGATGAGATTACTAATATTATGTCCATAATAATTTGAATGGAGATTGTGTTGGGTTAAACTCAGCATACAGGCCATCAATGATCTGTTGTATTTCAGTTGAATGTGCCTGCACCTAGGATGATTTCTTATGAGTGAAAGCATATAAACATTCATCCTCTGCATAGATAGAATTTGAAAGAAGGGGTCTTTTCTTTATGTTAAAGAATATCCAATATCCATAGTAGTCTTGTGGTTGCCATGTGAAATTGTGAAATATGCAAAAAGGATTTCGTTAGAACTAGTTTTCTGGAGCTTTTGGTTCTTGGTTTAATTATTTGTGGTCTTCCACCAGATGTTGTGTCCATCTTATGTCATCTTTCACTTCATTTAGTGGTTTCTGGAAGTTCTTCTCATGTTTTTTTTTGTCTCTTCTCTAAATTGAGCATTTTTCTTTATTGATGTTCTACAGGCTTGATGTTTGGCAATACAAATCCAGTAAATTATACAAATCATTATCATACTGCTTGTGGTTAGCATTTTTATAGGAATCTATAAATACAGATTGATACCATAACTTAGGCTTTCTAATTTTTTATAGTTTTGTTCATTCAAGAATCTAACTGATTTTTATGGCGTTTTAGGTTTCTAAACTGAGTCACTTAAGCAAGCTGGCTCGAGACAACAATACAGCTAGCAAATCTGTTGAAGCAGACCGCCTCCATACAATGTTCCTTGCAATGGCAGATGCAAGAGCTGTCCTCATTAAATTGGCAGATCGATTACATAATATGATGACACTAGATGCATTGCCAATGGCCAAGCAACAGAGATTTGCAAAGGAGACCTTGGAGATTTTCGCACCATTGGCCAATCGCTTAGGAATATCTAATTGGAAGGAACAGTTAGAAAATTTATGTTTTAAGCATCTCAACCCTGTCCAGCACAAGGAGCTTTCGTCAAAGCTTGTGGAGTCATATGACGATGCAATGATTTCCTCTGCAATAGAAAGAATAGAGCAAGCACTTAAAGATGAAGGGATATCTTATCATGTCATATCTGGGCGGCACAAGAGCTTGTATAGCATTTATTGCAAAATGTTAAAGTATGTTTTACCTTTTTTCCCTCTTCTTATTTTGCTGCCCAATATTGAAAAACTGGTTTATGGTGCTGATGATTCATGATTGCATTGCTATAATTATGTTGCTGTGAAATCATTAATGAAACAAACTGGTCTAAAACTAATTGAAAAGTATAGCATCATCTTAACCCGACATTGTGAACTGCATTGTCTGTATACTTCAAATTCTCAATTAGTTTTTTGTTTCTGCATTTTGCAGGAAGAAACTAACCATAGATGATATCCATGACATTTACGGGCTGCGCTTGATTGTTGAGGAGGAGGGAGACTGTTATAAAGCCTTGAAAATTGTTCACCAGTTATGGTCTGAGGTACCTGGAAAGCTGAAAGATTACATATGTTTTCCCAAGTTCAATGGGTATGTTGTAGCTCATTAATGGTAGTGTACACTTGCAAGTGGCCATCTCTATATCATCTGATGTTGATTTTGTTATTCATAGGTATCAATCTCTGCACACCGTGGTTATGGGTGAAGGCAAGGCTCCCCTCGAAGTACAAATTCGGACAAAAGCTATGCACTTACAAGCAGAATTTGGGTTTGCTGCTCATTGGAGATACAAGGAAGATCACTGTCAGCATCCTTCATTTGTGCTTCAGATGGTCGAGTGGGCTCGATGGGTTGTAACCTGGCAGTGTGAAGCAATGAGTAAAGATTCTTCTTCTGTTGGATATGTGGATTCAATCAAGCCACCTTGCAAGTTCCCTTCCCATGCTGCTGATTGTCCTTATTCTTATAAGCCTGATTGTGGTGAGAATGGGCCTGTGTTCGTTATAATCATTGAGAATGACAAGGTTGGTACTAGAAGTTTATATTTAATCTTCAGTTTCACAATTTATATTTCTTAATCCATGGTCATCCGAAACTTTATTGACGACCACCTCCCCTTGGAAGTAGAAGCTCATGGTCCTACTCATCGTGAGCTTCTACTTCTGAGGGCAACATTGGTCGTTGTTGAAGTTTCAGATGACTTATCATTAAATTATAGCATATTATTATTACATTTGAATGTCTGTATTAATTGTTTGTGTCTGAATGAATATGCAGATGTCTGTCCAAGAATTCTGTGCAAACTCAACAGTACTGGATTTATTGGAGAGAGCAGGGAGAGCAAGCTGTAGATTAACAACATACAGGTTTCCAGTGAAGGAAGAATTAAGGCCAAGGCTGAATCATGAGCCAGTAAATGATCCAAATTGCAAGTTAAAGATGGGAGATGTAGTTGAACTCACACCAGCAATACCTGACAAGTCTCTTACAGAATATAGGGAAGAAATTCAACGTATGTATGATCGAGGCCTAACTCCTGCAACTGCAAGCACCATGGTTGGCACAACTTGACACATCTTCTATTCCAATTATGTATGTAAATAGAATATATCTGTACAGAACATCTCTATGTTTATTACTAGGAACTTGCTAACTTGATTCAATTATCTTCTAAATGAATGATTGATTTATGTAGCTTGGTTAATAGTCATAATATATTGACTTTGCTTTGAGTTTTATTTTGTGGGTGTTGCCTTTATCAAATAATTTTATCTAAGGCAGATTCTGTGTACTTCAACAATAGAATAGTTGTCAACTACCCATATTATTAGATTATTATTTGTATAATCATTTTTTCTTTATAATAATAATGAAAAAGTCAAATTTTGTTGATATAGAACACATTGTATATATAGATAGCGTGCTGAGCTATGTAATGTTTTTTTTTGCGTGCACTGTAGTGTAAGACAAGTTGCAAACGTATTGCATTCGATTTCAACCTGTTACAAATGATATACATGGGATCTCAAAAATGAGAAACTAAACACAATTTTTTTCCATATTTAATTTTAGAAAAACATGGAAATTATAAAAATGTTATGATATTGAGCCGTCTCTAACCATTCCAACTTGTGGTCAATTATGTTGATAGAAGTAGAACGAGATCTTCTCCAATAAAGAGAAATGAGATGTTTATTTCTTAAGTTTCTCGATATAAATACACATTTAAAAGCGGTGATATAACTCAGAAAGTAATATCCTAAAACTTTAGTAAGTTAACATTTTCATTTCTCAAATTCTTGTGTGAAATGAAGAGAATCTCAACTCGAAGTTGAACAAGACTAGAGCTACAATTGTACTTTTGTCAAATTAATATGGTCTGAACTTTTGTTTTTCATTTATGCTTAGAGATAGTAAACATCCATTCTTAAGTCTTAAAGTAGCAGTGGTTATGCATAACTCTTCAGTATCTCATTATTGCATAAATTAATATAATACATAATGTGGCTAAGAAGATAGACAAAGGACAATATTGTCATATCAATAGTTTTATCTCCAAAAGAATTCTTGAACTGATGTTTGCCAATAAAGAACAAGCATAAGCATAACCAAAACCCCAGCTAATCCCCAAGAAGATCCTCCAATTCTAAGCACCCATGATGGATCAGGAGATAGTAGCAATGAACTTCTTGTTAAAGATGAAGAAGTTGTTTTAATAGCAATTATAAGTCCAGCAAGAACCATAGGTAGAACAAAACCAGAACTCCATTTTGATTCATAATGTCTCCTATCATTATTTGAATTAACATATAAAGGAGATAACACTATAGCTGAAACTAGTGCCAAAACCATACCAAGTGATCTTTGTGATGAGCCATGAATTGAAGAAGAAGCATAGGTGGTAGTAGCCATTGAGTGGGAAAGAAGAATTTTTTGTTTTTCTACTTGTAGAAGAAGTAAGTTTGATGATAAAATATTTAACTTGAGGCAAGAATTTATAATGGGAGGAAAAGATGAAATTTGGATTAAGTACGGTTGGAACTGTGTGCAGTCATGCAGTCAATAAGTATGGAACTGTCCGATCAAGATCGGACAATCTAGATTTTAAGAGGAAAAGATGAGAGGGTACGTAATGGAGATGGGCTAAGGAATCTAGATGGCATTGAATGGATGGATGACAGAAGAGATAGACAAATAGCCGGCCAAAAAGTGAAGAAGATTAAAGAATGATTAGAATTGATATAAAGGTGAAAAAGCATGGTAGAGAATGGAATGGAAGCAAAGTATATTTCCTTGCTTTTTTTGGCGTGTTCATATTGTGATTGTATTAAGTAATTAACTCTAGCTGTAATCAATGTTTGTTTTTGGCTTGGAGAATAGCTGTAATCAAAATGACATGCATTATAATTTGAATCACTTTTTGAGAATGTTATCAGAAAGGTAAACATTGGTTAGAAAATGGATTGTTTAGATACTAATTGCATTGGCTGAAGTTGTAATCAAATGATGAGTAACAACGGCAATACATTTTCTAACACACTTTTTAACACTTATCACGGGGGATTCATTTTTAAAGTGATAGTCTTAGAATGTGGTTTTTACTTGTTAGGCCTAACTCAACCACACAAAACCGGCTTGTAAGGTGAGAGTTGTCTCTTCATTATAAACCCTCTAGTTTTTTGATGTATTTACCAAAAAAAAATTAGTTTGATGTAGAAAAAGTTGATGTTAACCATAGGATTTCAGCGTTAGGACATATATTTAATTTCAAATTATTTTCATATAAAATAATTAAACGGTAAAGAAGAGTATTTTTTAGAAGTCTTTACTCTGTTTCGATGTTTAAGGAAAATGGCTTGTGACTAATTTGGAGTTCACCCGATTCCCCTTTGATTAATTTGCACAATTGACCAATTTGTAACATTCTTGTTTGATTGAGTTCACGACAATAAGCGTGAATTGAGTTTACTTGTACTGTTGTACTATTGTGAACTCAATCCATTATATACTTGTAAAACCGAAAACCCAGAACATATAGAGAACTGAGTTCACGATAGTACAGGTGAACTCAGTTCACTATAGGTTGAGTATTTGATTTACAAGCCTCAATTCACTATAACTCAGTTCACCAAGGTTGTTTTTAACAAAACAACATTAGTGAATTGAGTTTACTAACCTAATAAAGAACTGAGTTCTCTATAACTATAGTGAACTCATTCACTACAAAAAAAGCTTGGATTAGCTAGGGACATTTCGGTGGCTAAGAGGCCCAATTTCGTCGCTAACTGCCATTAGCGGGGGACCAGTTCGGTCGCTAAAACGTCCTCGCTAATCCCATTAGCGAGAGAAATGGGAGTCCGTCGCTAATTACCCAGGGACACTTCCGTCGCTAATTCCCTTGCTAAGTCTGACATACACGCTTCCCAAACCTGAATGACTGATTGTGTCAGACGTTTTTTTGACGAGTCGGTTATTATTATTATTGTTATTATTATTATTATTATTATTATTATTATTATTATTATTATTATTATTATTATTATTATCAACATCATCATCACCAAACATTCCAAAGAGAGAGAGGAGTGAGAGTGGTGGTGGTGGTGGTGAATGGTGGATTAGGTAGAGAGAGGTTGTGTGGTGAAGAGAGAAAGAGAAGAAAGAAGATGGTGGTGGTGGTGGTGAAGAGAGAAAGCTCCAAAAGAGAGAGGTTGTGTGGTGAAGAGAGAAAGGGAAGAAAGAAGTTGGTGGTGGTGGTGGTGGTGGTGGTGAAGAGAGAAAGCTCCAAAAGAGAGAGGTTGTGGTTGTGGTTGAGGAGAGAGGAAGTATGTTCGTAGGAGAGAGAGAGAGAGAGAGAGAGGAGTGAAAGAATAACTAATTTGGTGGTGTGGTGGTGGTGGAAGAGAAATTTGGGAAAGTAGGAGAGAAGAAGAGAAGAGTCGAAAATGAGAGGAGAGAAAAAAAGTGGGAAGTGAAATATGGTGGTGGGTGAAGAGTGAGGTAACATCTGATAAGGGGTAGGTGGAATTTAGCGAGGGATTTAGCGAGGGACCACTTAATTTCGTCGCTAAATGCCACGCACGCTTACCAAAACTCTGTTGTGCGTCAGAATGGCAGGAATTTAGCGAGGGACCAATTAATTCCGTCGCTAAATGCCACACACGCTTACCAAGACTCTGCTGTGCGTCAGAATGGCAGGAATTTAGCGAGGGACCACCTCCTTTTCCGTCGCTAATGTCCTAAAAAAACGTACAGTTTAAAATTTAAACTCCCGCCCCCTTTTGCCACAGAATTTCCGTCGCTAAATGCCACATTTTCGTCGCTAAATGCCACGTTAAACGAGATTCTTAGCTCCCTCGCAAACTTCGTCGTTAGTGTTAGATTTAGCGAGGGATCTAGTTTCCCTAGCTAACGTCCCTCGCTAATAACCATTTTTTTTGTAGTGATTTTACAATGACTTTTAGAAAAATAGCATTGTAAGGGTAGTTTGGTAGTTGGTTAGAGGAATGGGTGTGAATAGTCAAGTGTTGGGTGTGGGTAGAACTGGAGTTGTCAAATTGGGCCACATGGTTTGGCCCACTGGACCAAAACATAAAAGCGGGCGGGGCTGGGTTGGCTCGATTGTCTTATACGCTATGTTTTTTTTGTAGCTCAGTCCAGTCCGAAACACTAGGCTAATGGGTCGGTCCGATCTAGACCAGTCCAACTTTTAACAAAGAAAACCAAAAAAAATTGTTCAAAAAATGCATAAAATAACAGATCTAGCCTAGTCCATGGGTGGTTCTTTTTTGAGCCTTTATTTAACAAGCCTAGCCCAACTTAGAACACTAGGCTATCGGGTTGTCCTGCGGGGTTGAGCCAAAATTGACACATATAGATAGAACAACCCTAAAGTCATAGATAACGTGCAATGGCAATGAGGAAGCTCATTTGGTTGTGGTGCTCTCTAGGAGGAGATCTCTACCTAATAATTAGGTGTTGTGTCCTCTTAGGGAGTTGGCGATCATCTTGCGCAGAGAGGAGCTGGCTTGTATTTCGTCTCAATGATCTCCTTTTACTGCGAGGCCGATTGTTCTGGTCGTCATTGGTTATGGCGTTGTTCGATCATGATTTCCTTATTCGTTGAGTTGTTTAGGCTTTTATTTTCATGTAACTACTTTAAGTTTTTGTACTTCCTTATTGTAGTTTTGCCTTTGTCTTTTGTTCAACTGCTTAGGCCGTTGCAGTTGGGCCTATGTGCCTAATTTTGTTTGGTTGTGTCTATTTTTGGGTTGGTTTGGTTTGTAGGTCATTTCTCAATTGTCCAAAACAATAAGATTCGTAGATGACTTTGCAAAAAGGTAATTTCAATCCAAAATATAAGGAATAAACCTATACATCACATAGATTAAAGAATGACAATGAAATCAACTATTCTCGTTTAATAAATCAAAATATTTAATTTCTTTTCAAAAGTACTTATAATAACACCACAAACCTAAAAATAAAACTGAAATTAATCATTTAATATATCTTTTAATGGATGGTTCTAGAGTGAAATAGCAAACTAAACGTTTCACCGGTGAAACATTTATTTTAGCCGTCCGATTTAATCTAAAATAATTCTAATGGTTGAGATTTTTTGAGATTTTTCATCTTTACCTACTAATGTAGGTTAAGTTTAAATTAGTATTTTTCCCCAAATCATTTCTCTCGGTGTCTTTCTTGTAATTTAAAAACATTTCTTATCCTAAAAAATTGCAATCGAAGTCTCATGGTTCATCTTCTTCTTTTTCTCTCTCTTTAGAAATCTGAGAATGAGAATTGTGGTTCTCACCTTCAACTATCCTGAGATTAGTTTCCCTTTTGTCTTTCTAACTCCCATTCTCTCTCTTCAATTCTTCAACCATTCAATTCAATTCAATTTCTTTTCTCACCATGGGCTCCAAACCGTGGCTCTATCCTGCTCCAAATTATGGAACTATAGAAAGCTTCTGGGACACCGATGACGACGCTCCTGGTCCTCGTTGTGGTCATACAATAACCGCTGTTGCCGCCACTAAGTCGCATGGTCCGCGGTTAATTCTATTTGGCGGGGCCACCGCTATTGAAGGAGGATCTTCCTCAGCTCCTGGCATTCGTGATTTTCTTCTCTCTTACTACTCTGCTTACTTGCTCTTTGTTTTTTTTTCCCACTTGTTTCCTCGATAATCGTTCCCTTTGTTTGCTTTGTTTTCTTTGCGGGATTAGCGGAGTCACGAATCTGATCCATTCCTATGACCTTCAAACAAAAAAGTGGACTAGGTTGGTTGATTTTGATTTTTTTATTTTTTTAATTCTTGAATGTTCCAAATTCAGTTGATATGTGCAAAATTGTTTTTGTAAAATCTAGATTGGTGTTTTTGGTGATTGAATTGCTACTCAAGTAAATCAGATTTCTTGTTATGATGTTTAGGATTAAACTGCGGAGATCCGCCTCAAGAACAAGACAACAACAACATCAACAAGAATCGATGGTGGTGAAGATGATGAAGTGGAGGCCTGACCTACTCTTATTTCAAGAAAATACGAGGTTAAACTTATCGTCGTAAGTCTCGCGGGTCGCGATCTGGCACGGAGAATGCATTCGCCGTCGAGATTAGGTGGAAAGGTCCTAAACTCGCCTCGCCTCCCTCGCCGCAACGCCGACGCTAGAAATTTCACCGGTGAGGCCCACCCTCAACGCGCGTCATTGAAAGCGACGTCGTTTTTGGGATGAAGAGTTTCACACCTTCGCAACTTATCCGCCGACAAAGACAATGCTTTTCACCCTTGGGAAATCGCTTTCACCGCCTTCAACGTCTCTCTCTCTCGTTCCCTTTTTCAATTTCTCGCCAATATTTATTTATTAAAAATCATATTTAGGTTTTGTGGTTTAATTGATATGATACTAAATTGGATTTTCATTGCGGGGGTTTGAATCAGAGGCCAAAGTCTAAGATTCTCGTTGTTGGAACGGATCCTTGAATCTAGCTGAATTTGCATATGAAATTGATCAAAAGGATTTTGATCTCAACATTCCACTCACTTTTCCGAGGTTCTTCTCGTTGACCCTTCTCTTTCACTAGGTGCATGTGAAACTTTCACATATACAAAGATGAAACTCTTCATCTACTTTCATTTGACTTTTTGACTCAAAATTGAAACATGAAATTTGTTGTTTTGTTGATTGTGTGTAGATATCAATTAGCTTAGTGGAGCTTAGAGCGGCTCAAGAGAGTTCGAGAACTTGTTCATAATAAGTCAATAGTGGGTCGTTCCATCATACATGGCACGATCGGAGGAGGAAAAGCTAATTTGGTCATGAATGTGACTTAGCCCTCACCGGTTGTTGACAAAGTGAAGAATTTTGGGATGGTATGAATCCTTGGAGTTCGGAGACATCCCCTTTCTACAAGAAGTTGTTTTACATTGTGGATATCCTCAAGGTAACTATAAAGTATAGATTAAATTGTGGTATTCCTTCTATGTTGTTTTTGGGATAAAAGAATTATATTAATCGAATATGAGAAAGAATGTGCAACTAAAGAAGAATAAGACACTCATTAATAGTAGTTGTAGTAATAGTAATAGTAATAAGCAAGCTAAAGGGGATGATAAATGCACGAAAGCTTAGCTCTCCAATTTCTTTGCATGTCAAGAATGGAAGTACTCTGAAACAACTTTGAGTAGGGTACCAAAGAGAAGCCATCAAAACAATTCTCACACCTTTTAAGAGACATCTCTCGTAAACCTTAGATAAAATAATTCTAGTGTACACAACGATCGTTGCTAAGTCATTGCTTAGGTGGCGGTGCGCCAAAGGCCTCTTAACAGCTTTTTGTAACTAATTGCTCGTAGTTCCGAACCGATTCAAACTCTTTGTGCAATCCATGGAGAACAAACACCATAAGCATATTATCTAGTCTCTCTGTCATCTTCTTCACATCCTCTTTTAACAACATCAACTTAGCTTATATTTGATGTGAGTTTCATGTGTTATCTTATATTTTTACTCACTGATTTACAGAGAACCGGAGGTTTCTTTCAAGTTAAGGTTTTCCTTTTGTTTGCTTCACTTTTTTTTTGGGAGGGGGTGTTCTTTAAGGATTTCTTGTTCTGGTTTGTATTTCTCTTCTTTCGGCTTGAAAAATTCTCTTATCCCAAAAGTAAAAATAACAAAATTTCAGATAATTGTCATTAGTTGTGAAGTTATGTGAGGTATGCATTCCCCGGGAATCAGTGGACTTATGTTGCGAGGTGACTTCACATTTCAATCAAATAATTGTTAGCGTTTTGGTTTACAA
Source organism: Oxytropis ochrocephala (assembly GCA_020916435.1). Classification (NCBI taxonomy): domain Eukaryota; kingdom Viridiplantae; phylum Streptophyta; class Magnoliopsida; order Fabales; family Fabaceae; genus Oxytropis; species Oxytropis ochrocephala. The sequence continues at coordinate 119,276,881 of CM037088.1, forward strand.
AGTGGTGATACTATTTCACTCACTAAAGGGGTTGTTTTGAGGTTGAACCCACACAATATGTACATGGTGCATCACAAATGATGGCAATACTGATTGATGCAACATAAATCCAGGAATAGTGGTGGTCCCGCAATTATGGGCAAGAAGGTTCTTTGGAGTAGCATTTCAAAATCTTTCGGGGACGATTCTCACGTGAGGAAATCATTCGATTATGGGAAACTAGCTTATGCAAATGCTGGGGGATCATTCTATTCCAACTTGAGAGTGAAGAGAGATGATGAAGACTGGGTTTACTACAGTAGTCACAAATCAGAAATTGAGAGTTTGCAGAAAGAGGATTCAACTGCTTCTTCCTCTGAGCCTTCTCTATCACGAAGTTATTGTTCAATTTGATATCGCGGCGATTAAATTTAATTTATATGAGAAGTTATTGTTCAATTTGATATGCAGAAGTTAAATTCAATTTATATGAGAAGTTGTTGTTTAAAGATAGCTCAGATTTTGTAAGATTCTTTTAATATCTCCTTTTCCATGAGTGGTTTCTATGAGAACCTCTTCTGCAACTTTTGTTGCTCTTGCTTGCACACTGTTCTTAATTAGCTTATCAAGATCGATGTTTGACACTATCCGCGATCCACGAGAAAACCAAAGGATGATTCATGTGCAAATCGAACATCGATGATCGAGAATTTGGGGATGACAATTTTGCGGTGGGAAGTTGGGAGTAGAAAGAAGTAATGAGTGGGACGACCACATGAAACTCCGCACACAAGTCTTCTTTGCCTCAACCGATCAAAGGAGCGAACGGGCAGCGAAGTAGAGCACGCGTACACTATGGTTGTTTGTAATTGCTTTGATTGGTTCCAAAACAACCACAATCTCATGCCCATAAAGTCCCAATTTGACAGCTTTAATTCGGAAGATTACAACTTGAAAGTCCTTTAATTGCATAATTCAAGAAACAACAATAATACATCTACTTAAATTCTCTATCTTATTAAATTGGGGATAACAACTTAAGTTGATTTCACTATTCTACATTACTTTGACGTGACTCTTTTAACGACCAAAAGTAATGGCAAGATTGTCGTTAATTGTCCTTTTAACAACTTGAAAGTCCTTTAATTGCATAATTCAGTAACAATCTATCACAAAAATTTAAAATTGCAATTCTGTGCGACAATTCACACCCAAGCTCAATCTTTTGACGCCTTTAGTTCTGTCCAAGACACCAATATGGTGACCCGGAAAGGAAAATTAATGGAATTCTCTTTATTGAAAATGAAATGGAATGTTTTGTAGCTTCACTCAAAATTCGAAGTCCTTTAAGTTGAACAACCGGCCCTGTCAATGATATATATACTAGTAGCAGATCAATGTCACCCTAAATTCTTGATATCAAAAAGTAGTATTTTAAGCTATGTTCACCAAACAATGTAGAATTGTAACAAAAAAATCAATAGAGTAGAACAAACAAAACTTCACCATAATAAAAATGCCCAAAAAAGTTTCCTAATAGTTAAAAACCAACAAAACAATACTTCAAAAGGAAATGATCCAAGAAATTAGTTCGATATAAGTTGCCTACAATGTCTCGTAAAAATTAATTGAAACTTTCTCATTACTAAGTCTCTATCATAGTGCGCCATGCCTTTTCAAATTTTTATCCACGGGATGTCTTTATATTCATTGTGGTCACCCAACAACAAATCAATTGCCACCTTAATTCTCACAACATCTTCTTTCATCTATCACAAAAAATGGATACAATTAGTACTCAGACAAAGAAATAATACGAAAGAAATAATGACATGTTAAGTTAATATGATACTCACTGTAACATGAATGTTTGGTGTGAAAGAAGAACCCATTGCCAACCATTGTAAGATCCACACTGCAGAATGCTGACTGGTTATTGAAAACGCACAAATATTACATGTTATTAATATTAATAGGTGTACATATATAGAGGATGAATATACATTGGTCGAAGTAAATTTAATTTTTTTTACCAAAATCCTTCATAGACTTGTCCAATGGGCTCGGCCATTTCCCAATGCTCTACCTGTTGCACTTCATTTGCAAAGTTGTGAGGGAAGTAGTCTGTTTGCATTATCTGGGTGATGACTTGCCACTACAATATTCAAATAGAAAACTGAATAAGGTAACAGGTTCAAGAAATATTAAATACAACAATGACAATTAATTCTGCAATATCTAACAAAACCAACAGTGCAATAATATGCTCGCATGGGAGACCAAATGATTCCATCCTCTTGCAAGAACATTTATACACATTATCATCTGGATAAAATGATACTTTCCACTCCCTCTTAGATGCTTGGTACTTACAAATTGTGTATATGAAATATGTGTAAGTTTGATGGCGTGTTGTCACAACCATATCAGCAGACCTTTCAAGAATATCTTGAAATATAGAAAATATCTCCCTAGTAAATAACTTCCCAGCATAGCGCTCCATGCTTCGACGTCTTGTTTGTAGCACAGGATCACCGTAAATAGAAGCAAAGTCGGCTTCAACCTCCTTGTAACGCATGTAATTGAGGGATCGATGGAAATGTAGTAAAAAATCAGCCAAATTATATCGTGAGTGTAGAAACCTCCCCAATACTGCATGTAACCCCTCACATCGAGAGGTAGTTACGCACTGCAAAAAAATTGCCGCGTGTGAGTCATGCCCACATCTTTCTCTTTGCATATAGTTCGGTAACCCACTTGTTGTCATGCAACTCAAATGCGTCTACCATTTCAACCCACTTACGACGAAACTCACCTATCTCATAGTCACCCAACATGCATTTCGTAAATCGACCAACAAATTCAGGAATTCCAACGTTGGACGTTGCATTACGAATTAGATGCCAAGCACACAACCTATGATAAGCATTCGAAATACTCTTTGTATAGCATTCTTCATTGCAAGAGCACCATCGGTAATGACAGATATAGGTGACTTACGACATCGCTTCCAAAAACTGCTCAAGAACCCACACGTAAGTTTCTTCTCGATTCATTTGCAACAATTGCACCAAAGAATATAATATATCGTGATTATGGTTATTAACTCCGAAAAACACCACTAAGGGCAGCGATATTTGTTCTTTCCATATGTTGCATCAAATGCCAACACATCACCATAAACTTTGTAATCCATTTGGCTTATACCATCGCACCAAAACAAGTTTTCAAGCCTACCTTCGCCATCAATAGTTTGACGATAAAACATCAAAGGGTCGTGTGATGCCAGCCCTTTAAGATAATGTAAAGGTTTTTACCATCACACCGTTGCAAAAGGCGCTGTTTTCTTATCTGATTATATATATCTTTTTTACGAAACCCTATCTTTTCGTAACCTCCTGACTGGCTCGCAAAACAACCATAGACTTGAGATGGGCCTATACCAACCTTTAACATGTCGTTCACCTGCATTATATCCGACTCTTTCATTCTTCGATGCGCAGCAAGCATTCCAGAGTACTCTTTATGTAAAAGCTCATGGTTGTGTCGATCAAGAAAAAAGCGATTATCCGCCAACGTTGTGACAACAAATCAATATGCACCCGAAATTTCGCTTCACATCCGCATCGAGTCTCGTTTACACTTACGCTTACGGTTTTCTATTGTTAAACCTCTATCCTCCCTAAAGCCTTGTCTGTGGCAGACAAACGTTCGCTGCAATATTTCATTTTTATTGCTTCGGAGGATATTGCTTTTGCGGACTGCAAATCCATTCAGTTTGGCATATCACCGTAGAAAACTCATATGCGATATCCAAGGTTGCAAACTCAAATTTACTTGCTTCATGGGGCTTAACTCCTTCGGATCCATACTAAGAATATCCTCCATGCTATCAATATTTATAATTGTTTCAATACCTTCGCCATCATCAACACTAATGGAATCATTGTCGGTGATCTCACATGTCGCTTCATCTTCTACCCTAGCGTCAACGTCAATACTAATGGAATCATCGTCAGTGGTCTCACATGCCACTTCATCTTCTACCCCAGCTGACAAGTCTTCAAGTCCCTACCACAACAAACAATATAATTTCAACAATAGTATCAATCAAATATAGTAATATTAGAATTATATACAAGTTTTCATTCTACCTTCTATAAAATACAGTAACATCAAAATTAATACAAGTTCTCATTCTACCTTCTCAAATGCAATTGATTCATCCATCTGCATGTGTGCTTCAACCCGAAAAGATGGAGTATGGATTCCTTGAATTCCTACACATTTAAACCATTTAAGTAAAAGATAATCAACTATGCACATGCAACAAGCAAAGAGTGGGGTAACACTCCTATGTGTGCCTTCTAATCGGTAAACAAGACAAGACTAGCAAAACACAAATAAATTAAGTAAATCTTGGAGACCATAGTTGCAAGTCTTGTACATACTTCTTTTGTGTTACTGAGAAGTTGCCTTCATTTCAGAAACTCTTTTAAGACTGAAGCAATCCACATCAACAATATAGTTAGAAATAAATTCTTGTCAATCAAATACAGTAGCTATAAACAAACCGAGTATCTGTGTAGGGAAAGCATATATATGATAGTTAAATTGTGAAACACCTGCAAAATATTCAAAAGCAGATTGGGTTTGAAAGCATTTAAGTACGGAACAACATTATTCTACTTGCTTCTCAGTTTCTCTCTTTTTCGTGTCTGCCATAAAACCAACAACTGCAAAGTTAAATTTTAAAATACCCACAAATGTCTACAGCTATTTAACCAAAATCCTGCAAAGTAAAAGAAACGTACCTTGAATTGTTAATATAATCGAAATATATTTACGAATCAAGTTAACTACCAAAAAATGCTGACCCCGAGAGTAAAATCCCAAAATTAGGAGAGTGTCTGTTCTTTGAGTTACCGCTTTATGCCTTTTAAACAAAGTAGCCACAAAATTCAAGAGAATAAATCAAGATGTAAACACCTACAGTATAAAACTCTTAATAGTCTGCATCCATGAACCATGTCGAGAGAATTTGAACAAACATCAGTATTGCAAAAACTATGGCATCTAAAGAAAATGGAAAAAAGGTACATCCAGTAGCAAAGTGAACAAATATCCAAGTTTGTGGCACTCTAATTCACAATGAAGACAAACACTTATGCTTGTGGAGCTTTAGTGTTGCATAGACTGTAAAAGATCTTGTGGAGTATCTTAATCACAAATATTAAAAACCATATATAGTACAAATTAAGTATTACAGTGAAAGTTAGGATACAATACAACACACGTAATAACAAAAAGATAGAACAAAAAGGAAAACAATAGAAACTTCAAAAGAACAACAACACAGCAAGGCACGCACGACTCGTGCCAGGGTGCGCAAAGCATATGGCATTCGTAGTTTTGATGCTTCAACTAGAGACTCGCGGTGCAATTGTCAGCCTCTAAAATGCATCAAATTATCTTCTCCATTTCTCAAGCAAAGCATTGAAATTGTAATTTAATTTTTAAAACCCTAAATAGCAAGCAAAATAGAAATCAATTTATAGATTACAGAGGTGAGAGGATTTAATTAGGAACTTACCGGTGAACGATTAAAGAGCAGTAAAGTGAACCATTGAAATCGGAGTGATGAGAACGATTGAACGGAAAGGGATTGACTGAACACTTGAACGATTGAGGAGATGAAGAGGATCGGATGTGAGGCGACAGTGGTGGCCTTGTCTTCGTCACCGTCGTGTCTGGGGGAGGTGGTGACTGGTGGTGAGCGATGATGTTGCGACTGCGATGGTGGAGGAGAGGAGGTGAGGTGAGCGTTTCGTTTTCCTTTTCTCCTTCGCGTTATGTTCTGTTTCACGTTTTCCTTTTTTTTTTTTCAGTTTACCGGAAATAGAAAAAAAGATTTCAGTTTACCGGAAATAGAGAAGTTACAAAATATTGGACCTAAAAGTTAATTTTTTAACCTATTTAATTTTTGACAATAAGATTTTAAAATTATAAAACTTACCCCATGTTTACTTACAATAGTAAGTCATTTTAATGTTTCACCGGTGAAATATTTGGTTTGCTCTTTCACCCTAGAATCACCCATCTTTTAAATATTGTTTATATATTATATTTTGAATAAAAAAGAACGCATTTTGTTTCTTATAGTATTTTGTAGCGATGGTAGTATTACAAAAAACCAAAATAAAATTTTGACGAAAACAAAAAAAAAAATATTACTATATTACATGAGATAACAGTTAAGGGCTAAACGACGTCGTCGAGCTCCTTCCCGTTCTGCAAAATGCAACTGGAAAGAACGAAGAACATCACGAGCAAATGAACGATCATGTCCTCACAGGAGCAAGCACTAGTATCTCTTCTATCGCAACTAGCTCTATCCTTCGACGGTGCCGTTTTAGGGTTAACCTTAGCCTACGCTGCGGTTCGTTCCATTCTCAAATTCACCGCCAACAACACCGCAATTCGTAAACTCCACGACGCCCCTTCCCTCTCCGTCTCCGACCTTCGTTCTCTCCTCGCCGATACATCCTCCGATGCCGATGAAAACTCCGATGATGGTATAATCGTAATTGTCCGCGGCACTGTTGACGCCAAGTCTGCCGTTGAAGGCAGCTGGAAAACCTTGAGGCCTTCTGTCTTGGTTTCTCATGAGTCTGGTGATAAAGGAGTTATCCTTCAAAGAACTCAAACGGTAGCCCTAACTTTTCTTTAATGTATTTGTTTTGTTTATATTATAATTCTTGAATTTATGGAGATTATTAAGACGGGATTGAATAGGGTAACTTTTTTCTTTGGTTTGATATTCGAAATTTTAGGAATCAAGATTTTTGAGGATGTGGATTCTCTGCAGTCACTATTTCTATCGCTCTTATAGTTGCATTTTTACTTTATTTTTATTGATATATGAAATCAAGGGATGAGATTGTATATGAAAGTAATCCAATGGAGGTGGTTTCCATGACTGGAGGAGTGAGTGCAGTGGATTGTCATCGGATTTTTGGGATCATTATCATTTGTTGTCAATGTTCAATTTTTAATTAGGTCTTGGTGTGAGAAATGAAATAGTATGATTTTTGGAGTGAAAATCACTTCACAGTTCACACTTGATTCCAAACAAAAATAAGAGAAGGTGGAAAGTAAAACGGAAACCATGATAACTCTGCTTTGTAGATTTTGTTGAATATAGTTGAAACTAAGGCCTTTGGTATACAAACAGCTCATAATAAAACTTAGCTAGTCAAGTTGTTTGTTTCGTAGCTGCATTAGTCTCCAGATTTTGAACCATTGAATAGGTTTATTTTGATGCTTTGGCCATAAGGTTTTATTGGCAAGTATGTTCTTATTCTTGATTTACTGTGATGATCTAGAAGAAAATGGTTAGGTAATCAGCATTGTAGAAATTTGAAATTTTAATTATTACATGTTTTCAATAATATTTGCCCATCTCTTTAGCATTTGAATATACTGTATCCATATCTTAGAGCAGTAATTTTTTTAATTGTTTGAGATTATAAATTTGATTCCAACTTAACTTTCAAGCAATTTAATTGTGACTACTGAAGATTAATTTTGTTGTTGTTGATTGTGGTGAAGTGCATATACAATGAATGGCATAACTTATTTGGATGGAGTTCTGATCTTCGAGGCATATTTGGAAGAACTTGGAGAAAACAAGAGTCTACATCCTTAAGAAAGGTAATGTACGACTTTGTTGCATTTTGTGGTTCATATGTTGTCCAAAATTTCTGGTATAATCTTACCTAGGTATTTGATAGTGGAGACTAAAAAAGAACTCGCTGACTTGCCGAAAATTATGTGTGTTATGTATGAGTTATCCTGGTGATTTTATAATCATGTCTCAAATAAGGTTAGAAATTTAAAACAAAACTTTGCGTCAAATATTTGTCTTTTTTCTTTTGTCATGAAATGCCTATTATTCTTATGTTCTACTTCCAACCACGGTTCTGAGAATATCCGATATCGACCTGTATAGCCTTTAGTATAGACAAAGCATCAACCTATATAAAATTATTTTGCCCAAATATTTTGTCTGAACTCCGCCGCTGGCTGTGTCTTTGTTCTCCATTTCCTCTATTTTCTTTTGGTGTTTTATTTGTTTGAGACATAATAGCCAGGATTAATCTTATTTGTTGATGTTATTGGGTTTTGGTAGAGGAGAAAGAAAAGAAAGATCAAAATTTGAATAAGAGAATTAGAATGTAATATTTAGCTATGGTGTGTAATGATGTCTTACAAAATATAAGGCAATAACTCTTATTTATACTACTATTGATTGAAATTAACTTCTAATCTTCTTAATCAAATAATGAAATATGAACCCACTGCTAAATGATCGTCTAAGATACTCTCTTAAGGTTTTATGGTGAATATGTTGCGATGTATTTTCTACATATTCTAATACCCCCTCAAATTAAAACTTAATAAGCTCTTGTTATAGTTAAACATACTAAGGTTCTGTTTGGTTCTATCGAGGGGAAGGATAGGGAGGGGAAGAAAGGGATGGGATTTTAATTTTATGTTGTGTTTGGTTAGAGGAGCGAGGGGGAGAGATTTTGATGGAGGGAAAGTATAACTTTACTTTTCATCACCCTAATATAACATTTAAAGTAGCATTTAATTGATGCTACTTTAGTCGATTTTAATATATATCTTCTCTCCCCTCCAAATCCCCCCACTTTTGGAGCGGAGCTAAAATTAACTCGAGCGATTTTACTTCCCTCCCCGCCCCTCAATAAACTTGAACAAAACACGTGAACTTTTAAATAATCCCTAGTTCCTCTCCAACCAAACACTATCTAAAAGAACATAAACTTAAAATATAATGTAATGGCAGACAACAATATTGAAATTTGAGAAGGGGCCAAAGCGTCTAGGACTCGAGACAGGGTCAAGCTGCATCTTTGGAAAAGACAGGGCTAGTGAGTTGCAGCCAATATTATTCTATTAAAATGATCATTTAAGGGAAGAATAATCACCGTTGGTATGACTGTCACTGTTGGTAACATTTTCATTCTAGCTCTCCTACTCAATTGCATGCTGCCGGCAATGAAAAACCTATATGTTAATACTAAAAGATGGCTCAGATCCCAGAAGAAAAACAGAGAGAGAACTCTCTCAATTGCTTTAAAGGAAATCTCACTGTTGCTTGATGAAAACCACACTAAAATGCCGGGTTTATATTACTCTGGCAGGCCTTTTTTTATCCTAAAAATGGCAAAATAATTTGGAAACATTAAATCCAAATGGAGATTACAGGGAATCATATTATTGGTACTTTAATGGCAACGTAGCTTCCGTGACCGGTCCCTCCCTTTTCAGCAGAAGGACTGGATCATGGGCCGGGTCTTGGTGTCGATGTCTTGGACTTTCTCTTCGTTCCACATCCAAAGGAAGAGAGCAAAGATGAAGATTTAATAAGAACCTAAAGATGCTGGAAAACAAATAAACACCCCCCAAAAAGTAAGGTGAAGAATACGTTGGATTGGACCTGAAAACACGACGGATAGATAGGCTAGGAGATGATCAAAGATAAAACAACCAAAACCCTTTGGATGGCCGTGAACCAAGATGGAAATGTCCGGGTGTCAATTCATCAGCCTGGGCCATCTGAGAGAGATGCTCATGCACATGTGTTGAGCTAGGGAATAAAAGGAGGAGGGGGTGAGGTAAGAGAGAGGTAGGCTGGTATTGGGATTAGACTTGTTTTGGGAGAGAATCAGGCACTCTCTAGTTTGCCTATAGTACTTTTCTTTTCTATTTTCAGTCACACTATACGTCTGTAATTCACTGATTACAGAAATATATACTTACTATACCATTTATTGGCCACTGTTTTATTGTTGGTACCCATCATACAACTTCAGTACCTCTCTGATCTGAGCATGGTAGAGCTGATGGGGCAGTTACAAGGTAAAAAGATGAACTGGCGAGGGTAGATCTGATACCATAATTGTGGAAGAGAATGAGGAGAGCAAAGTGACCTTGGTCTGAAATTTCGATACTCGGAGTTTTAGCTAGAGAAAAGAAATATGGAGATATCATCATTATATTAGAGTTCTTGATTCTAGGGAACAAAATTGAATAGTAAAGGAAATAGTTCATGCTTTGATGTTAACTTCTAGAGATTTAGGTACAAAAGGAGGAAAAAACAGATCAAACTCTGAAGAGTATTCGATATTGATCTATGATGTGTAATGACATGTTACAAAATACAAAAGAGCAACTTCAGTTTATACTAATACTAGAATCTTGATCATAATAAAATGTGGAAACAAATCATGAAATGTGATGAAATATGGAAACTAAAATTACTCCCAAAAGATCATTTAAAATTTCCTGAAACGTTATAAGATACAATAATACAACACCAAAATGCAATAATGGCATTATTACATATTTTATAGATATTCTAACTATATTTTTATTTTAGGTGCCTTTTGTCTTTACTGATGATGGACGACGATCAAATACTGAATATGTCGTCGTTAACTTGGATGGCTCAAGACATCCACTGCCATAAGATACAATAATTCAACACCAAAATACAATAATGGCATTATTACATGCTTTATAGATATTCTAACTATGTTTTTATTTTAGGTGCCTTTTGTCCTCACTGATGATGGGCGACGGTCAAATACTGAATATGTCATCGTTAACTTGGATGGCTCAAGACATCCACTGCCTCTCACAACAGTTTATCATAAATTGGAACCCATCACTACTCCTTATACTTTCTTGCAAGCATTTTTTTGGCGCGAATATCCGGTAACTTTATAGCTTTTATGCAATGGATAGCATAAAGTTGGGTTGTGTTCAAGCGAACTTATGCTGTTTTACTCTTCTATTTTGGAGTTTTGCCTCTCTGGCCCGTGTCTTGTGATATTGTTGATTTTTGGTTTATCATATTTGCTGAAATTTTAGCATATGATGTTTCCTTTTTGCAGATTGGACTTCTAGATGAAGAGAAAATTCTTCCGTTGGGGAAGGATATTAGTGCTGTAGGCCTCTGCAGTTTAAGAGATGGAATTGCTGAAATCAAATCATGCAAAGATCTACCATATTTTCTGTAAGTTTCTTTTCCTTTAAATAAACTACCATATTGTTGATCATGGAAAGCTTTATACCATTTGGTATTGTCATACATTGGTAGTTGTAGCCTTGTAAGGGATTGTTTCATTTTAATGTAGCTTAATGCTGTTCCTTTTCTGTACTGATTGTGGTCCAGTAGAATAAACACTATTAGAAATGTCACTTCATTGTTAGAATGATTACAACCATTTCGTTCTGTTTTGTTTGTTTAATTAATTAGAATAATTGCATTGGTGACCATGAGAAGAGAGTAGGATCTGTCAGTGTGTGGGACCATGATTAGCTGCAGTCAAGTGTTTCTACCGTCACTGCAGTCAAGGGAGTGAGCCATTGGATGTGGTTTACCTACACTTCTCCACACTTGATTGGTTTTAACAAAAAAAATAGTGAAAAATAGAAAGAGAGAGACAGAAAGACAGACTCAAATTAATGCATTGATATGTATTTTTGTGTCGTACACTATTTGATGGACAATGAACAACCAAAGCAAAAAGTTGTATTGTGGGACAGAAAGTTGTACCAGATTCCAAATCAAACAGGGTGCAACTGGAGTTATCCAATCTAGTCCCTTACTTTTTAGCAAATCAAACGCACCTTAATACTAAATTATTGATGCTTTTTGTACTTTCTCCTAGTTGCATAGGTTTGAGCACATATAACCTAATAAATATTTGTAATTAATTCATGTTTTTTGTAGGTCTGACTTGAGTAAAGATCAGATGATTGAAGATCTTTCCTTCAAAACTAAAACTTTGTTTTGGAGTGGCATTTTTCTCGGTTCAGTGTCGGTTGGAATCCTTGGCTATGCAGTTGTGAGGTATGTTTGTTTTCTTGACCAGACCATTTATCCCTATTGTTTACAATAACGATGATATTAATAGATAATTTGTTTAATTTCGGTTGCATGCTGGGACACAATGGACTTTATTTTGATAATTATCGTAGTTTTGAAAACTATTAGAAATGATATTATTGATAATCTATATGGTAGAGTTGATTTGAAGACTATCTTGAATTTTCCCCATTCTTAGGAATTGAAATATTTTGGTTGCATGCTGGGACGCGATGGCCTTTATTTTGATAATTATCGTAGTTTTGAAAACTATTGGAAATGATATTATTGATAATCTATAGTGGTTAGAGTTGATTTGAAGACAATTTTGAATTTTCTTCATTCTCAGGAATTGGAATAGATGGAAACAGTGGAAGCAACAGAGGCAGCTGCGGCAGCAGCATGTTGATCCTCAGCCTGATGAGGAGGTTGAAGATATTCCAGATGGACAATTATGCATCATATGCCTAACGAGGAGAAGGCGTTCAGTTTTCATTCCATGTGGGCATCTTGTATGTTGCCATAGGTGTGCCATATCAGTTGAAAATGAAGTGGCACCTAAGTGTCCAGTTTGTCGTCAGGAGATTCGGAATTCAGTGCGGATATTTGAATCTTGAGTATACAGAGGCTGGTTGGTTGTTACTTTCACTGCGACAGGAGTCTTTTGTGCATAGTGATGAACAGATGATTGCTTTTCATTGAATAGATCTGGCGTTTTAGGAAAAATCTGCCTTACTCCTTAGGGAAGTCGAGTCACAGCCTCTCTTCTTCTCACTTTGGGCAGAATTTAGCTCCTAACAAATGGGTAGTATATTTTGGATAGAAAAGTGGAAGATCTCAACTGATAATGGCAAAAGCAATGGAGTATATTGTAATATACACATGATTTTGTATTTGTATATACTATATAATGTAGTTTTAACTGTACGTTTTTTCATTATTAGTTGATATTATTCAATTTTCCTTGACTAGCAATTATGAGATTAGTATCAACTATGTAGATGAGCAAATGAGTAGATGTCCAGGGCTTTTGACATTTAATGCAATATTTGTTAGCTTATGATATAATTTGCAGATTTGTAACAAAAGCCACAGGTGCCCAACTCTGAATCAATGCTATCTTCTAAATAACTATTGATCATTACAAAACAAACATTCAATGAAATAATTTACAGCTCTCTTTATCTTACAAACAGCTTAACAATTTAATAACATTAAAAAATTGACATGAGCAATCTATGTTATTGCATAAAGCATGCTGTCAATATTGTTGAACTGAGCTGGAATTACCCTGGTTGTTTATCTAGTTTCCACAAAGAACAGAAAGAAACAGGCTGTCCCTTCCACCATAATCCTACACTCTTATTGTTTTCTTCTACTTTCATTTCCCAATTAATATCATACTTCCTTAACAAAGCTCTACCTCCATCAATGGCATCCTCTCCAAATATTTCCCCTACAAACCCTGCTTCTTTCATTCTCTCACACCATTTCTCTTTCCCTTCATTCATCTCACGTTTGTTCGTCAATCCCTTTGCAGCCTCACCTTCCATCACTCTCCTTTCGTCGCTTTCCCGACCTTTGAATGCTGAACTGATTGAGTCCAAAAACTTCCACAAATACTCCACCCTTCTAGTGAACCCAGTGGCAAAGTTCCCACAACTATTGCAGCAACATTCCATGTTGTTCTCACTTAGTATCACTCCCTTTGGCTTCATGTTTCTCAACACCTTCAAAAACTCACTCCTTTCATCAGGAGTGTTATGATTCAACTGGTGCAGCCTAAACTGTGCACAGACAATAAATGTTTCATCTGGTGAAGTGTCAACAATTTTAGCATTCAATGTCTGCAATGGATGATTATCAAGCTTCTTTATCTGCAAATTGATGTTCATGGACTGAGCAAAACCAAGAAGTCTAGAAGAGAAGTTATCACCAGATGGACCAATTGAAAATGAGGTCTCCATGTTTTGCTCATTCTCGGTTTTGGAAGCAGTAACCATAGTGATGCGAACCAACGGAGGCGGTCCACCCGGCCTACGACTCAAAGCCTCGAGAAAAGTTGGCCATTGCACACCATGAGAAACACCGATGTCAAGGATATGAACCGTGCGCGAATTGTTCGGCTCTTCAGCAAGAACTTGAAGGATTGAAGCATTTGCTATGTTGTTAGGAAAGGAAAACCAAGGACTAACCTCATAGAACTTCAGCAATGACTTCTGAAAAAACCTTGGTTCTGTAGAAGCAAAAGTTATAGCCCCTAAAGAGGTAGTCAATGAAGAAGAAGAAGATAAATGATGTGTCAAAGCTTTGAGACCATATGATGCAAGCCTATGGTTAGCATCACCAGTAGTTGAGGCTAACTCATGAAGAACATATAAAAGATGCTGCACGCGATTCAAGTTTCCACTAGCTATTGCTGCAGCACAAGGGTTAAGCAACTGCTCAGCCCATCTACCTTCTTTATTGTTTCCATTGTTACAGTTATTTCCATTACCTTTAGCTCCTTTCTTCCCACCAGGTTTTCTAACCACTGTATTTGTGTTTGTCCCTTCAACAGCTGCAGCATCTCCATTATCAGCTTCATTCATCGGACGGCTCTTGATTCGCTTACTTCTTTGGTTTTGTGATGGTCTGAGACTTGATTCATCAACAGCATTTCGCTTCTTCGGCAAATCCGAAAAGGGTACGTTGTTAGAAGAACTATAAGGCTCAAGGGATGTTGTGCTAGTAGTGCTAGCACTAGCTGCTGCTGCAGCAACAATAGGAGATGAAGTATTTATATCAGTTTGGTACTGGCTGTTTATTATGTCTTCTTGGCTTTGATCCCATAACTGATACTCTTGAATGTAACTAGAGTTATATGGATCATCCAAGAATGATGGAAAGAAAGAAACAGAACCTTCAAGCCAATCTAGAATGTGATCTGATGTTGAGTTTGGTTCCATGATCATTCTGATACAAGAAACTATGAGATTTTGAAGAAAGATTGAAGGGTTTTAAAGAGCTTAGTAGTGTTGGATCATTGACCAAAAATCATAGGAGGATTTCAAGATAGAACCAAAGACTTTGTGTTCATTTAGTTTTTTTGACATGTATTTATAAAATAAAGCATGGTGTATTACTATTCCCAATGAAGATCGACTCAGTTTGTAAGGAGTTGACTCATACTCCATAAGGAAGTGGGTTCAACTCCCGCTGCCAGTGTGAGGACCACTTTGATAGTTGATCTGTAAATATCACTCTGTTAACGCTCAAAGAGTCTTGAGGCTTGCCTGGACCCTGGTGAGCCCTCGGAGTCTAACTCACCTAAATTTTTTGAAAGAAAAAAAACTATTCCTTAGTGGTGACAAATGAAGGAATTTTCTAATTGTTTGTGTGCTGTTTGTTTGGAGGATGTGATGTTTTATTGAAGTATTTAATATTGTTTAGCATAGCAACTAGTAGACGAGGATGTCTCTTCTTTATGTTGAGTGGTTAACTTGTTCCTTTGTATTATACTGTTTAAGACTGAAATTTTGTGAGTTGAAGATTGATATAGATTCTTTCAAAACTCTCTAGCCGGCACCTATTTTATTTCATTAATTCTTGTAATGTTTTTTGTCTGGCAAGGCTTATATGCAACTTTTTGTACTGTACTTTGTTGTTGATGGGTTCATTAATAATCATTTTATCATTTGATTTTTTTGATTGTGAAAATATGTATATGAAACTAATCTATGATTGAAGCTTAATTTTTCCCTAAGTTGACATAAGTTAGTTGATTTTTGTTGAAACTTTGGACAACTATATAATGCTGTTTGGAGCATGCTAAACCAACTATATAATTCTGATATTTTGTTACTAATAGTATTACAGAGTATATCTCTAATAAAATATCATTGTTGAAATAATAATAGTATTTTCTGACAAGGAAATATTATTATTAATCCTTACAAACTTAGTGTTAATGCACATTTATTTGTTCTGCAATAAAAAAGTCATAATATGATGAATACATTATTTTATGATTTTTATCAAAGTCTACGAAACATCCGTGAGTATAATGTACAAACTTATGTATACAGTCTCTTATGTTATTTATTGGTATAAAAATTTGTCAAAAATAATTTATTGGTATAAAAAAATAAGGTCCATTACATCAGACCAAGATCCTTAGTATCTTTTATTTTTACAGAGGCATTTTTTTTTAAAAAAGCTTTAGAAGTTATTCTACAAAATATATAAGATTTACTTTAATATATGTTGACTAATTTTTTTTGAAGCGACAATATATGTTGACTATTTAGGGAAAAAGTTTATATACATATTTTACGATGAAAAGTTTTGGTGAGTTGTATTTTTTATAACTAAAGCTTGGTAAGGTCGGACTCATCTTCCATTAATCAAGTGTCGAGAGTTCGATCTTCGTATTGGATATGAAACAACTTAAAATTCTTGGGCCAGCTGTATCACCTTTGAGGTGCCTCCAATCCAGCGAGAGAATTAGTCACTGCGTTCGGCGGTGGATACTCAGGTCTCGACCAAAAAAAACTAAAGTTTGGTACATAAGTATTTTTTTTGGTTACCATGTTTTTGGTGCGCAGATTCCACTGCCTTTGCCGATGACTTATCTACACCGGGGAACCTAGCTGGCCACGAGTACCGACTTTGTCGGTCCGTGTAGTTCTCCCCTCACAACAGTTTTTGTCACTCCTAATATTCGAGCCCAAAACATGGGGTGTGATCCAAATATTGTTACCACTTGGACCAACCCTTAACGTAAATACTTGGTACATAAGTATTTACGTTAAAATAAATTAAAAATTTTATATAATCAATAATTAAGAGCTAATTAAGTTTAAGGTACACAATTTATTTAACACTGAAAATAAAATACGCATATGTAGGTAGCTATTATCCGTGATCTCTCTTAATATAATTTTTTTTTGACACATCTCTTAGTATAGATAGATAGCTAAATAATACTAGTATTATTTATTTCCCTAAAAGACGATTTGGCGTAAATAACAAGAATGCGATGCCATCAACTATAACTTTATACAAAACAATCACTACAAAAATTATTAATCTACCATTCTTTGAAACTCACCTTTTGAGGATAAATATGTCATTTCAAATTATTCTATTTCACTTTTTAATTTTTGTGAGTCCCACTTTCTCACATCATCTCTTAACCTTTTAATCTCATATTTAAAACTCACATTTCTCTTTCCTCTTCAACTATAAACTATGAACTATAACTTTAATAAAAATACCCACTACTAATATCTTTATTTTTCTTTCTCCTATTTAACATTAATCATCAATCAACTATCATAAACTATATCTTTAATCAACTATATCATTAATTAAAACAACCAATACCAAAAATACCAAATTACCCTTATCTAAAACCAATTTGTTGATCTCACTTTTTATATTTTGTGGGTCTCACTTTCTCACATTATCTCTTAACTTTTTTATCTCACATTTAAAACACATTTTTCTATTTCCTCTCACACTCTTATCTTTCTCAATTTTCTCTCTATCTCTCTCCCCTCTATTCCCCCTCTCACTCTCTTCAAATTTCTAATTTTATTGTTCTACTTTTGATTAACAACGGGAAAATGTTACGTGTTGGTATAATTTTATTACTGATAGAATAAATTTCGCATTATTCGCCATGAGGTTGCATTATTACTACATGATTGGTAATTACCTAACGATAAATATCAATTGAAGAAAATATTCTAAAGTTATGAAAAACTTCATAATACATTTACTTTAATTTCATCTACATGTCTCATTGTTTTTAATATTCCATTTTCTCTATTGATAAGTTTTATTTAGTCTCTACGGGAATATCACAATTTCGAAAATTTGAAACTTTAATACAATTTTATTTTCTAATATCTACGAAAAATATTACATATTACTGGTAAATATTTACGGGGTAATGTTCGAATTAACTCAATTACTATTTGAAACTTTTTGTTTATCTACTTTAAATTAGATTTTCACTGGGTAAATGTTTGGACTAATTAAATTATGTATAAGTCTATTAATAAAAATAATACGATAACACTCGTGCGTATGCACGGGTATACTGATAGTGTTCACTAAATTAAACTAAGGCTTTTTTTCCCACCCCCCTCATTATCTCCTACACCCCCATAATTCATTAAAACCCAAAAATACCTCTGTCTTTTAAAAAAAATTAAAAATTTCGGAATTACCTCTAAAAAAGGTAATTCCGGTTCAAAAAAAATTAAAAATTTCGGAATTACCTCTAAAAAAGGTAATTCCGAAATTTTTAATTTTTAATTTTTAAAAAAGTTTGTATATTAAATTAAGATTTAAACGCGTTTTATTTTGGAAATATGATACGAACGATTTACGATTTAAATAACAATACGTCAAAATATATAAAATGACCAACATAAAATAGGAGTACAAATACAACTATGGGTCCAAAATGTCTAAAAATGACTGAAAATAAGCACGTGAAGTATGTGAACGGGCGACATCTAGGGCATCCCGGGCCAATGCAGCTGCTCTCTGCACCCTCTCCTCTAATGTCTTTGGGACAACAGGCTCCTGATGATCGGGCTCCTGATGTGGCTCTGGCGGAGCAACTGGCACCTGAGTAAGACAGACCCTGGTTACCTGACTGTACCAAGGAAGGTAATCAAGATCGCACTCGCCGTGGTAGCCCGCCTATCTACTAGCCTGCCAAAAAGTCCGCGCCCGAATTGTTGTTAAGTAAAATTAAAATAAAGAATTAAAATTAAACCATACGTTATTAAAAATACGTAATTAATTGTTGTTAAGTAAAATTAAAATAAAGAATTAAAATATTACCTCGCCTCTATCTATCCAGGACGCGCAGTGCGTATTCCAGTGTAAATATAATGGTGTGTGATCCACAGCTGGGGCAGGCTGAACCTCCTCCTCCTCCTCCTGATGCTGACCCTCATCCTCCTGCTCCTCCAAAGCCTCCCAACCGTCAGCAAGAATGTCATGATACAACTCTGGGTGCTCCTGTTGGTGCCGCATATTGTACTCATAATCTAGGTGGTCACGGTAGGGCTGCTCATACCGGGGCTGAGGCTGAGGCTGAGGCTCAACCATCTCTATCACTTTGGCGCGGGCTCTCTGGCGCCTCTGACGCTCAGAAGCATGCCCAGCAGCTCGGAGCCTCTGTAGAGTGTATGAAGAAAGAGTATCACTATCTTCTGCCTCTCCAAAGATGCTCGCTCGCGTCGTCCATTTGCGTCTTTGCTCAAGACTCTGCCGCGCTTACATTGTCCGGTCGTCTCTCATCGCCATTTGTTAAAAAAATAAATGTAATTAAAAAATATTAAAAATTGAAAAAAAATTGGATTTTCGGAATTACTGGGTACTTCCGAAAATCCCAACCGAATTTACTTACTTTTTCGGAATTATGATTTCTGAATTGTGAAATGTGTTTTTTGTAAATTTTCAAGGGCATTTTCGTTCGTTTAGGTAATTATGGGGGTGGGAGTGATAACGAGGGGGGTGGGAAAAAAAAGCCTTAAACTAAAGCATTCATGGAGTAATTACAAGAAGACATGCTGACAACCTAACACACAATCCCCTTGAAGAAACAAAACAATAAATTCAGTTTGATAATGTTTGATTCGTTCATACATGAACCCCTCACGGAATTTACTGGTGTAATTTTCTTTGGCTTATCTTTATCGAGAAAACCGAAGACATATCAAAAGCTATCTTATAAAATACCCACGAGTGCTTTGATCAGATGGTAATAGTATTTTTTACCTTCTTTTGAGTGGGTCTTTCGAAGCATTAAGCTTAATCGCTCTGACCTCGACCTTTAAGAATTCCTTTTTACTCACAATTGAGATAGAGTTTTCTTTTCGACATTTTAGATGGAGCTTCTTAAAACCTATAAGCGCAATGTCATCCCAACTTCACTCTAATGTTTGGGGGTGGTTTTGTGAGACTTTCAAGGCCTACGTGACATAGTCACAAAACTAGCTTCCTCCCATTTTATTTTAATGCTACTTCCAAATCCTACTATACACAATTATTATTGCATTAGGAATGATTTCAACGAAAAATCTACCCCAACCTTAGTACCCTAAAATAACTCTAGGGCCATTCTATGTGGTTGGGTTGTCGTTCACAATATTTCTTTAAATTTCTAAAACCCTTTTTAAAGAGTTACAAAGGTTTTAAGGATGAACTTGTGATGGTAGAAACCTGCATCGATCAGGTGTGTACCATTTTTCATGCGGCAATGGCTGTTAAGATATAATGTCCGGCCTCTACTTGATATCATGATCATTACAATGTTCACGAGGAAGTGCTTTCTCCCTTCCTCGGGGCGTCTTGCTCCTAAAGAGAGGAAATTTCAGAAATGGCTCGTAACAGTCATCAAGGTGAAGGGCCTTTTGAGTGTTTTATTATGTCTTCCAACATGAAGTATTATCTTGTTGGGGGGAGTTATGATCGCGAGTCAATGTTTTATCCGCTTCGATTTTCTACATACTTACACTTTTCTTTTGTTTGATAGAGAAAGTGAGTGGTGCTATTTTTTTGAGTTGGCCATTTTGGGGTTTGAGTCATTTGTCGTTTTGGACGACGAAGCCTAGGCTCCCGGTGCAAAGCAAATGTAATAAAGTATCTTTGCCTTATATTGTGATGCCCGAGGATGAAGAGGGTGGGAGAGATTGTTGGCGCATTGAGTATGGACACCAAGCAGCTTTCGACACCTTATTGGCAATGGGAGACCTGAATGAATCCAATTCATATCGGAATGAGAGGGGTATTGAGGTTGTGCATGTATAGTTGAGGGAAGGCTTATATGAACTAATTAGTATGTCCTACCCATAAGGCTATACAAACACAATGCATCTTCTTTTCAAAACCCTAGAACATAAGAACTTCATAATTAAGCATGTTTAACTAAGAGTATTTGTGTGATGTGGTGACATTTTGGAAAGTTTCCTGGAAAACATGTGAGTGAGGACAAAACATATTTAAGAGACTATGTTAGTTTGTGGAGAGAGTCGACCATGGAAGCATTATGGACTGTTACATCTGGTACCGGAGAGGGACCTATCTTGTTATAGTGTGGTTCGAGGACGAACTATAGGGAATTTGGTGGGCATGCGACACTTGAGACTGATGTGGGTGGGAAATGATCGTGGGTTCATTGGGCATGGATAACTTAGCACTCTTTGTGGAAAAAAAAAGGCATAAGAACCAAATTCACATTGAACTCAATGTGACTGTATAAATGAAGAAAGGATTATAATTAAGGATTGAACCATAAAGATTTATCTTCAGTTCGGGGGCCTAAAACATAAGACTTCGTAGTTATACATGCTCAATTTGAAGCACTTGTAGGATGAGTGACTTTTCTGGGAAGTTTTCCATAAAACATGTGAGTGAGGACAAAACACACTAAAAACACTCGTGTCGATTTTTGGGGATAGTCGCCAACTCAGGAAAAAGTTTTGGTTGTTAAATATCCTCTCTAGCTCAAAATGAAGCGATTCAAGGCATATAAAAGTGATCTATCGAGGGTCCTTCACCTCATTGGGAAGGAAAACACAAGCATCACATGAATAGCGAAGAAGGATGGTACTACATTATAACAAATTTTCACTACTTTATAATATTTTTGGTTAAACCCTGATACTTTAGAATTTTCAATTTTGTTAGGTATCATACCCAATATCTATTCACTAATACATATAATTTTTTCTATTTAGTTATTTTAAAATAAATTAATTTTTTTAATTAATTTTTTTTTTTTTGAGAATAATATATATTTTTTTTAATTAATTTTGCCAATACGGTAGCGAGACCTCATAGAATTCTCCGTTGTATGGACTAAGGGCCCGTTTGGGTATAGCTTATTTCGATCTAATGAAAAACAATTTATGGGGATAGTAAATTTTTATGTTAATTCATAAGTTCTCCCTAACGAAAACTATATTTGTATAAGTTATTTTTTCATAACTACCTGACAAGTTGATATATTTTTTTTGATGTGGACAAGGTCATAAATAATACATAAAATTTAACTGTTTGCATAAGTTATTTTTCATAAGCTCAAAATAAGCTCTATACACCTGAATTCAATTCAGTCAAAAAAATTTGTATGGACTAAATTTGAAATGCTTTTATATTTTAACAACTAAATTAAGAATTTATTCGTGAATAATTGTTTCTTATTTACAGCAGAAATGAATCTACTATAAATATTAACAATCAAACCACTACCAAAAATACCAAATTATCCCTTACATTTATCTCAATCCTAGGGATAAAAATGTCATTTCAAATTCATTTCACTTTTTTACTCTCACTCACTTTTATTATCGTGGGCCCACTCTCACATCATCTTTTAATTTTTTTATTTCACTTTACAACCTACTTTTCTCTTTCCTCTTTCTCACTCTTTCAACTTCTCTCTACTATCAAAATAATCAAACAACCCACTACCAAAAATCTTTTTTACAAAATTAATTTTTTTGTAAAAAATCAGTAATTACATAAAATTAATTAAATTAATATTAAATTATGTATATAATCTACTCAAACTACTAAACCCAATTAATTTAACTACTATTGTTTGTCAAAAAAAGTGATACTGCACTGGTAAATATTTCAAAACTATTTTTCCTAAAAACCAATAATTAAATCTATTCCGCTTTTTCGGGAGGCACACGGGGCGCAAGAACGATAATGCCAACGAGCGCCAACGAAAAGCAGCCAAATGTGCAGCGCAACGAGAGCGCCAAAAAGCGACAAAAAGCGCCATCGCTGCGCCCAGCGACGCACGCAGACAATTTTTAAAAAAACACTTTATTTTTAAATTTATTTCTTCTACAAAATCGAAAATTAAATAAACTTAATAAAATTAATATTAAATTATATTGAATTTATTATTTACTTTAATTTACTCAAAACTACTAAATTCAATTCATTTAACCACTACTGATAGTCAAAATAAGCGATACCGCTAGAAAAATTAAAAATTATTTTTCCTAACAAAAATCAATAATTAAATCCATCCTCTTTTTACGGGCGCCAACGAGAGCGCCTATGGAAGAGCCAACAGTGCGACGCCAACGAGAGCGCCAATAAGCGCCAACCTGAGCGTCATTATTATAAGAAGATACCGCCATTATTACACCTCATTTTCTTTTTTTTTTCCTTATTTTTACTCTATTATTTATATTATAAGATAGTATCGACTTTTTTTAAAAAACTTTTTAAACACAACTATTTTAATAAATTTGAAATATCGCTTTTTTATGGAGTTTTTCCTTTTTCTTTTATTTTATTACATTTTGCAACTTTTAACTTATTAATAACTTCATAGAAAATTATAACAAATATAATATCACCCGTGCGTATGCACGGGTAAAATACTAGTAATTATTAAGCGCGCTTTTTGAAAAGGGCAAAATTCAGTTTCCATGTACCGTTTTCCACGAAAATGGCAAAGTTTGATTGATAACAAATAGAAAATTGGATGAGAAAAATTGACTTCAGTGCGTGCTTAGTAATAGGATTGAAAAGGGGTTTTAGGTTAAGGTGTCAATTCTGATTTGTGTGTGAAGAAAAGAATTGGGTTTTGATGTTCTAACCTTGATCGCGCAACAAAAACTAAAGCGATTATGGGTCAAACTGCAAGCGCGGAAGCACAAACCACGACGACGACGACAACCACAATGAATCCAAATTCCAATTCCTCTGATCCTACATCCTTGGAATCCGTCATCGCAGGTTCTTTTGGTTTTAGTTTTTTCACCTTTAAGTTAATGCACTTTACCTGTTTGTGTAAATGTCTAACTGAAATCTCAATTTATTTTTGTTGTTTCAGAAGCTGCAGCATATGGAAACCAACACAGTGAGGTTTGTGTTTATTTTAGTCAATCAACTTGTCGCAAGTTAAGTGAGTGAATGAATCAATAATTAAAATTGAAATTGAATGGAATTTTCAGTCTGTTGAGGAAATGGCTCAAAAAGCTCTTGAATGCCCTTGCATTGCGGACTTGCGAAGTGGTTCTTGTGGGTTACAATTCTCAGAGGCTTTCCTCTGTTTTCTCAAGAGTACCTCAGAAGAAAAGGTGTAGCTTATATCTTACTTCATACTCTGATTTATTTTTTCAGTTAAATTAGTTATCCACATTGCATTCGACTTTGAGTTTTTGTTTTCTGACAAAAGAGGTAGGAGGAATACAAGTGTGAAAAGGAACTGATTTGGTTGTTAGTTGATGGAAACTGTACATAATCAGTTTGGTGTGAGATTAATTAATTGTAACATAGGGAGTAACTGGGCACACTCTTTGTAGTTCAGTGTTTCTTCAACTCTATGTTGTTAATCTCGGATAGCAGTGCGGAGCTCCCGACCCTAAAACAACTCAAACAGGATAGCGGATAGCAGAATAGCCGCTACAGCGAAGACTAGAAAAAAATGTGTAACTAAACATAAAAACCAACTTCGTACACATAAATACTCAAAAATAGAAAAATACACAAAATTAAAGGGGTAGTCATACTTGACAATCATAATTCACCTTTGGCAATTGTCAGTAAAATTCAACATCAAAATCTAATATAGTTTTACTAGTAATTCAAGTTCTAAAGATACTCAAACTAATTACAAATGATTTTTCAAATTAGAATCACTATCATCTGCACTTCCAAAATTCAACTCAATTTGATAAAAAAAAATGACAAAAAAATCCTTAACAAAAGACATCTGTTTGGTAAAATTAGTTTGAAAACAGTTTTAAAGGTGATAAAAGGTGATAACAAAGTTTTTTGAGATCATCATAAAGTGGAGGCGTTGAACAGTCATTAATAAGAATAAAAATTGAAAAAACTAAAAATGAAAACAAAAGCAATTGTTTTTTATTTCATGGTTTAGAAAATAGAAAACCAAAAAATTGAGAACAAGTATTTTTGCAGCTTATAGAAATTTCGGTTGTATTTTTTTCCCAATATTGCCACCATTCGGCTCTTATTGAAATATGCAATTTGCTCCAATTTTGCAGGGCTCGGACTGTATAAATCCATTTGTTGCTCTGCAGAGCTGCATCAAGGCCAATCCAAATGCGTTCTCTAAGGAAATTCTAGGTGAAGATGAAAGCAAGGAGTTGGAGCCGGTCGAAGAATACAAAATAATTCCTCCCAATTGGTCTAAGGAATCTCAAAGGTCGAAGTCCAGGCTTTAAGGAAAAAGCTGAGCTCTCTGTTTTGTGCCACTGCTCAGATAACAGTATGGCAAATTCATTTCAACTTTTCAAGTTTGTTTTGGTTTTGCTTTATTGAAAAAAGTTACAGGATAGAGAAGTGTCTGCACTATTATCCGGTAGGTCTGTTCCTATCATTTATAAGTAATAATTAGAACTGCTCCACCCTATTTTCACTTTCTTTTAAGATTTGTACAGGAGCTAGTGAAAATAAGAAAAAAGGCATAAAACACAGTCTGACTTCTATAATTATTAGTTAAAAGAGGAAAAAAATAGAATTTTTTTCTCAAACCAAGCAAATATAAATCTCATTAAATTAAAATGCACTTGCTTTTATCATAAAAAACCAAATTCCTTTTCTACAATGTTTTGGGATTGCACTTAAATGCTTAAGCCCTCATACACCAAAGATTGAGCCACGTTTGCTATTTTGTTTGGAAATCCATGAAGGGAATAACAACGATCTTGAGTATGTCCATATCGTTTACAGTAAGAGCAATGGAGATTTCCTCTACCACCTTTGCCACAACCAGCACCTCTATGAGCACAACCTCAACCTCCAAAGTCAGCCACATTAGATACCAATATTGAAGATTCTACTGGCGACAAAATATTAGTGCCACTGGATGCATATGGAGAAGGGACTCAGAGCAAACAGTCAATTAGCACCCCCAACGTGGGAACGCCAGAATTAGTCAATGTTCGGTTCCGAATCGGTTCAAGGTCTTTGCGCAGTCCATGGAGAATGAACACCATAAGCATATTGTCTAGTCTCTCTGCCATCTTCGTTACATCCTCTTTCGACAACATCAATTTAGCTTCCTCACAGATAGATGTGCCTTGTTCAGATAGGAAGGAAGATCAAGGTCAGACATCTACAGTGTCGCCAGACTGTGGGTTGTCTCATACAGTTGTTGTATATCATTAGCACAAACCGTCTGCACCTTCTTCCAAATCTCATAACATGTTTTATAAGGACGAAAGTGTACGATCAACTTGGGCTCAACAAACTCTAACAATAGTGCCAAGAGTTGATAATCAGCCTTCTTCCATTCTTCTTTTTCGAAAGCAGCGATGTCTTCTACCTTCTTCTCAAGATGCTCGGATAGTCCCTGACCCAAAAACCATATTTCCATTGCATAATGCCAATCCAAATAATTCTTTTTCATTCAAGTTCTCTGAAGTTATGGTAGGAGTCCCAAAAAGCGTGAAGGAAATCAAATCCTTCTTCTCATACTTAGTTAGTTTCCTTAGGACTCTATCCCATGATGAAAGAGAAAAAGTTTCAATACTTTTTTGTTAGGAAAACAGTAAGGCAGAACACGAACAGGTGGACAAAACTGAAAAACAACAAAGCAACCACAAGAAACAATAGAAATCACTCAAAATCTGAGACTCAGAGAGTTTAAAGGGTCAAAACAGACAAAGGGGCCACCGACAAGCAGAATGGTGGAAGCACCATCGCGAATGGAGGTGAAACAGGCGGCGCGTGGCAGCCACACGCCGGATACGAGTTGCGTCTGTGGTGGTGCGTCGGGACTGCTACGGGGGCCGGTCACATTGTCTGGCAGATCGACACCATTTGAATCTAATGGTGGGGTGTGTGTTGTCATCAGATGCTCAGAGATGAAGGATTAGTGTTCAAGTAGCTGGAACCCTAAGAACAAAAAAAGGAAAACTAGAAATAGGAAAGGGATGAACCAGAAGCTCTGGTACCTACTTAAATCAAAATATTTCTTGTATTAGTCAATGTGATTTACACTCTATGAAGCACGGACTCTGACACGGACACAGGACACGACACGGACACGGATACGCCGACACCGCTAGTGTCAAAAATACAAGACACGACACCGCTGTATATATTAAATTATAATTAAATAAAATAAAATATGAGCATTATTTATAAAATTTCTAGTCTTGAAAGCAAATATATCCATCCAAATTGTCACTTCCTTTCAACTAAATAGTATCAGAAGTATAATATTATAATAATAATAATAATATAAAAATACAATGCTCTAATCTCTGAGACACTGGGACACGGTGGTTCTGAACAGTGTCCGTGCTTCATAGTTTACACTCTATATATACAAGAGAAATATAATCAACCTAATGAATACACAATCAGCTAACTTGGAAAACAATCAATCTAAATAATTACAGAATCAAATAATCAATCAACATTTATCATTTTCTATAACTCGAGTGGAGTACTAAGGCTCATAGAGTGATGCATAGTTTGAGGTGGGTTGTAATCTTGTTTTAGGTAGTGGGCAATTTGTTGGAATGTTTGCATGGATGTAGATAAGATGTGTTAAACCATGTGAATTCATATGTATTCTATTACTTTATTTGTGGTGTGTTTTGTGTATGTTTCCATTTTTGTTTATTGCCGTGTACAATGTTCCCGACATTTTTTACAATGAAGTAGTCATGCAAATAAACAGATACAAAATGACATCACAATTATTCACTAACACAGCAATTGTTCCATGAATTGTTTGCAACAGCATAGCCAAGTTAATTATTGTTGTTCGAAAATAACAACACAATTGTTCCACAACACAGATAAAATAAAAGTAAAAATTACAATGTAGCAGTTCACAGGAGAGCCTTCATAAAGTTGAAACTTAAATGTCCTTCACTTATTCTGAACGTTTCGAATGCTTGAGAATGAGATGGTTACAAAGAGCAACTTGGAAAACTGAAAACATTAGTTCAGCAACCCCATCAGCAGTTTTTGGTCTGATTTGTTCTGATGGACATTCAAATAACAGAAGTGAGAACAAGTTAGGACAAAATGAAGTAAACTTTAATTACAGGACACTCAAAGTCGGGGTACCTGTTTGACGTTAAAGGCTTTGATCCAGAGTGAGTGTCCATCAATCATTAATCTCAACATTAACCAGCAATGTGGCCAATTCCTTTAACCGGTTGTCTTTACCGAATGACGTTGACATTTTACGTAACTTGATCGTTTGAATAGTCTTCAGTTGCATCAACCCGGTAGGAAATTTCAATTTTTTACAGGACCGGGCTTCAAACTCTATGAGCTGAGGCATGGCTCCTTCCTCCACATCCCATTCTTCTAGTCTCTCTAAATTCCAGAACCTTAGAACTTGAAGTTGTTGAAAGCTGCCAGAGGCACAAACCATCTTTTCCCCTGTATAAGAGTGAACATAAAAACACAGTGACCTGAGCTCACGCAGGTTCTGCAACTTTGGCATAGGATCATCTTTGAGTTTTGACGCTGAAAAGGTGAGATGAGTGAGATTTTGTGGGAGGAAGCTCACATCTTCTAATTCTCCAAACAATTGGCGGGATGAGAGTTCTAATTCTCCAAACAACTGGAGGGATGAGAGTTTATTCAGCCTTGACAAACTCTTCAATTTTAATTTTTCAGCATCTCCAGTTTCATTCACCGATCTAAGTCTCAGCGAATGAAGTTGTTCAAGTTTCACAATGTCCTCATCGAGTTTGTATTGCTCTGTTTCTGCCAACTGGAAAGTTAATTTTAATTTTTGAAGGTTCTTCAGCTTGTGAAGGTGACCGAGAAGAGGGTAACTCCCATACAAGAATAGCCCCCCTAGCGTATGGAAATTTTCAGGAAAGTCTCCTCCCTTGTTACCCTCAATTTTACTTCGATATTTTTCGGACAGAAATAATTTTTTCAGTTTCTTCAATCTCCAGATTGATCTAGGGATGACATTGATAGATGTATGCTTTAAGTCCAGTGTTTCCAGCTCCTGAAGTTTGCATATGCACAGGGGGAATTCCTGCAAGTAAGTCCACCTTAAGCTAAGATACGTGAGATTATTTAACTTACTTACTGTCTTAGGCAACTGAGGTCTGAATATGCATTCAAGATCAAGAACTTTGATCTTCAGAAACTGCTCACTTGCAATGCCTTTTGAAAGGATCTTCCCTACGTCTTCTCCTGGTTTACATCCCTCGCGCTTGTCAAAAAAAAGGACAGACAGGGGAATTCCTTTCTTGCTGAATGCTCGTGCTGAGCCTGAGTTTGCATCAAGGCCAAGATCATCAAAATGATAGGTGAATCGCCGATCTAAATGCGTACCCACGTACTGGTTGCCATTTGTTCTCTTGCTGTTTTGCAAGATGATTTCTCTCAGCATACTCGGCAAGCGGCATGTCTTAATCTTGCCATTGGAATTTAGTGCCACTACTTGAATGACGTTGCGGCGTCTCATATCTTCTAAATATCCCTCTGCAATCTCTTCTGGTGTTTGAATGACGTTGCGGCGTCTCATATCTTCTAAATGTCCCTCTGCAATCTCTTCTGGTGTTTGAATGGCGTTGCGGCGTCTCATATCTTCTAAATGTCCCTCTGCAATCTCTTCTGGTGTTTGAATGACGTTGCAGCGTCTCATATCTTCTAAATGTCCCTCTGCAATCTCTTCTGGTGTTTTTTCATTCTTCTGTTGCACCAGTCCTTCTGCAACCCATAGATTGATTAATCTCCTTGCCGGTATTTCATAGTCTACAGGGAAGTTTGTGAAGTAATAGAGACAGTCCCTTGTAGTTTCATGCAATTCTTCCATGTTCTTGTCCCAGGCTCGTAGCCAATGTGTTTTGTGATGGCCAAGATTGAATTGCTTAAGCACCCACGATAAGCTGTCTTTAGTTATACCCTTTGCTGACACGGCATACCCGAGAGATACAATTGCAAATGGTAAGCCCCCACATTTTCCCACTACCTTTTTTGCAAAACTTTGAATGTTTGGTTCTAGTTCTTTAATATCGGCCACCCTCTGAAACAAAGCCCAACTCTCTTCCTTCGTTAGTAGTGAAATGCAGTGTTGGGTGTCCGTACGCAAAGCCACACCCTTAAAGCGTGTGGTCAACACTATCCTGCTCCCTTTAGCCCATCTAGGTGCAGATAATATTTCATACAGTTTACTACGGTCTTCTTGTTTTGTGACATCATCTAGAACAACAAGGCATAGGTTCTCTTTCAAGTGCTCACATACCTGACTGACATTCAATGTCTGGTCTTTAGTTCCATCTGTTTTCATGAGCAGAACTTTTGCTTTGCTGCCTGCTCCTTCAGTTACTGTCACCCAGACACGGATAGGGAAGTGCTCCACTACTTTTTTGTTGTAATAAACTGCCTTTGCCAGAGTTGTCTTCCCCACTCCTTTCATCCCCACAATGGAATGTTTCAAAGTATTGTTATCTTCACTTGTCAGCTTCTGGATTAAATCTCTTACTTCTTTTTTCAAGCCAACTACTTGGGTTGACTCCTGTCTTTCGATGGTGCAACTTCTTATTATATTTTGAAGAAGATCAATGGCATTTTTGATCTCATCTTGTTGGAGCTCAGGTCCTAACACATAAACTCCTAGAAATCTGTCCACATCCTTCGCAATGGACTTTAGTTGCTTCATACAAACATCTCTCGCATCCGTTTCATCTGCTCTCTGAAGCAGCTTGAAGGTTTCTTTTAATGCACCAAGCAGTGAATTCATTTGAGCTACTTGCGGTAATTCCCTGTACTGATTTCTTAGCCTCCAACGGATGTTTTTGATGAGTGATGTGATTTCTATGCCATCTGTAACAGGTATAATGGTTGACTTTTCTGCAGCTCTATCAATGAAAGTTAATTTATATTTGTCCTTTGTCTTAAGTAGGTCTTTATATTCAGAGACAATGAGCTTCATGTCCTCTCTAAATTGATGCCTAAGTAGCATGTCTATTTTGAATATCTTACAAATACCATAGTATTGAAACCACCATAAGTAGTTGCCCATGCAGACCTCTGCGTCTTTAATTATTTCTTCCGCATCTGTTCTCCAGAGCTTTTCTGTTTCAGTTTCTATCCGAAGCTGTCTCAACTCCTTCACGAAAGCATGCAGTGGAAGCAGAAGATATATAGACCATCTCTCTTCCATTCTGAAAAACGTCTCTGTGCTGCTCCTCAACAATTCCTCAAAACTTGTAGAAGGCTTCTTCTGCTTTTGGTTTTGTGCTGCTACAGAATTATCGGCGTGTTCAGCTACAGATTTATCCCCCACTTCAATTGTATATTGATCCAGCAGCCTTCTATTCTTAGATCTTGCTTTCTCCATAGATATATAGACGTCTTTGGCTTTTTCGTCTCTCTTTTTAAAATGCTTAGTTAGCTTACCTTTCAAAAGATTTATTTGTTGGAGAGCAACTCTGATGTGGGACCATTTCAAGGTAGCTGTAAGAATAACCCAAAACAGTCCTTTGTGTTGTTTGTAGTACTCCGCGACGCAGTCTTCTGCTTCTTTAACCACATCTTTTGATGATTCTATCCATTTATTCTCATCTTCGCTTAGCTGATGATGAATTTCAAATGGATCTTCGATATCCCAGAAAAGACGTACTTGTGCCTCTACTTCATCCCGTTTTATCCCAAGTTGATCATGATCCTTTATGACAGCTTTTAGTATCTTCAACTTATTCTTTATCCACCTGACTTTCTCTTCGTAGTAGATTAGGCAAGCTTCCAGGAACAGAGCAACAGCTAAGTAGGGAAGGAAAACAACAGCAAAGAGAGTTAACACAGTGGTAGTCATGTTCTCTTATTTCAGCTGAAAGAAAACCAAAGTGCTTCTCACAGGAGGATCTTGCTTCTGTTGATATTTTATTTTGTATCTCCACTGTGAGAAAACTGACTTGTTGCTTTTAGTAAATAAGGAAATGAGTTTCTGGTGAGTTTTTGTATTCAAGGGATAACATAGTTCGCAGAAAGGGTTGGGGTTAGCAGAATGTGTGGAATTTCATCCTACTGTAAGAGGGATTGGCCAGGCTGACAACATTTTTTTCTAGTTGTTGAAATGTTTGTTTGGCTGCTGTTTATGCAATTATACAATTATTTTATAATTAAAGTAACTAATGTGCCTGTTATTCAATTTATTGTGCATAGCTGACAACGAGTCTACGGCTACCCGTTTTTACATTAGTATTATTTTCTTTATCAAGATGACAATTGTAAGAAAAATGAGATGATTCATATGCATTCTTTTTCTATGCCATGATTCATTGACTTGTGTTTTTTCCGGGTCAAGCCATTTTACAGGTGACCAAGGAATCTTCCTGTTGCACATGAACTGAAAAGATTTCCAGCTAGTATTTTGTTTGTTTCCATCGAGGTGCTAGGTATGATTTTGTAAATATTTATTCTTTCACAATCTCATCAACATTATTACATAATCATTCGCAATTAGCAAACGCATCCTTATCCTTTTTTTAAATATTAAAATCACAAATTACCCTCGCCAAGACGCCAACCTCGTTCCTCTGTTTTGTGTCAAAAAAAAACCTCGTTTCTCTGTTTCAATCTTCCAAGTCCTTGTCAACCTTATGCAGTTTTTTTTTGGTCAACCTTATGCAGTTTAAGTATTAGGAAAACGACATCTTGTAGTCGAACCAATATCTCTCTCTTCATTCTCAAACGAGGTGGATGTTGGTCAAGTATCAAGTTTTCAATTGTTTGGCAATAGGAGGCACAGTGGCGAGGGGTTGTTCAAAAAATTACAATTACAGTTCCATCTCAAGTGTCTATTTTGTAAGTCATTGGTTCTCAAATGTGTCTTATGTTGGTTTTTTTGTTCCTCAAATATATTTTTTATAGGTCAATTTAGTTCTTTAAATTACTAATAAAAGAGACACTTAAAGAAGTGTTTACAATTTCGATACACTCAGAGCTTTACAAGTACTTAGGTTCTGTTTGGTAAAAAGTAGCGGATAAGCTAGCTTATAGCGGATGAGGTAGCGGTTAGTGGATGAGGTAGCGGATTGAATTTAAAGTGTTTGGTAAAATTAGTGGTTGAAGTAGCTTATAAAAATAAAATTACGTAAATAGACATTCGTAATTAATGCTTACAAATGAGAGGGAAATTCATTTAATGGTGGATAAGTGAGGAATTTAATTAAAGTAATGAGGGTAAAATTGGGAGAAAAAATGAAACGCTATAAGCTATAAGCTCAAACGCTACTTCAAGTAGCGTTTCAAAAGTTTACGTATGGGTTTCTAGTGATTATTACATAGTAAATTTGTATCGAATTGAGTAATATTTAAAAGGAGTATCTTGTGATTGCTTATGGTCTTTATAGTAATTTTGTAGAAAAAACACTTCTACATAGTTTTATTTAAACTTGTTGAAAATCATTTTTTAAAAACATAATTTTTGTACTTGTCAAAAAAAAAAAAAAAACATAATTTTTTTAATTATAAGGAAACACAAATTTAACTTTTTTTAAAAAAAAAAAACTAAATAGTAATCTTTAAATTATTTTACATGAAACTATTTTTTGTGACATACGCGCCCTTAAAAAAGAGTTACAACACATTTACCAAAAAAAAAGTTACAACACTCCTAATTTACGTGTGGTTATATTTTCCACTCTATTTTTTAAAATTACTAAAAACACTTTACCACCTAATTTAATGCCACTATTAAAATTCAATATTAATTGAAAAGGTTTAGAGGATTATCTGAAATGACAAATTTATCCTTTCAATTTGATTTGATATAAGTTAAATTTCACAGGTCAACTTTCGGTCTTAGTTAAAATATTGGATAAAGGCAGTCAGAAAAAATATTGGATAAAGAAAACAGTAATTTGAATTTGGGAACAAGTGAAATGAAACCAAATCTCGTTGGTGCATTGTTACTATTGGATTAATCAAAATCAACAGTTAGGATGTGGAGTAACTCTACAAAACCTACTCTTGGAGTAAGTTGAACCCTTCTCTCTATATATATATATATTGGGATTTTATCATCAAATTCAATAAAATGGCTAAATCGATTAATTAAAAAAAAGACTAAATCGGCCACAGGAATACTTTTGGATTTTGAAAAATCATTTGTTATCTATTTTAGCATAATAATATATTGTCTTTATATTCTAATTAATTGATTTTCTACAAAATTTGTTATTGGCCTGCTGACCTTACCAGAGAATCGATACTGCCTTATTGAGGATTTTGTTAGTCTTACTGATGATATACTTAATAATTTAATTCCTCTACGATATATGTATTTTAAAGAATAAAGTATAAAATTATAATTATTGGTTAAAAAGTCAAATTGAAGGAGCTGTAGCATACCAACAAAAAGAGACGACCTCTTTATTCATTGTTCACATTTATTAATTTATTCAAGGAAGTGATGATTGTTTAAAGTTTAGTGTTTACTTATTTGCATTGCCGCAGATGGGATCGAAGTAATGCTTGAATATTTAATTGATTCACACATGCATCTGGTGGTGAAGTCACTAGCTACTTAAGTTTCTTCTCTTCTTCCTTGCTAACTCCAAAGTTAAAAACTTTTCCATTATTTTTAAGATTTTGGTTGTTGCAAATCACCAAGCTTTGACCCTGCAATTTTGAATATATAAACTATTAGTACAGATAATATATTTGATGTCCTAAGTATTATTTTAAATATATTTTAGGATGTCTTTTTTCAATTTCATTTGAAGAATAAATTATACATACACATTGTATACCATCACACTATCCAGGCTATGCAGGCATATGAGTGACAGCAGGATGATGAAAATTGATAAATAAAGTAGTTTATTCCTTCTTTCTCTTAGAAAGTTTGTAGATAACTAATTCATTTTTCCCATTCAAATATGCAACAAGTCATACCCAATCAAACTCATTTTTCCCAATCAAATATGCAATAAGTCATAGCCAAGAGCACTTAGATGAGATGATAGGAATCTCTTTCAGCTTAACCAATGTCTTGGGTTCGAATCCAGCCTTGGACATGCAGCAATGTTAAATCTCTTGAGGGAGAGCTTTGCCGCTCATTGTGATCCTACCCGGCTCGAGGGATTAGTCTCTGCAGTTGCGCGCAGAGGATACCCGGTTTATACAAAAAAACTCATTTTTCCATCAAAAGTAATTTTAAAATTATGTAAAAGATAGATAACTAATTCATAGAAATTGCTTTTATATACATGCAGATCATGTCAATTCCTACAAAAGCATTCTCTTTGTAGCATTACAATCAGAGGTAGTTCAAACTGCTATTGGAAGACAATACACAGACACTCCAATCCATGATGTCAATTGACTCTTTTGGTTGTATTGGTAAGAGTTAAATATTTTCACCTTAATACCTTATGTCTTTTGGCGTGTGGTTTGATGCGCAAAAAATCACTCTAAGGGTTGGTGTATTCTAGTACCCCTTTCGTGTCTAATATACTTATTCCTTTTAAAGAAAAAGACAATCCATGTTGTTGGTTACAAGTAATGGTACAACTTATCTTTTACCCTTTCTATCTTTTGCCTCCATGCAGTTTCTTTGGGAAGTTTTTAGCAATGTATAGAGCAAATCAGAAGCTTTACTCACACTACTTGCTGTGTTTATTTTTCCAGTTTTTAGCAGTTTAGTCTTCACAAAGAAGAGGAGCATTATGCAGATTTTTCCAGAAAGTCTGCAGAACTTTTTGGACAACTGGGAGCTGCGTTTTATGGTAGTGCTCAGCTTCAGTATCCAGTGCTTTCTCAACCTGTTTGGAAACCAGAGGAAGTTTTGCCCCAGAATCATTCTCAGGATCACACTATGGTTTGCCTATATGTTGGCAGACTGGTTTGCAACAATATCACTTGGTGTTCTTTCGCGTAAAGAAGGAAGACATGCAGGTGATGATTTTGTTGAGCCGAAGTATGTGATTGTGGCTCTTTGGGCTCCACTTCTTCTCTTGCACCTTGGTGGTTCAGATACAATGACTGCTTACTCAATGGAAGACAATGCACTGTGGAGCAGACGTATTCTAAGTTATTCTTTCCAAGTCTGGGTGGCAATTATACTCTTCCTTAGATCATGGACAAGTACCAATCTAAACTTTTTGGCAATACCACTATTCATTACTGGTATTATCAAAATTGGTGAGAGGATTTGGTCTCTGTGGTCTGCAAGCAGCCAGGAGTTCAAAGAGTCATTGTTTCCTGACCCTGATCCAGGGCCCAATTATGCCAGATACATAGAAGCATACAGAACAGCTTCTTATGAAGGGTATGAAGTCGATGTACAAGGCCTCATTGAAACTCCTTTAGCTGGTGTTGATCATACTCATGCAGGTGCACAAGGCAACATCATCCCACTACCACAAACTGAAATCTATGGCTCTGCAATAACCATAAGAACAGCAGACAAATTCTTGAACATTTCCAAGCTACTGTTTGCAGATCTCATCCTTAGTTTCCAAGATGTTTTAGAAAGTAGATTGTCTTTACTGAGTGGAAATGTAACTGAAGTGTTTGAAATGATGGAGATTGAGCTTGGTTTTATGTATGACTTGTTCTACACAAAGACACCTGTGATTTATTCTTCCATGGGTGGTTTTCTCCGTTTTGTCACATTATCTAGCACTATTGGTGTGGTGTGTGCCTTCTGTGTCATCGAGAAGAGTCAATATCCAAAAGTGGACGTGCTCATCACAGGTGTGTTGCTGCTTGGAGCTATCATCTTAGAGATATATTCAGTAATTTCATTATTGTTCTCAGACAGGACCATGCTGTGGCTGAGTATGCACAAGAACAAGTTGACTAGAAAGGCCATTTCATTAATCCAAGGTGTCTCGCCGAGAAAGAGGTGGTCATGCAGCATTGGTCAGTTCAACCTTGTAAGCTTTTGCTTTTTGGAAGCAAGAAAAATAAGACACGTTAACCTTCACAAGTTTCCAAGAGTCAAGGATTTCAAAAAGAAAGCAGCCAAGTGGGGTCTTGTTCGGAAGTTTATAGGTGCTTGGCAGTCCTATAAGAAGTTTAAGCACACTGATTCTGAGATTGTCAATGATGATCTGAAGGAAATTATCTTTGACCACTTTAGGAATAAAATAGATGAGGTGGTCAAGTTGAAATCTGGAGAAGAGGAACTGGCAAAAGAAATCACTACATTTTGTGCTCATAGAGGTGACAAAGTTTTGAAAAGCTTAAATTCCAAGCTCCTGGGAAATACCAGAGATGGGAAGAAGATTGAAAAAGGAATGAAGACATTAAGCTGCAGCGTCGAGGTAGAATTTGATCAAAGCATTCTTTTATGGCATATTGCAACAAATCTATGCTATAATTCTGTCTCGTGTGTAGAAGAGGTGGAAAATGAGAGGCCTATAACTTATAAAGAAGAAAGCAAATGGTTATCAGAGTATATGTTGTATCTTCTTGTTATGAGACCATCTATGCTGCCTAATGGCATTGGTGAGATTAGGTTCCAAGACACATGTGCTGAGGCAATTGAATTTGTGAGAGACAGACATTCCATAAAAGATGAGGAGCAAGTTTGTCAAATGCTGCTCAAACTTAGCAGTGAGATTGAGAAAGTGAATCCTTCTGAAGTGAAAGGAGATAGAAGCAAGTCTATACTATTTGATGCATGCAAGTTGGCAAAACATATAAAAGAGATAGGGAATAGTGATGTAGACTGGGAGAAAGAAAAGATGTGGAAATGGATCGCTCATGTTTGGGTGGAAATGCTAGCTTATGCTGCCTGCCACTGTCAGGTAATTCATCATGCTCAGCATCTCAGACATGGTGGAGAACTCTTAACACAAGTTTGGCTTCTTATGGCCCATCTTGGTATAACAGATCGACTTCAAATATCAAAGGGGTTTGGAAGAGCAAAGTTGATACGTAAGTGAATGTTGTCTACTTCAAGCAGTGTTTTAAAAATCAAACCAATTGGACGATTAAACTGGTTAAACCATGAACCCCGCTGCTTACAGTTCGACCGCGGTTCCATCCCGATTTACTAGAGGTTATGTTAGTAAATAATTTTGTAATGCAGTGTGTTTACTAACACACGTGCATTAGTGCAGTAAGTAGTTGTTTGTATTAGTTAGTTTGTTAGTGGCTTAGTCAGTCAGCAAGCTGTTAGTGCTACTGACTCAGCTGTTAGTTAGGGCTCAGCCTTATATAAAGTGTATTGCACTTTTTTCAGATCATTAATAAAAAACAAATTCACAAAAATCAAATGCAGATAAAATTCTCTAACTCTCATGTTATCAGTTAGCTCCTCTTCACGCCACTAACGTGGCTTCTGATCTTGATCTACATTTCTTCGCACATCTTCGCCCTCGAGTTTCTCTGCGCATCATCAATGGCGTCACCTTCGCAATCGCCGTTGTAGAAATCTCTCCTCTCAAACCGTTCAAGTTACTATCCTTTTAGATCACAGAAAAGCTCAATGGAGATAATCTTCCATTGTGGCTCCAACAAATGAAGCTTGTTCTTCGAGCACACAAGCTTTATAGGTTCTGTGTTTCACCTCAAGTTTCGTAGCGATATCTTAGCGAAGCAAATCAAATCGCAGGCAAGGAGAATCATACGTTTGTTGATTGGGAGTTGCAAGATCAACTTCTTGTTTGGTTACCATCATCTTTCTCGGCTCTCGCCTTCAATTCTCACTAAGGTGATAGGTTGTCACTACATGTGGCAACTATGGAAGAAAGTTCATCAGCACTCTCATGCGAAGATCAAAGTGCAGGCTCGTCAATTGCGCTCAGAACTCAAACACGAAGAAAGGATAGAAATCCATCGCGCGTATCAACTTGCCACTGATTTGCTTTTGTCAAATGGAGAAACAATCTCTTCGCAAGAACAATTTGTGTGATTCTCGAAGGCTTACCTTCTGAATTCGAGTTCAACCAAATTCGAATGGTTTTGAGTTTGATGAAATGGAAGGCTTATGACTCTACTCAGCCAACACCACAAGTGCAATACTCTACAACTAGAGGTAATTCACAAGGAGGTCGTGGTGGTAGATTCAATCGTGGTGGTAGATCTGGATGTGGAGGACGGAGCAACATGCAGTGTTAGGTGTGTTCCAAATTTGGCCATGATGCGTTCGTATGCTACCATAGGTTAAATCCTCAGTATAGTGCCTCGCAATTGGTGCCTGCTTACATCAGTTCCTATCAGTATACATGTCCTAGATTTGTTGGTATCTATTTAAGGCCTAATCTAATTTCCTAGTGATCCAAGCAGAGTATAGAAGCTTAACTCTTCAACCTCAGAAGTGCTATGGGTTCAATCTTTCTTGCAGGAACTCAAGGTCCCTCACTCCACTCCACTGATCTTTTGTGATAATTAGAGCACAGTGGCTCTGAGTCTCAACCCTGTGTTACACTCTAAGACTAAATACATAGAACTTGACTTGTTCTTTGTAAGGAAAAAGGTTCTCGATAAAACCTTGGTAGTTTGCCATGTTCTAGCTGAAGCCTAAATAGCTGATATTTTGACTAAGCCCTTGGCCAAGACTCGTTTCTGTTTACCGCGTGACAAACTCAATGTTTCATGCATCTCTATACTCTCACCTCGAGCTTGTGGGAGAGTAATAGAGGATCTGTTAGTAAATAATTTTGTAGTGCAGTGTGTTTACTAACACATGTGCTGTTGTAAATAGTATAATTTGTAATTATATCCGACCCAATTATCAGGCCCATTAGACTTAGGTTTAGAATAGCCTATTTAAATAGATTAGTGTTTGTACTTCTGTGAACTACTGTGGATGAAGATTGTACTAAATGACTTGAAGATACAATGTGAGGGCCCTATGAAGTTATTTTGTGATAATAAATCAGCTATCAGTATTGCTCATAATCCCGTTCAACATGACAGGACGAAGCACATAGAGATAGATCGCCACTTCATTAAGGAAAAAATTGATAGCGGGTTAATAACTACAACTTACATTCCTTCCGGACACCAGTTGGTGTATCAGAGAAGAAGTAAGCCCGACCTGCCCCGGACACAACTTCAATTGCCTGAACCAGAGGTAAGTACTGAAATTAACCCTCCTACTAGTGATTCCCACAGTTCTGACACTAGTGACACTGATACAGATGATTTTCCTATTGCTTTGAGGAAAGGGAAAAGGTCTTGTGCGAAATACCCTATTTCTCAATTTGTCTCCCCTAGAAATCTTTTTGTGCAGCATCAGAGTTTTATTTCAGCTGTTGACTCTGTGATAATCCCATCATTTGTTCAAGAAGCATTCAAAGATAGAAATTGGGTCCAAGTCATGGATGAGGAAATGAAAGCACTTGAGAAGAATGGAACGTGGGAAATTGTTCAGAGACCGGAAGGCAAGAAACCTGTTGGTTGTAGGTGGATCTATACAGTCAAGCATAAATCAGATGGGACTATTGATCGGTACAAGGCAAGATTAGTGGCTAAAGGATTCACTAAGACCTATGGCATTGATTATGAGGAGACTTCTGCTCCCGTGGCCAAGATGAATACTATTCGGATCTTACTATCACTTGCTGCCCACTCCGGGTGGGAACTAAACCAACTTGATGTCAAAAATGCATTCTTGCACGAAGATTTAGAGGAGGAGGTGTATATGGAGATTCCACCAGGATTTGGTCCAACAGAGGGAACAAACAAGGTGTGCCGATTGAGGAAAGCTTTATATGGGCTAAAATAGTCTCCTCGAGCATGGTTTGGGAGATTTACAAAGGCTATGGTTGTTCGCGCTTGTGTAATAGTATAGAATTCGCAAATCAGTGCAAGTATACACATCGTACAAGTAATAAAGTGGATTAGAGTAAGAGATCGTTCCCACGAAGATTGATATGCTTTCAATGTTCAAGTTTCAAAACACAAGAGAATCAAGTGACAAATCGACAATAAGAGTTGGTTCTAAAGCTAAAGATTTAAACAAAACAAGGAAATAAAAGTTGGTTGTGAATATGGATGAGAGAGGAGTTGAGTTGTTGCATGCAGTTAAATCCTTCCTAGCCAGACGTCATAACGTTTAGACGTTATAACGTTCAAATGTTAATCTGTCGCGCGACGTGGCCCGCGTTTGAACGCATTTGCAAAAAGAGTCAGTACTTTTCAAAGACAAAACGCCGAGTTTCAAGTACAAGAAATCCTATGTCTAGGTTCTAAATAGGCCCACTCTCGTATATTAAGTACACACAAAGAATGTTCTATGAACTATTATCCATTCTATGTCTAGACTTAGATAAAGATGCCTAAATGTCTTTAGTGCATTGTTCATTCATATAAATCTTTGATTTCTTTTCATAGACCATGTCCATACTCTATGAATCTACCTATTTTAAGAGGCTGAACCTCAAAACAAGTTTTGAAAATATTATTACGCAAAGATTTAAAACGGGCAACGCTAACACTTCATAAC
This sequence comes from Oxytropis ochrocephala, assembly GCA_020916435.1. Taxonomy (NCBI): domain Eukaryota; kingdom Viridiplantae; phylum Streptophyta; class Magnoliopsida; order Fabales; family Fabaceae; genus Oxytropis; species Oxytropis ochrocephala. The sequence continues at coordinate 119,318,226 of CM037088.1, forward strand.
ATTAACTAGAAATTCATTAATAGCAAAACAACAACTCAACTACAAAGTGTTTAGCTCATGCCGAGCATCATTACTGAGAATGAAAAGGATGTGAAATCCTAATACCATACATAACAGAAAAGAACTCGAAGTGCAAAAGATACACCCAAGTAACTTCTTATCATGTACGTGTGTATAGGCGTTACAACGTCTGAACCTTACACTTATGCGTAAATAAAAACTAAGTTCGAGAATAGTCAAATATAGAAGTCTGTTTCCGGATCTTCTTTACAAAACTAGTTCTAAGTTAATGGAGGGACGGTGGGATGATGAAGATGAAGTGATTCTCAAGTTGGTGGAAGAGATGATGATCTTGAGAGAGAGTGAAATGAGCTTTAAATAGCCTCCTTGCTTACGCGTCGTGATGTCACTTGCCCACCTACCATATCTGCTTTCTTCTATTTTTCCGACAATCGCTCAAACACATTCTGATTCTTTCAGTGCGTCATTTCGTGGGGAACGAAAAATCTTCGACTTTTATATCTTTGACTTATCAATGCTTCGCGCCAAAATGAAGATCTTTTCACCCTTTTCTTTGCTACACTTTAGTAGACGTGGTGAGGGGCGTGGTAACGTTCAAAGATCGAAATTCTGCACAAGCACAAAAAGCATCAAAACGCTCTCAGGGCACCAAATGGTGCCTAAATGCACATATTCACCACTTCATCTATTTATTTACTAAAGACTCGAAATTATATAAAACTTAATTAAATATTCCTTGTATTACTAGAAAACTTACATGACTTATTCTTTGAATGAGTATAAATAACTCATATAAATATGAGTTATCACACCCCAAACTTAAGTCATTGCTTGTCCTCAAGCAATCAAGATAACAAAGAAACAAAACATGAAATCAACTACACTAGCGAGTTATGCTCTTACTAAATCAATAGATCAAAAATTCATTCTCGAGGGCTAATTCCTCACACACTCACACACCACTTGCATGATTAAATTCCAGATTCATTAAAGCTCAAAGTGAGTGTGTGATCTCTCGCTTTAAATCTCCTCTAGCTAGTTCGAAACAGTTTTGACTTATGAAAGAGTGGCTTCCCAAATAGTGATGATGAAACATCTTTCAAAACAAAGAATAGGCTAACATTTTCACATAAGACATGGGGTTCATTTTAAGCATGACAAAGGGGTCTTAAGTGGGTGCTAGGACTGGATTAGTGCAACTAATTTACTGACTCACACACGCAAAAAGACTGTAACCCCCTCATTACTGAGCAACTCTCTTTATTTTGCTTCCATTTGGGAGTTTTTTTTTTTTTTTTTTTTTTTTTTTTTAACATTATGGAGTGCTTCAGCATTTGTTTCAGGGTATTACAGGGAACATAGCACACATGTGGATTTTCCACTTATTTGTAACAACACACTCTTTTTGGTAATTTTGGGGATAGACGTTACAACGTCTATGGGTGGACGTTGCAACGTCTGAATACACTACACAACACACACGGCAGACGTTATAACGTTACGGGTAGACGTTACAACGTTGCACTCACACTACACCGCACTTAACCATCCTACGCCTTTGCACCCAACCTTGAGTGCGACTTGATTTACCCCCAAACTTAGCTTCTACTGCTATTCTAGGTTTTTAATCAAGTTTTATTTTCACCAAAGTTTACCAAAACTAGCTTCAGCACAAAATATTCCTTAGCTAACTAGATTCTCTTTTAAAAACAGAGTTTGTGTAGGAGCAACAATCAATTCTTTACATCTATTCATGCATAGGTTACTCACACACACATTTTCACTTATCCTTAGCCCGAAGAGAATTATTTTCATGCTTGATGTGAGTAAGAACAGAAGCTACTTTTGCATTTGATTTCATGTACAGCACTTAAAACATCAAAACATTTGAGATTTCCCCCCCCCACACTTAAAGTTGAGCAGTGTCCCCACTGCTTAAAGGGATGACCCGAGGATGAGACATTTGCAGGCTGTTGATCGTATTCTTCAATATCTCAAGGCCTCTCTAGGAAGAGGACTATTGTTTAAAAGAGGTGGGAGCCTAACTATGGAAGCTTATACTGATGATGACTATGCAGGTTCAATAAGTGATAGAAGATCCACTTCAGGTTACTGCACCTTCCTATATGGGAACCTCGTTACTTGGAGGAGTAAGAAGCAAAACGTAGTGGCTCGATCAAGCGCTGAGGCTGAATTTAGAGCTTTGGCACAAGGAAATCTGTGAACTACTGTGGATGAAGATTGTACTAAATGACTTGAAGATACAATGTGAAGGCCCTATGAAATTATTTTGTGATAATAAATCAGCTATCAGTATTGCTCATAATCCCGTTCAACATGACAGGACGAAGCACTTTGAGATAGATCATCACTTCATTAAGGAAAAAATTGACAGCGGGTTAATAACTGTAGCTTACATACCTTCCGGACACCAATTGGCCGATGTGTTAACGAAGGGTTTGCCAACAGAACATTTCAAAGAACTTACATCCAAGCTGGGAATGATAGATATCCATTCATCAGCTTGAGAGGGAGTGTTGTAAATAGTATAATTTGTAATTATATCCGGCCCAATTATCAGGCCCATTAGACTTAGGTTTAGAATAGCCTATTTAAACAAATTAGTGTTTGTACTCAATACACACTTGAAATAATATTCAGTATACTTTTCTACATGTGCCTTAGGGCAGTACGTAGTTGTTTGTATCAGTTAGTTTGTTAGTGGATTAGTTAGCAAACTATTAGTACTCCTGACTCAACAGTCCGTTAGGACTCAGTCCTATATAAAGTCTACTGCCCTTTTCAGATCATTGATGAAAAACAGAATTACAAAAATCAAATGCAGTTAGTTAGAATTCTCTAACTTTGTCACGGTTCGACTGGTTTAAAGCAATTGAACCATGCATGACTCAGAGGTCTTATCAGTTTGATATCCCGTCCGTTTTTCAAAACATTTGACTTCGAGGATCACATGTATGATGCATATAGCACAACAACAACTAGTGTTTTGCTATATATGTGGCATTAATGGAAGACTCCTAGATGCTCTGTGGTTGTCACTGGTAATTGTATTTGTATTTTGTAGAGTCGTTGAAATTACTATTACCTTTTCTCTCATATCATGCATTGCCTTAAATAATTCAATTCAATCCCACATTAATTTATTAACAACAAACTATATATTATTTTAATTAATGATTTTCTTAATAAAAGTTTAGCTGGCTTACCCTGATTTTTTATAGGGAACCCTTATATGATTTTTATTATAGGAAACTCTGATATGATAATAACATATACATGTGCTCAATAATTAAATTATTTAAGCTCTAATAGATCCATAAGTTTAGGGTGATTGCAGAGGGGGGGGGGTCTCATTCAGAACTACAAACTAGCAAATTTCAACCTAAAATTAAAACTAAAAAAAAAAAACTAAACTACAATTGATATTGATGGGGGTACTTACTTGTTTGATGCACCAGACCTTAGCCTTCCGCTTTGTCTAGTGGGAACTGCTGCCTGCCCTTCTCCTTTCTTCTTCTCCTTTTTCTCTTTCTTGACCTTCACTCCTCCTTGCTCAGTGGTGGTGGTTGTTGTTGTTTCATCAGATTCTTTTTCTTTTGTACTTGCTCCAATACTTCCACCAAAGCCAGCAGCTGATGCTTCAAAGAATCCTTTTCTTGGCCTCCTCCCACATTCTCATTGCTAGGTCGCGGGGTTAACTTGCATTGGTTCACCGGGGATCACCCGGCTTTTTCCACCTGCGGCTCTTTAGACGCGTCGCCACGTCGATGATGATACTCCGCCCAAAGAATCGATCCCTAGAAGCTTGCTTCAACAAGTGCTCTGCTAGTTTCGTAGCCTCCTCCATTGCTTGCTTTGTTTGACCTTTTCAATGCGACCTCACGTTCATTGATGACTTGCATTTACGCAAGTTTGGTCGCACCTCTTTTTTTCAAGAGACGTTACAACGCGTCGCGAGCGCTTCTTCAAAGAATAGCGGGGAAGTGGCGCTTGAAAATGCGATGAGCGTAACAACGAATGCACCACTAATGCGATGGCGGTCGCTGCGCAGCAGCTTTGACTTTTTTTTTTACGAGCGACTTGCGCACGAGTGTTGTGGTGGTCGTTATTTCCTCTTTTTCTCTGCTCCTTGAGCTTGATTTGACTCAAGCACTATCTCATTGTCTCTTTTTCCTTCCAAATGGATTGTATGCCGCTGCGCTTTGACTCGGTCTTTTTGGGTGGGGAAATGGTTTGGGATTGTTGGTTGCTTTCTGTGATTGTTGGCTCGGGCGTCGCCACGTCCGCTTCAGTGTGATGGTTGTTTTGAGGTTCGAGTTGGGGTGGGGGTGGTTGTGGAATGGTTTGGTCCTCGCCTTTGGATTGTGGGGTATTTGGGGTGTTTTGGTCGTGTGTGGAGGGTTCTTGGGGTGAAGGTGGTGGTTGTGGGGATGGTGCTTTGGGGCTAGGTGATTTGGATTTTTCTTGGTGCTCTTTGGTTGATTGAATTGCTTGGGACTCACTTTCAGTCCTTTCACTCGAACTCCCTTTTTCTTCGTGGCTCTCCCTTCTTCCTCTTCTTCACCGATCACTTCCATGCTCACCTTCTTGGATTCCTCTCGCATCACATTCGAAATATCATCTAAATCATCGAAATTAAAATCTTCCTCACTACTTACCTTCTTTTGTTTCTTTCTTTGGGCTTTGCCTCTTTGGTGGGCTTCTTGCTCGCTTTGCTCTTTCCTTCTTCACGCTCTTCTTTGGATTGTAGACAGGGGCACTTCATCATCTTCTTCTTCTTGCATCCATTACGCAATGTAGGCTCTACAATTGCTTTCTTCCCTTTGGACACACGGCAAATACCTTCTTTTGCCACTCAAATTGCTCCTTAATAAATTTGGCGAGAATTCGCGCTTTCCTCCGGGCGTTGTAACGTCGAGCATCAGCAGAACTAGCGGCACTGCGCAGCTTCACTCTAGGTGAAATTTTGTTGAGAGAGGGGCCTTGAGGTTGCTCCCAAGCTCTGAAGCCTCTATCTCCACTCCCGCTCCATGCACAAAGTCAGTTATCAAACAAGGGAAGTACAAATAGCCGTCCTTCCTGTTCTTCCATTTGTTGAGCTCACGATTGATCAGCTTCCCAACCTCCACTTTATCTCTGGACATGATTGCATCAATTACAATCATTCTCTCCTTGTCAACCCATGATGTGTGAGATGTAGGGATTAAGCAGTGCCTTATAAAATGGAACCAGGTATTGGCTTCATCACAAAGGTATTTCTTCATTATTTTGAACTCGCTTCCATGCTCTCCTCTTCTTTCCCAGACAGCACCTTCAACACATATCCTCTCCTTAATGGCATCCATCTCAGCCAACCCATAGTTCTTCTGTTTGGTCTCAACGACTTTGCCATAGTATCCTAATCCAAAATAGTCATTAATGACCCTTACCCCAAACTTGACTTCCTCTCCTCTTACCTTTGAGACGATGGATGGCTCTCCTTCATCCTCTCCCACGATTCCTCAGAGAAATCATGAACCGTAGTAGCAATATACTCTTTTCTCAGCAAAAACAAATTTACGCCATCCCAACGCCTGCGACGGTTGCGAGAAAATTAGGATTGGGGTTTTCTTGATGAAACCCCCTTTCGAGGAAGCGGGGCTTTCTTCTTAGATGGGTTTGGTGTTTGGGGATGGGGGCCGAGGAGGAACTTAGGTCAACATGCTTTCCTTTTCCGGAGGATTTGGTGGCGGATTGCTTCGCTTTAGTCATGGTTTTGTGCGAAAAAATGTTTGGAAGGAAATGGGGATTTCGAAATTTTAGGTTTTCGAGAAAAGGGGATGGGAGAATTGGGTTTTCGAGAAGAAGGAAACTAGAAAGAGATTTCGGGAGGTGGAATGGTGGTGAGTGGTTAGATTTTTATGGGGAAGAGGTTATGGGAGTTGAGAAATGGAAGAGTGGAGTAATGGAGAAAGTAACCGCTGATTAGACATGTTAAGTGAGGGGGGTGACGTCGTGGTCGCTTACCACGTTCGTTTTGCGAGGGGAAATCATTTCGCGCCACGTCATCACTTACGCCTTGACTTAATTTAAACTCCTTGCTTTGATCGCCGTGCGCGTCACGTCGCCCGTAAATCTTGAGGCGTTACGACGTCTACCATCTTTCACTTTTTCTTTCAACTCTTATTCCCGCAAAACAAAAATTAAAAAGACACGAGAAAAATTAAAAATCCTTGGGTTGCCTCCCAAGAGCGCTTGCTTTAAGAGTCTTGACCCGGACTTTTGTCTCTTTTATTCAAGAATTGTTGAAGGACATTTGAATCTTGTCCCTTTCCACATGTTCTCCATGATATTGTTTCACACGTTGGCCATTAACTTTGAATATGGTGTTTGTCTTTTCATCAAATAAATCCACAAAGACCACGAGAGGATAGATCTTCATTAGTTTGAATGGACTCACCACCTTGACTTCAACTTTCCCGAAACGACTTAAGCCTTGAATTAAATAGCAATACCGTTGTCCTTCTTCCGCTAGGTCTCTCCTTTGAATTCTTTGATCGTGCCACTTCTTGGTCTTTTCTTTATACATTGCGAAGCTCTCATAGGCATGGTGTCTAAACTCTTCTAGCTCATTCAATTGTAACAATCTTGCCTCACCACCTTTGCATGATCCAAATTTATTTGCTTTATTGCCCAATAAGCTTTATGTTGGAGCTCAATTGGCGGTGACAAGCCTTTCCATAAACTAGCTTATGCGGAGACATGCCCAATGGTGTTTTGTATCTTTGTTACTCAGAGCCCACAATTGCATCATCCAAGTGTAATGACCATTCCTTTCTCATTGGGACCAACCATCTTCTCAAGTATTCTTTTTATCTCCCCGTTGGATATTTCACTTAGCCACTGGTTTGGGGGATGATAAGTCAGTGTAGCAATTCTGTGTTTTACTCCATATTTAGCCAAGAGGTTCTCAATCAATTTATTGCAAAAATGAGAGCCTTCATCACGATTATGGCTCTTGGAGTACCAAATCTTGTGAATATATTCTTTTTCAGAACTTGCTAATGATTTGGCTTCATTGTTTGGTAATGCCACCGCTTGAACTCATTTTGATACGTAATCCACAAACTACGAATGTAGAGATTTCCATGGGACATAGGAAATGGTCCCATGAAGTCCATTCCCATACATCAAACAACTCTACTTCCGAGATGTTTGTGAGTGGCATCTCTTGCTTGCTTGATATGTTTCTGTTCTTTGGCACTTGTCACATCTCCTAACCACTCATGTGCATCTCTCGAATAATGTTGGCGATGTAGCTTTGATTGTAGGACCTTTGCACTGCTTTTAGTACCTCCAAAATGTCCACCATAAGGTCTTTGAATGACATTGTTGCGGCAAGACATGGGATTGCTCTTCCTCAAAGAGCATCTTCTTAGTAATCGATCCGGGCACAATTTGTACGATATGGTTCATCCTGCAATATTGCTTTATCGTGTGGAAGAACCTCTTCTTCTGCGATGGTTGAATTCTACAGCACAATTTTGCTAACAAGGAAGTTGACTATGTCGGCATACCATGGAGCGATGAGTATCGACGTTATGACGTTTGACGAAAGTGTCATAGACGTGGCCACGTTTTCACCATCGAGGCTACTAACAATAGTCTCTCATCGTGAAATTTTTCTTGTATATCTTCTTCTTCACATGTACACTGCATCAACATTTTCAAGCCTAGAAAGATGATCAAGAACTTGGTTCTCCACCCCTTTTTGTCACGAATTTCCAAGTCAAATTCTTGGAGGAGGAGAACCCATCTAATAAGTCTTGGCTTTGCATCTTTTTAGAAATTAAGTACTTAATGGTGAATGATCGAGAAAAAAACAATAACTTTTGCACCAACTAAGTAAGATCTCGAACTTATCAAATGCAAATACAACGACCAAAAAGTTCTTTTTGATCCACAAAGATAATTCAATTGGGCATCATCTAAGGTTTTACTTGCATTATAAATAGAATGAAAATTTTTTCCATACCTTTGCCCCAATCAGCTCCCACGGCATAAATCACTTGCATCACACATCAACTCAAATGGCTTGGACCAATGCGGGTGACTATTACTCGAGTCATGCTACAAGCGATCTTCGGTTGTTAAAAGCTTCATGACACTTTGCTCATCAAAATTGAAGACGTGGTCACGTTGCAACAACATGCACACAAGGGGCTTTGAAATCTTTGAAAATCCTTGATGAATCTTCAGAAAACCCCGCATGTCCTAAGAAACTTCGACTCCTTTGATAGTTGTAGGTGGAGCGACTTGTCAATAACATCAATCTTTGCTCTGTCCACCTCCTCTAAACCTTTCTTTGATATTCCGTGTCCCAACACTATTCCTTCTTGTACCATGAAATGGCATTTTTCCCAATTGAGCACTAGGTTGGTTTCTTCACACCTTATCGAACTCCTTCCAAATTATCCGGGCATCCTTTGCGAATCTCCATAGGCGAGAAATCGTCCATAAAAACTTCCATGGAGTTCTCAATGAAATCGAAAATAAGGCCATCATGCACCTCTGAAATGTTGCGGGAGCATTACATAGCCCAAAATGGCATCCTTCGAAAGCAAAGGTACCATAGGGGCAAGTGAATGTTGTCTTCTCTTGATCTTCAGTGCTATGGCTATCCGTTTGTAACTCGAATAACCATCAAGGAAACAATAGAAATCTTTCCTGCGCGAGCCTGTCTAGCATTTGATCAATGAATGGAAGAGGAAATGATCCTTCTTAGTTGCTTTGTTTAACTTTCTCAGAATCCATGCATATCCTCCAACCTTCATCGTCCTTGTTGGAATTAGCTCATCTTTTTCATTTTGTATTACAAGAAACCCTCCTTTCTTGGGTACACACTCAATCGGACTTACCCAGAGCTATCACCGATAGGGTAGATGATTCCTGCATCCAACCATTTGATGATTTCTTTCTTCACCACCTCCTTCATTATGGGGTTCAATCTCCTCTCGCGCCTTCAATGCTATTCTTGGCATTCTCCTCCAAGACTATTCTATGCATGCAGTTGTGGGGTGATACCTTTGATGTCCGCCATTTGCCAACCAATTGCCTTTTATGTCTCTTGTAGGTAGTAATGAGATCATCTTCCCGCTTCTTGAGTGAGCTTGGAAGAAATGATCACCGCAAAGAATCATTTTCCCTAAGAAGACATACTTTAAATGATCGGGTAACACCTTTAGCTCTAAGGTGGGTGGCTCTTTAATGGAAGGCACATTCTTCTTCTTCGATTTGACTCCTCTTGCCTCTAAAGATTCATACCTCCTTGTCCATGACTTTGGTGCAAGGGGCTCGACGTGGCCACATCTGCGGCGGGCGTTACAACGTCTAGAGGAACAACTTCTTCATTAACAATTCTTGTATTTCATTATTCCCCGAAGCTTCTCCGGATGATTATTGTCCTTGTTGAACTGCTTTTGGACCATATGATCAATGGCAACCACATAAGAACACTCCTCTGTATTTGGTTCGGATACTTAAGTGCATTGAGGGCGTTGAACTTGACTTCTTGGTCATTGACTCTCATGATTAATTCTCCTTTCTCGCACATCAATGATTGTCCTTCCAAAGAGCTAAGAATGGTCTCCCGAATGATGGGAACTTCTTTATCTGCGCATCAAAATCCAAAATAACAAAATCCACTTTGAAACACAAACTTGTCAACTTTAATCAAAACATCTTCTAATATGCCTTCGGGATAAACTCGCTTTTATCACCTAAAGTTAAGCTTAAAGAAGTAGGCCTAGCGCTTCTATACCAAGTTTGTCATAAATGGACTTGGGCATCAAGTTGATACTTGCTCCCAAGTCACATAATGCTTTTCCAATATAAAAATCTCCAATGGAGCATGGTATAGTAAAGTCGCCAGATCCTTGAGTTTTCTAGGAGTTTATTCTCGCATAATTAAACTACATTCTTGATTAAAGCAACGATTTCAAACTCCCTAGCCTTCTCCTTTTGGTGATGATGTCTTTCAAGAACTTGGCATAATTTGGCATCTGTTGTAAAGCATCAACCAAAGGAAGGTTGATGTGTAATCGCTTTAACATTTCCATGAACTTGCTTTGAATCTGTTTATCTTCATGAGCCTTTCAATCTTTGAGGTATGGTGGAGGAGGATACTCGTGTACAAGCCTAGGTACGATCTTGATTCTGGTTCAAAATTAGACGTTGTAACGTCCGGACTATCCTTCTCACCACTTGTGCTTGCTTCTTTCCCTTTCTTTGGTATTTCTTTTTGCTTCTCCCGTAATTCTTTTTCCACGTGCATAATTGGTTCGGGATATTCGGTACCACTACTTAAAGAAATTGCATTTACACGCCATTTACCCCATTATTACCATTGGGGTTGATGATGATGGTGTTTCATTGTAGAAGGAAGAGATCCATTCTGTCTTTGAGTGAGGTTTGTTATTTGTCCAATTTGATTTTCCGAGTTTTGATTGAAGACTCATGGGTTTGCAAAGTAGTCTTACAATCACTTATGAAGCTTTTCATCATGGCCTCCAAGTTGCTATTGTTGTTGTTCTGCACAAACTGCCTCTATTGTTGAGGAGGGAATCCTGGAGGTATTGCAGGAGTAGTATTGCAGGAGTAGTATTGCTGGCATTCAATGCATTATTGTTTCTCCAACTGAAATTTGGATGATTCCTCCAGTTTGAATTGTAGGAATTGGAATAGGGACCATTTCCTTTGTTCTGAGAGACAAAGTTTACAGATTGAGGGTTGTAGGGGCACTCCTCATACACATGCCCTTCCTCACAATAAACACACACTGTTCCACCAGACTGGGTAGGTTCAACTCTCGCACGCGATGCTTCTCCGACGCGTGGCCACGTTTGAAGTACTCAGAGTTTTGATCATGTTGGTCGGGGTAGCCACTTGAGCGAGAAAGAGCAGCGATGACTTCACTTATCTCATGAACACCGCCTTCTTCCCGGGAGTAAATCTATCGATGGCCAATGAGAGTTGTGGGTGGCTATTTCATCAATGAGCTTGCATGCCTCGAAAAATGACATGTTAAGAATGACACCACCGATGAGGCATCAAGTATCAATCTTGTGGGCTGATCTAGGCCATTGTAAAACGTTTCCATTTGGATCACCACAGAATGCCATGGTGAGGGCACATTCTTAGTAATTCTTTCCACCTCTCCCAAGCTTCAAATAATGATTCCCTTCCCTTTGTTTGAAGGAGGTGATATCATTTCTTAGCTTAGCATTTTTGTTGGGAGGAAGTATTTGGCAAGAAACTTCTCACCTAGCTCATCCCAGTATGAATGGAATTTGGCTCTAAGGAGTTTAGCCAATTTTTAGCCTTATCCTTGAGTGAGTATGGGAAGAGCTTCAATCTAAAGGCGTCCCTCTGAAACTCCGGGAATGATAAAGTTCTTTGCACACATCCGTAAATTGTCTCGGATGAGAATATGGATCTTCTCGAGGAAACCTCCAAATTGACTGCGATCGCAACATTTGGAACATCATTGGCTTGAACTCAAAGTGACCATCGGAAGGGTTGGTCTAGCAATGCTGTTTGTAGATGAGCGGGGTTAAGCACGCACATAGTCACGCATAGGCCTATCCCCGCTCATTGACCATGTCTTGTGGTCTGCATTGATGAGTTCTTGCCTTTGGTAATGTTCATCATCAACAACTATTGTTTCTGTATGAGTTTGTGGCCCAAGACCACATCCTCTGACTCCTCTTGGTGTATGTCCACCTCTAGAACCGGTGTTATGCTCAGACATGGTTGGGTGTTGCTCTTGTTGCTGCTGTTTTCTTCTTAACCTTTGTTGTCTCCTTAGCTGCCTAAAAGTTCTTTCAGGTTCGGATCAAACTCGAGTTCGATTCACTACTTGGTTCACTGAACTAGAGCTTGAGTCGGAACTAAGCATACGTTGTATAACGTCTATCTGTTCAAACACGTAAACAAAGAAACAACACAAGAAAATCCTTTCAACTTGTGCTTTTAATACTTTTGAACAATAAAAGTTTTACAATCCCCGGCAACGGCGCCAAAAACTTGTTCGCGCTTGTGTAATAGTATAGAATTCGCAAATCAGTGCAAGTATACACATCGTACAAGTAATAAAGTGGATTAGAGTAAGAGATCGTTCCCACGAAGATTGATATGCTTTCAATGTTCAAGTTTCAAAACACAAGAGAATCAAGTGACAAATCGACAATAAGAGTTGGTTCTAAAGCTAAAGATTTAAACAAAACAAGGAAATAAAAGTTGGTTGTGAATATGGATGAGAGAGGAGTTGAGTTGTTGCATGCGATTAAATCCTTCCTAGCGACGTCATAACGTTTAGGCGTTATAACGTTCAAATGTTAATGCGTGCGACGCGTGGCCACGTTTGAACGCCACATTGCAAAAGAGTTGTGCTTTTCAAAGACAAAACGCCGAGTTTCAAGTACAAGAAATCCTATGTCTAGGTTCTAAAAATAGACCCACTCCTGTATATTAAGTACCCACAAAGAATGTTCTATGAACTATTATCCATTCTATGTCTAGACTTAGATAAAGATGCCTAAATGTCTTTAGTGCATTGTTCATTCATATAAATCTTTGATTTCTTTTCATAGACCATGTCCAGTACTCTATGAATCTACCTATTTTAAGAGGCCACCTCAAAACAAGTTTTGAAAATATTATTACGCAAAGATTTAAAGCGAAACGCGCTAACACTTCATAACATTAACTAGAAATTCATTAATAGCAAAACAACAACTCAACTACAAAGTGTTTAGCTCATGCCGAGCATCATTACAGAATGAAAAGGATGTGAAATCCTAATACCATACATAACGAGAAAAAGAACTCAGTGCAAAAGATACACCCAAGTAACTTCTTATCATGTACGCTGTATAGGCGTTACAACGTCCCGAACCTTACACTTATGCGAAAATAAAAACTAAGTTCGAGAATAGTCAAATATAGAAGTCTGTTTCCGATCTTCTTTACAAAACTAGTTCTAAGTTAATGGAGGGACGGTGGGATGATGAAGATGAAGTGATTCTCAAGTTGGTGGAAGAGATGATGATCTTGAGAGAGAGTGAAATGAGCTTTAAATAGCCTCCTTGCTTACGCAGCGTCTTGATGTCACTTGCCCACCTACCATATCTGTTTCTTCTATTTTTCCCGACACTGCTCAAATACACTGATTAGCTTACAATGCGTCGACTCGGGAAACAGAAAATCTTCCGACTTTTATATCTTTGACTTATCAATGCTTCGCGCGCAAAATGAAGATCTTTTCACCCTTTTCTTTCTTTACACTTTAGTAGACGTGGTGAGGGGACGTGGTAACGTTCAAAGATCAAATTCTGCACAAGCACAAAAAGCATCAAAACGCTCTCTCGAGGGCACCAAATGGTGCCTAAATGCACATATTCACCACTTCATCTATTTATTTACTAAAGACTCAGAAATTATATAAAACTTAATTAAATATTCCTTGTATTACTAGAAAACTTACATGACTTATTCTTTGAATGAGTATAAATAACTCATATAAATATGAGTTATCACACCCCCAAACTTAAGTCATTGCTTGTCCTCAAGCAATCAAGATAACAGCAAAACAAAACATGAAATCAACTACACTAGCAGGTTATGCTCTTACTAAATCAATAGATCAAAAATTCATTCTCGAGGGCTAATTCCTCACACACTCACACACCACTTGCATGATTAAATTCCAGTTCATTAAAGCTCAAAGTGAGTGTGTGATCTCTCGCTTTTAAATCTCCTCTAGCTAGTTCGAAACAGCTTTTGACTTATGAAAGAGTGGCTTCCCAAATAGTGATGATAAAACATCTTTCAAAACAAAGAATAGGCTAACATTTTCACATAAGACATGGGGTTCATTTTAAGCATGACAAAGGGTCTTAAGTGGGTGCTAGGATCGGATTAGTGCAACTAATTTCTTGACTCACACACACAAAAAAAAGATCAGAACCCCCTCATTCTTGAGCAACTCTCTTTATTTTGCTTCCATTTGGGAGTTTTTTTTTTTTTTTTTTTTTTTTTTTTTTTTTTTTTAACATTATGGAGTGCTTGAAATTTGTTTGAGGGTATTACAGGGGAACATAGCACACATGTGGATTTTCCACTTATTTGTAACAACACACTCTTTTTGGTAATTTTGGGGATAGACGTTACAAACGTCTATGGGTGGACGTTGCAACGTCCCGAATACACTACACAACACACACACGGCGGACGTTATAACGTTACGGGTAGACGTTACAACGTTGCACTCACACTACACCGCACTTAACCATCCTACGGTCTTTGCACCCGGCCTTTAGTATGCGACTTGATTTACCCCCAAACTTAGCTTCTCTCGCTATTTCTAGGTTTTTAATCAAGTTTTATTTTCACCAAAGTTTACCAAAACTAGCTTCAGCACAAAATATTCCTTAGCTAACTAGATTCTCTTTTAAAAACAGAGTTTGTGTAGGAGCAACAATCAATTCTTTACATCTATTCATGCATAGGTTACTCACACACACATTTTCACTTATCCTTAGCCCGAAGAGAATTATTTTCATGCTTGACAGAGTAAGAACAGAAGCTACTTTTGCATTTGATTTCATGTACAGCACTTAAAACATCAAAACATTTGAGATTTCCCCCCCCCACACTTAAAGTTGAGCAGTGTCCCCACTGCTTAAAGGGATGACCCGAGGATGAGACATTTGCAGGCTGTTGATCGTATTCTTCAATATCTCAAGGCCTCTCTAGGAAGAGGACTATTGTTTAAAAGAGGTGGGAGCCTAACTATGGAAGCTTATACTGATGATGACTATGCAGGTTCAATAAGTGATAGAAGATCCACTTCAGGTTACTGCACCTTCCTATATGGGAACCTCGTTACTTGGAGGAGTAAGAAGCAAAACGTAGTGGCTCGATCAAGCGCTGAGGCTGAATTTAGAGCTTTGGCACAAGGAAATCTGTGAACTACTGTGGATGAAGATTGTACTAAATGACTTGAAGATACAATGTGAAGGCCCTATGAAATTATTTTGTGATAATAAATCAGCTATCAGTATTGCTCATAATCCCGTTCAACATGACAGGACGAAGCACTTTGAGATAGATCATCACTTCATTAAGGAAAAAATTGTCAGCGGGTTAATAACTGTAGCTTACATACCTTCCGGACACCAATTGGCCGATGTGTTAACGAAGGGTTTGCCAACAGAACATTTCAAAGAACTTACATCCAAGCTGGGAATGATAGATATCCATTCATCAGCTTGAGAGGGAGTGTTGTAAATAGTATAATTTGTAATTATATCCGGCCCAATTATCAGGCCCATTAGACTTAGGTTTAGAATAGCCTATTTAAACAAATTAGTGTTTGTACTCAATACACACTTGAAATAATATTCAGTATACTTTTCTACATGTGCCTTAGGGCAGTACGTAGTTGTTTGTATCAGTTAGTTTGTTAGTGGATTAGTTAGCAAGCTATTAGTACTCCTGACTCAACAGTCCGTTAGGACTCAGTCCTATATAAAGTCTACTGCCCTTTTCAGATCATTGATGAAAAACAGAATTACAAAAATCAAATGCAGTTAGTTAGAATTCTCTAACTTTGTCACGGTTCGACTGGTTTAAAGCAATTGAACCATGCATGACTCAGAGGTCTTATCAGTTTGATATCCCGTCCGTTTTTCAAAACATTTGACTTCAAGGGATCACATGTATGATGCATATAGCACAACAACTAGTGTTTTGCTATATATGTGGCATTGTGGAAGACTCCTAGATGCTCTGTGGTTGTCACTGGTAATTGTATTTGTATTTTGTAGAGTCGTTGAAATTACTATTCCCTTTTCTCTCATATCATGCATTGCCTTAAATAATTCAATTCAATCCCACATTAATTTATTAACAACAAACTATATATTATTTTAATTAATGATTTTCTTAATAAAAGTTTAGCTGGCTTACCCTGATTTTTTATAGGGAACCCTTATATGATTTTTATTATAGGAAACTCTGATATGATAATAACATATACATGTGCTCAATAATTAAATTATTTAAGCTCTAATAGATCCATAAGTTTAGGGTGATTGCATACAGACTTGTAATAATAATAAGACTTTTTTCTTTCCCTAAATAATATGGACTTGCATTGTCAATGTAAAAAACTAAGGATAAAACAATCCAGTGATTTCTGAAAATGAAAACTTAATTCAATGTTGAATATTTATACACCATTGCAGAATAACTAACTAACAAAACTTGATCGGAGCATATCAAATCAGACCGGAGCTTGTAATTGAGAAAAACCAGTTGCAATTGAGAAAAATCAATTGCAATTGAAACTAAAAAATATTTAAAGTGCGATAAGTTGTTAGACCCAAATTAAATTCTTAAAAAGTTCACCATTAGGGTATAATTGAGTGTACAGTTTCATTTGTTAAAGACCCAAATTAAATCATATTTTGTTTTATCTTGCTGGCAGAAGATGTTTAATAAAATAAGATAAAATAGTATTTTAGATAGGTAAGTATTAACTTCAAAATAAGTCTAGTTATTTTATGAGTTGAGGCCTGAAGTGTGGGTTTTTTTTTTTTTTTTTTATAGTTTGCTATAGGGTATTATTATCTTAACGGATCCAGTTGTTGGATACTTGATGCAATTTGGTGGAAATATGTCCGTGAAAATATATCGGACGGTTTTAGGTTCAATTTATTCTCCAACATTTTCTTAGATCATTCTACAATCATTGCATGCTTAAAAAGTAAAGTACATAGGTAAATACACTCACTTAGCTTTTAGAGAGAGTTTTCTCTCTTAATTCTTTCTATTTTACTAGTAGTATTTAGTTAGGAAAAGTAAACTGTCATAAGACTAGAAGACTACTACAATCATAATCATTCACTAGGGGCTTACCTTAAAATTTGGATTGAAATGTACGATGGAATATACTTACCTGAATGCTCATTGTCGCTAAACCTATTTAGTACTTTTGAACTCCAAGTAGTTGTATTCCATTTGTGCAACAACTATCCTCAATGCAAAATGTTTTATGTTTTTTCCCTTCAATCTTTATGCAGCAGCTATATTTTCCTACTCTGTATCTTGTATAGGTAGGACACTGGATATCTTATTGTAAATTCTAACATGAATAGCAATGTTCATTTTTTCGTACGTTATGCCTCATTATAATATTCCTTATGGTCAATTGCAAAATATTGTAGAGACTTAGCAAACATGATATTCAATGATGTTGTCAACTTCATGTTGTGTGCTTCATGGGGTCAAATATGTGTGAATTATGCAGGTATCTCAACAAAAGGAGGCATCCACATACAATTTGATGTTACAATTGTTTAAGCCATCATGTCAACGACTTCCCATGTGAAATTTTTGGTTGTTGTCATTCATGATTCTTCATTGTAAAACATGAATATTTTATTAATGATTTTTTTCTTTCAAAATTACTAATATTTGTCTACTTGCAGGTACACTTAACACTGAGGGGGTGCAAATAGACAAGCCCAGCTTGTCTTTGGCCCAATCCAATGATGAAGCAAAGCTGCCAAACAAATAAAGCTGATACGGGTTTGTGCGGAACCCAAACTCGGTTGTTAATGGATATGCACAGATCTTAATGACCCGAAGTATATATGTGGTTTTTCTCACTCTACCCTCAGAAGTTCAAGACTCAGGTTTTGTTTCTTGATTCTCTGATCTCTCTCTTCGTCTTCTTCTTCTCTCTTCTCTCTCTCTCTTCTCAGAAACCCTAGCAATGGTCTGAGCTCTCACCCTTCGTGATTGGAGCTTGGATCTTGCTTGGTAATGGCTGATGATGATTGTTGGTAATGATTCAACAAAAACCCCTTTGGTTTTGTGTTGAATCAAGTCAACCTGAAGCTACGAACACCACTTCTCACTCGTTCGATACTTTGTTCTGAGTTTGAAACTTGTTCTTGCTGTATTACTGATTTATGTTGATTTCTACCTTCAATCACCGTAATATTGAAGGTAAGAACTTCCTTTCTTTGATTTGATTTGAAACCCTAATCTCTCGGTTTCACAAACCAAACCCTAACTAGGATTTGTTTGATTCTTTGCAGGTAAACAGAGATGAGGTATAAATTGTGTCCACCGAAGGTAACGAATCACACCTAAATCAATTTTACTTGTCTGCTCTTAATCTTTAGCAAAACCCTAATTTTGGTTTACTGTAATGTTGCATGCACCACTGAGATGTGATGAACGCTGGAACTTTGTGATTTCACCCTTGAAATCACTCACACAGAAACAACACAGAGGTAGTTACTTCCTCTTGATTATTCTTGTGACTTTTCCTTCTTTACTTCGCTGCTGCAACCTCTAATCCCTCAATTCTCTTGATTGCAAACAACACCTGTGAGGATGATGTGATTCTTGAGACTCACTTTCTCAGAATCAAACCAAGTGACATACAAGGTAACCCTTCTGAACTTAGACCCACTTCTCCTTCTTTCTTCAACTCACTTTAGTCACAAAAGTGAATTCTAATCCTTCTTTCTTTTTCTTGCAAGGTACAATCCACCTTGATTATCCTTACAAAAACCAAGATCTTAAGGAAGAACACAATTGGAGCTTACGGTTATCAATGCAGGGAGTTAGAAAAATAGAACTAGGTTTAAACTGTAAACATAGAAAATTTTATTGAATGATTGCAAAAATGTATGTACAAAGTATATGGCTTATTTACACTTATATACTCAGCTAAGCACATGCGGACATGTTAGTTGAAGAGTTAGTTAGAGACTAACAACTTCCAACTAAATAAACCGTTTAGGCTCACAATAACAAACTTTGCATTTTTAAAACATGTTTGATTGTTTGCTGTTTGTTTGAGAGTCCAACAGTCATATTTAGATATTAGGGTTTTTATAGTACAAACCCCAATATTTATAAAAAAAATTATAGGAGATTATAGATTCTTTTGGTGTAAATTAGTTATTCTCTACGAGCAACTACATATACTAATCTCTCGAGCCAAGTAAGATCACAATGAGTGACAAGCCGACAAAACTCTCGCTCAAGAGTTTTAATGCAGATGCATTCCTAAGGTTGGATTTGAACCCATGACCTTGGTTAAGCTGGATGAGAACTGAATCATCTCATTCAAGCGCTCTTGGGTATAGGAGATTATAGATAACACACGGTAATGAACATTTTGGCTCTCTTTGGTAAAAACTAGTGGATAGCAAATGATATGCTTGGTAAAACTAACGGTTAAACTAGTTGATAATTGTAAAATGACATAAAAGATATATTTAATTCATGATAAGTGTAAAATCACATAAAAGGAATTTAAGAAAAATAATAAGGGTAAAAATGTCAAAAAAGTAAGACGTTATATGTTATTCGTTCAAAGGCTACTTGAAGTAACATTTCAAAATTGCTAAACGTTATCCAAAAAAAACTAAACGCCGGTGCTTAACAAACACCTGTACTTGTAGTGGTGGATCCATGATTTTAAAATAGGGTGTTCATTTCCTTCAATGATTTAATAATTGTACGATTTTACAAAAAAAAATGATAAAGTAATGTTCAAAAAAAAATCAACGATAAAGTAATGTTCCAAAATAAAGTACATTTTAATCCAAGTCTAATTGCATTTTCCTCTTTCTCATAGCTTGAAAGCGGTTGATGATATCTAAACCATCGATTGTGCTAAAAACATCATTCTCCACAAAATCGCTAAACAATCATTAAGCCAAGGGTTGGACATCCTGTTTCTCAACTCATCATTCACATACTTCATTCCTGAAATTGAGTAATCGGTGGTGGAATTGATTGGTCATGATCTTGTGGAATTGGTGGTGGAATTGATTGGTCATGATCTTGTGGAAGCAATGATGGAATCAGTTGGTCATGATCTTGTGGAAGCGGTGGTGGAATTGGCGGTGGAAGTGGTGGTTAAATTGGTGGTGAAACTTTGGATGTCTTGGAAAAATACTTAAGCATACTGTTGAATGAACAAACAATGAAATTGAATCAGAATTCCACAATCAAACAAACAATGAACAAACAAAAATTCATCAAAGCAAACAATGCTGGCTTGCTATCGAATTGAACAAACATAATTCCAAAAACAAATTCAGAATTTAGAATTTCACAATCAAATAAGCAATGAACAAAACTAAATTTAAAAAATCAATTGAAGAGGAAGCGTCGCCGTGAAGAGGAACCATTGTTGGGCTTGCTGCGTGCATTCTGCGTTGATGGGTTTCTTCAGTCTCGCGTGGGTTTCTGATTCGCGTTAGTTATTGAAGAAGAAAGGAAGGAAACGAAAAAGGAAGACGAAGATAAGGAAGCGACAGTTTATACAACTTAATAAATAATTTTCTAAGTGTGTTCCGTTGAATTCGAACCCAGTACCTTTTATGTAAAATTTGGGTATATTACCACTATGTCAAAATATTTTGGTGTTCCTAACACCCTTTAAATCAGTCTCTATCTACTTGTCATCGGTCACCCACTAGTCAAATAGGTTAGTCGTGTCCGCTATCCATTTTAACAACTAAATTACGAAAATTCCATAAAATAAAAAACAAAATTAAGAATTTATTCACGAATACTTGTTTTTTATTTACAGCACAAAGCACGCTTTTTCTGTAAAAGCGCCCTTTTTAAAATGGGGAAAATTCAGTTTCCATGTACCGTGTTCCACGAAAAGCAGTAAAGTTTGAGAACAGAGTAGAAAAGTTGGATGAGAAAATTTGACTTCAGTGCGTGCTTAGTAATACGATTGAAAAGGGGTTTCTGATTTGTGAGAAGAAAAGAATTGGGTTTTGATGTTCTAACCTTGATCGCGCAACAAAATCTAAAGCGATTATGGGTCAAACTGCAAGCGCGGAACCACAAACAACGACGACGACGACAACCGCAATGGATCCAAATTCCAATTCCTCTGATCCTACATCCCTGGAATCCATCATTGCAGGTTCTTTTTGTTTTAGTTTTTTCACCTTTAAGTTTATGCACTTGACCTGTTTGTGTAAATGTCTACTGGTGTCTCAACTTGTTTTTGTTGTTTCAGAAGCTGCAGCATATGGAAACCAACACAGTGAGGTTTGTATTCATCTTAATCAATCAACTTGTGGAAAGTTAAGTGAGTGAATGAATCAATGAAAAATTGAAAATGAAATTTTCAGTCTGTTGAGGAAATGGCTCAGAAAGCTCTTGAATGCCCTTGCATTGCTGACTTGCGAAGTGGTTCTTGTGGGTTACAATTCTCAGAGGCTTTCCTCTGTTTTCTCAACAGTTCCTCTGAAGAAAAGGTGTGGCTTATATCTTACTTCATACTTTGATTTTCATTTTTACAATCAAATTAGTTATCCTCTTTGAATTCCGTGTTATCAAATGACCATCTACACTTCGTAGTAGCAACAAGCAATCCTTAGTATGGGCAAAATTCAAGTTTTTTATTTTCAAGTTTTGAATTTTTATATCTCGTATGGGTTGAAAAATTGAAATATGCAATTTGCTCCAATTTTGCAGGGCTCGGACTGTATAAATCCATTTGTTGCTCTGCAGAGCTGCATCAAGGCCAATCCAAATGCATTCTCTAAGGACATTCTAGGTGAAGATGAAAGCAAGGAGTTGGAGCCAGTCGAAGAATACAAAATAATTCCTCCCGATTGGTCTAAGGAATCTCAAAGTTCGAAGTCCAGGCTTTAAGGGAAAAGTTGGGCTCTCTCTTTTGTGCCACTAGCCCACTACTCAGATAACAGTATGACAAATTCATTTTAGTTTTGCTTTATATTGACAAAGTTACAGGATAGATAAGTGCCTGCACTATTATCCGATAGGTTTGTTCCTATCATTTCATTTATAAGTAATAAAATGTTCCACCCTATTTTCACTTTCTTTTAAGATTTGTACAGGAGCTTGTGAAAATAAGAAAAAAGGCATAAAACAAGGTGTCACTTTAATAATTATTAGTAAAAATAGGAAAGAAATAGAAAATATTTTCTCAAACCAAAGCAAGTCTAAATCTCATTAAATTAAAATGCACTCGCTTTTATTATAAAAAGTGAAATTTCTTTTCTACAATGTTTTGTGATTGCACTTAAATGCTTAAGCCTTTCTTACTAGCTATGAAGGAGTTTTTCGTGAGGAAGATATCAATCAAAGAGATAATGTGGGCTAAGAGGAAGACAAAAATGCAATTACGTATGCAATGTGATATGCGTAATGTGGGGGGTTACTATTACAGAGAGAAGGGGGAAGTAGAAGTTAGTTGTACACATATTGATGACAAACTTGAAGAAATTAAGAGAGATGAATAAGGATGATGTAAAATCCCAAACCAATGTGGTTAGAACTGTTGAAGAATATAAACTATAATTAGCATCAATTGAGAAGGTCTCTAAGTAAATGGGTGATGTATTTTGCAGCCTATGGATATTTATTGAGATTAATCTTGTTTAACACCTTGAAGCAATGTTATTAAAGCCGGACCGGTCATCGTGCCGGTCAAGGCACTGGTTCACTGGTTCTCTGGTCGGGTCACCGGTCTTTGGTCGGGCCGCATGAGTCGGACACTTTTAAAAAGTTCTAAAAATAGATATGATATGTATAAATTTATAACTTAAAAATCTGAAGGAAAAAAAATCTCACCACAAAATTAACACAAGTCTTCAAATTTCTAGTCTTCAATTTCCAAAACCCTACCCTACCGGTGGGTCGGACCGGTTGGTTCACCGGATTTCTAATTGAGTCGGGCGACTCAACTGGTTTGCGTGCAGTTCCGTTTTAACATGCAAGCCTCGCCGGTAACCCCACCGGAATCTGGTCCGACCGGTCCGACCGAGCGGTAGGGTAGGGTTTTAATAACACTGCCTTGAAGACTAATGAAAAGTTTGACCATTTCAAGTTAGGATATGTTGACTAAACGAAGGTCGAAGGGATTGAGAGTGTGATAACAGTGCACAATGGTGCAATCAATCTTAACGAAGACTATTTTGTGAGGTTGTGTTAAGCCTAAAGTATACAATACCCAAATTCTAAGATAGTCTCAAAGCCTATTTGAGATTATTGGGCCACCTTGTGCATGAGGGGTGAGTGTTGTGAGTCTCACATTGGACAGTGGTATATGGCTTGATTAGTGGTTATAAATGGGGAGCAATCCTCACTCCATGAAATAGCTTTGAGCCTTTGAGGGTGAGTTAGGCCAAACTCAAATTTTAATAGCATTGTTTATTACTCAATATCTTGCAAAATGAAAAATTAATATCCATTATTCTCTTTTGGAATAAGCTACACAAAGAGTTTTGTGAAGAATTAGAAGCATTCAAGTCTCTACTAGAAGTAAACAAGTTAGGTTGTCACTTGTAGTGGGTGGCTATCAATTTATATAGCTCTTGAGTGGAATACTAGGCTCACAAAGTGATACATAGTTTGTGGTGCGATGTAATCTTGTTTGAGATAGTGAACAATTTGTTGGAATGTTTGCATGGATGTAAATAAGATGTTTTAAACCATGTGAATTCATATGTATTCTATTACTTTATTACTTTATTTGTGGTGTGTTTTGTGTATGTTTCCATTTTTGTTTATTGGCGTGTACAATTTTCCTGACATTGTTTACAATGAAGTAGTCATGTAAATAAACACTGATTCAAAATGACATCACAATTGTTCACTAACACAGCAAATGTTCTATGAATTGTTTGCAACAACATAGCCATGCTAATTAATGTTGTTCGAAAATAACAACACAATTGTTCCACAACACAGATAAAAGTGAAAATTACAATGTAGTAGTTCACAGGAGAGCCTTCACAAAGTCGAAACTTAAAGGTCCTTCACTTATTCTGAAAGTTTGGAAAGCTTGAGAATGAGGTGGTTATAAAGAGCAACTTGAAAAATTGAAAACATTAATTCACCAACACTACCAGCAAGTTTTGGTCTGATTTGTTCTGCTGGACATTCAAATAACAAAAATGAGAAAATGCCTTTGACAAGTAACAGCAAAATGAAGTAAACTATAATTATAGGATAGTCAAAGTCGGGGGTACCTGTTTGACATTAAGGGCTACGATCCTGAGTGAGTGTCCATCAAACATTAATCTCAACATTAACCAGCAATGCCTTTAACCGGTTGTCATTACTGAATCGCGTTGGCATTTTACGTAACTTGATCCTTTGAATAGTCTTCAAATGCTTCAACCCGGTAGGATATTCCAAATTTTCACAGGACCTGGCTTCAAACTCTATGAGCCGAGGCATGGCTCCTTTCATCACATCCCATTCTCTCAGTCTCCTTAAATTCCAGAATCTTAGAACTTGAAGTTGTTGAAAGCTGTGAGAGACACAAACCATTTTTTCCCCTTTATAAGAGCCAGCATAAAAACACAGTGACTTGAGCTCGGCCAGGTTCTGCAACTCTTGCATAGGATCATCTGAGAGTTTTGATGCTGACAAGGTGAGATGAACAAGATTTTTTGGGAGGAGGAAGCTCATACGTAGTTGATCTTCTAATCTTCCAAACAACTGGAGGGATGAGAGCTTATTCAGCCTTGACAAACTAATCAATTTTAGTTTTCCAGGATCACCAGTTTCATTCACGGATCTAAGTCTCAGTGAATCAAGCTTTTCAAGTTTCACAATGTCCTGTTGAAGTGTGTCTTGCTCTGTTTCTTCTGCCAGCTGGAAAGCTAATTTTAATTTTTGAAGGTTCTTCAGCTTGTGAAGGTAACCGAGAAGAGGGTAACTCCCATACAAGAACACACCCCCTAACGTATGGAGATTTTCATGAAAGTCACCCCTCCTTTTGCCCTCTATTTTACTTCGATATTTTTCGGACAGAAATAATTTCTTCAGTTTCTTCAATCTCCAGATTGATCTAGGGATGACATTGATAGATGTATGCTTTAAGTCCAGTGTTTCCAGCTCCAGAAGTTTGCATATGCACATGGGGAATTCCTCCAAGTAAGTCCACCTTAAGCTAAGATAGGTGAGTTTAGTGAACTTACTTACTGTCTTAGGCAACTGAGGTCTGAATATGCCTTCAAGATCAAGAACTTTAATCTCCAGAAACTTCTCACTTGCAATGCCTGTTGAAAGGATCTTCCCTACGTCTTCTCCTGGTTTACTTCCCTCGCGCTTGTCAAAGAAAAAGACAGACAGGGGAATTCCTTCCTTGCTGACTGCTTGTGCTGAGCCTGAATTTGAATCAAGACCAAGATCATCAAAATGATAGGAGAATCGCCGATTTAAATGCGTACTCATGTACTGGTTGCCATCTGTTCTGTTGATGTTTTGCAAGATGATTTGTCTCAGCATACTTGGCAAGCGGCATGTCTTAATCTTGCCATTGGAATTTAGTGCCACTACTTGAATGACGTTGCAGTCTCTCATATCTTGTAAATATCCCTCTGCAGTCTCTTCTGGTGTTTTTTCATCCTCCTGTTGCACCAGTCCTTCTGCAACCCATAGATTGATTAATCTCCTTGCCGGAATTTCATAGTCTACAGGGAAGTTTGTGAAGTAACAGAGACATTCCCTTTTAATTTCAGGTAATTCTTTCATGTTGTTGTCCCAGGCTCGCTCCCAATGTGTTTTGTGATGGCCATTATTGAATCGATTAAGCACCGACTTTAAGCTCTTTTTATTCATGACCTTTGCTTTTACTGCATACCCGATCCATACAATTGCAAATGGTAAGCCCCCACATTTTCCCACTACCTTTTTTGCAAAACTTTCAACATTTAGGTCTGGTGTTTTAATGTCGGCCACCTTCTGAAACAATTCCCAACTCTCTTCCTTCGTCAATAGTGGAATATGTAATAGAATGCAGTGTTGAGTGTCCAGAACCACTTCCTTAGAACGTGTGGTGAGCACTATCCTGCTCCCATTTGTCCATCCAGATGGAGATAATGTGTTACACAGTTCAGTAAGGTCTTCTTTTTTTGAGACATCATCCAGAACAACAAGGCATAGTTTCTCTTTCAAGTGCTGACATACCTGCCTGACATTCAATGTCTGGTCTTTAGTTCCATCTTTTTTCATGAGCAGAACTTTTGCTTTGCTGTCTGCTCCTTCAGTTAATGTCACCCAGACACGGATAGGGAAGTGCTGCACTACTTTTTGGTCGTAATAAACTGCCTTTGCCAGAGTTGTCTTCCCCAATCCTTTCATCCCCACAATGGAATGTATCAAAGTATTGTTATCTTCACTGGTCAGCTTCCAGACTAAATCTCGTGCTTCATTTTTCAAGCCAACTACTTGGGTTGACTTCTGTCTTTCGATGGTGCAACTTCTTATGAAATTCTGAAGATCGTCAATGGCATTTTGTATCTCACTTCGTTGTAGTTCAGATCCTTTTATGTACATTTCTAGATGACCGTCCATGTGGTTAGCAATTGACTTTAGCTGCTCCATACAAGCATTTCTCACTTCCGTTTCATCTGCTCGCTGAAGCTGCTTAAAGGTGTCTGTTAATGCACCATGCAGTGAGTTCATTTTTTTATCCTTATCCTGTTTTCTCAGCTTCCCGTCGATGCTTTTGATGACTGGTTGGATTTCTTGGTCATCTGTACCAGATACGTAGGTTGACTTTTCTGCAGCTCTATCAATGAAAGTGAAATTATATTTGTCCTTCATCGTAAGTAGGATACTATAATAGGAGACAATGAGCTTCATGTCCTTTCTAAATCGGCGCTTAAGTAGCATGTTTATACAGAATGTCGCATAATTGCTAAAATATTGAGACCTGCTTAAGTAGTGGCCAATGTAGACCTCTGCACCTTTAATTATCCCTTCCGCTTTTGTTCTCCAGAGCTTTTCTGTTTCAGTTTCTATCCGAAGCTGTCCCAACTCCTTCAGGAAAGCATGCAGTGGAAGCAGAAGACCTATAGACCATTTATCTTCCATGCTGGGAAATGCGTCTGTGCTCCTCCTCAACAGTTCATCAAAACTTGTAGAAGGCTTCTGGTTTTGTGCTGCTACAGTATCATCGGCATGTTCAGCTACAGATTTATCCCCTCCCACTTCCATTGTATGTATATCCAGCAGCCTTCTATTCTTAGATCTTGCTTTCTCCATAGTTGTATAGATGTCCTTGGCTTTTTCCTCTCTCTTTTTAAGATGCTTAGTTAGCTTATCTATAGAGACATCTATTTGTCGTAGAGCAACTCTGACGTGGGACCATCTAAAGGGAAGAGTGCTCCCAGGCAGTTCTTTGTGTTGTTTGTAATTGGCGACACAGCCTTTTGCTCTGTCAACCACAACTTTTGATGATTTTATCCATTTATTCTCAGCGTCGCTTAGCTGATGATGAATTCCAAATAGGTCTTCGCTTTCCCAGACTAGACGGACTTGTTTATCTACTTCAGCCCGTTTTGTCTCAAGTTGTTCATGATCCTTTATGACAGCTTCTAGTATCTCCAATTCAGTGTTTATCCACCAGACATCATATTCGTAGGAGATGAGGCGATTATACAGGTACAGAGCAACAGCTAAGTACAGAAGCAAAACAAAAACAACTATAAAGAGAATTGACAACACAGTGGTAATCATCTTCTCTTATTCCAGCCAAGCCAAAGTGTTTCTCACAAAGGAGGATGATATCTTGCTTCTGTTGATATGATATGTTGTACCTCTGAGAAAACTTTTTTTTTTTTTGGTTACAAATGTTAATTTTTTGGTTACACCTCTGTGAGAAAACTGACTTTGTTGCTTTTTGTAATTAATAAGGAAATGAGTTTCTGGTGATTTTGCAGAAAGGAGGGTTGGTTCTGGTTGGGGTTAGCAGAATGCTGTAAGAGGGACTGGCCAGGCTCACATCATTTTTCTAGTTGAAATGTTTGTTTGGCTGTTGTGTATGCAATTACACAATTATTTATTTTATAATTGATTTAAGCAACTAATGTGCCTGTTGTTATTAGAAAAGTAATACATATACAAGATTTATTGTCCATAGCTGACGAGTCTACGGCTACCTATTTTAATACTAGTATTATTTTCTTTCATAAGATGACAATTTAAGGAAAAATGAAAAGGATTCAGATCCATTCTTTTTTTATGCCATGGTCCATTGACTTGAGTTCTTTCCGGGTCAATCAATTTTACAGATGACCAAGGAATCTTCCTCTTGCACATGAACTGAAGAGGTAGGTATCCAGCTAGTATTTTGTTTGTTTCCATCCAGATCCTTGTGCAATTCAAGTATCAGGAAAACTGCACCTACTAGTAGCACCAACCTCTCTCTTCATTCTCAAATGAGGTGGATGGTGACCGAGTACACAGTTTTCAATTAGGGGTGGAATTTAGTGCAAGCTGGTAGGGGCATAGTATAAGGTTTAGAAATGCTTCAGTTATTTGCATTCAGCCAATCCTTTATTTATATACTCTTTAACAATGAATATAATTTACAATTTATAAGGAAGTTAATGAGATTACTACTTCCTAAGTGCGTGACTAAGTGTATGAATGATAATTCTTATGTACATGGCTTGACTATGTACATGAATGTATTTGTACAATTCTCAATGGCAGCACTAATATTACGTAACCTGAACACCAAGAAAATAGTGCAATGAGTCCATATCTTTGATGGAGAAGGTGGTGGTAAGCTTGGTGATGCATTCATTGACCTTGGTAGTAGAATTTCCTGTCATAATGATAT
Organism: Oxytropis ochrocephala; assembly: GCA_020916435.1. NCBI lineage: Eukaryota > Viridiplantae > Streptophyta > Magnoliopsida > Fabales > Fabaceae > Oxytropis > Oxytropis ochrocephala. Next base: position 119,346,970 of record CM037088.1, read on the forward strand.
CATCAACATACACCGTGTATAACTCTATCTCTTGGTTTTGGAGAATGAATAGAGATGACTTAGATTTAGAATTTACAAAACTAGAGTCGCAAAAAAACTTAGGGAGCACTTCACAAACTTCAATTTCAAGAGAAAACCATCAATTCTCTTATTTTAAGAGAAAACCATCAATTCTCTTACTCCAAGCCCTTGGGGCTTGCTTAAGGCCATAAAGAGCCCTTGGCAGCAGTGTGTGTGCTGAACTTCATCAAGAACCATCCAGGGCAAGGGCTATTCTTTAGGACAAATTCTCCATTGTGCCTCAAAGGATACTGTGACTTAGTTTGGGGGGCATGCCTAGATACAAGAAGATCAACAACCGATTTTTTCTTCTTCCTTGGGAGCTCTCTCATCTCATGGGAGAGCAATAAGCAAAGTGTTGTATCACATTCCTCCTCTGATGCAGAATATAGAGCATTAGCTCAATCCACCTGTGAAGCATAATGACTAGTGTACCTGCTAATTGATTTGAACATTCCTCATTCAACACCTGCAGTGATCTACTTTGACAACAAATCTAACAACCTAGTGTTCCACAAGTGTACCAAGCACATAGAGATTGGTTGTCACATCGTTTGTGACAAGATACGAAGTGTAATCCTCACTTGCTGCCCATACCTTCCAAAGAGCAAATTGTTGATCTACTCACTAAGTCCCTCAGTCCAGGGTCCTTTTCCATCTTGCAAGCTAAGCTTGGAATGATTGACATCTATTCCAGCTTAAAGGAGGGTGTTGAAAGTCTGGTAATAGACAAAGCCTAGTCAGCATATTTTGTGATAGTAGATAGGTTTCCCTCTTTGCACTTTAGCTTAAGCTTTCGTTTTTCGCATAGCTAGTTAGCTTTTCTCTTTAGCTGTTAGTTGTTAGTTGATCTCTCTCAATTCTGTTTAAGTTCTCAGGAAGTGAACTATATGGTTTAAATAACACTCTTGTACAGTTAACTGATTCATTGAATGAGAATAAGTGAATTCTGTTATTTATGAATCTTGAGATTAGAAAGTTATTCATTCTTCATCCATGGAGGCGATCTTCCATTTTTCACAAGTATACAATTATATTATATTTCAAGTAACTATGTGCTTGTTTTAATTTAGTATTATTTTCTTTACAAAGATGACAATTTAAACAAAATTGAGAGGATTCCATTAAGTTCTTTTTCTATGCCACTGTCCATTGACTTGAGTTCATTATGAGTCAAGCTATTTCACAAGACAAAATGACAACAAGTAGCAGGGTTGACTTGGCCACTGGATTCCATATGCTTTCTTCTCTCATCCAAATTATTAATTAGCAATTAGCAAACTCATCCTTATCAAAACCATTTGACTTTTGCAGATATTAATTTATTCTTTCACACAAGAGAAAATGACAATGCAGTGCAAATATTAATTTATCCAAGCTAAGAGTGGTTTTTAAACCATATAGAGTGGTTTTGTATAAACCATATTGAGGGTGTATTTCTAGAGCGAATTTCTCACAGGTCACGGTGGAAATTGTAATAGTAGAATCCCAAATTTTTTTTATCTTGGGGGCGTTGTGGTTGATAAACTTACTGCACCTTTGAGTAATGCCACGAAACGCCTTAAAGAGAAATGACACAATCTGCGACTCATCCCAATAATATCTTCGGTTTGTTTTTAAAACTATAACACCGTTGTTTGGGAAAAGTTACATTAAGAAAAACTTGGTATTTAAGAGTGTCATCATGTACTCCACCTCTCTTCTCTTTAACCCTCTCGGATTAACATTTTTTATGTTGTATATGGCCATACATTCTTATTGAAGTATGACAAAGAGATTTGTGTATTCATTCCCCATTGGTGCTCATCATAATTTTCTTCTCAGCTCTTGAATGCTTTCAAGTTTTAGTTTTTTTATTTTGAATAAAACTTCCTCTGTTATGGCTCTTACATTTTTCTAAAACATATGGTGTTCTGACTAAATAATTACTTTGATAACTTATATTTTTTTGAAGTTATTCTCATAGACAAACTGCCTGCCCAACATTGCTCTATTTTTCTTTAATAGGGGGATTAAGCCTATTATTGTAGTTCACACCTTTCTCAAATCTTCTATAATTTGTCGTTCCTTTTCTATTTTTCCTTACATTATACATGTAATAGAAAGATATAATAACATTAAGGATTTGGGTTGCAATTTTGAGGTAGTGGTTTCTAATAGGTTTGGGCTTGCAATTTGCTACGCTGCCTGGTAGAAAATAAAGTACCCCTATGCAGTTTTGAGCCTGCCACTAGGCTCCCAGTTGTTGTATCATTTATTCAGATTAGTGTGTTTGCAAGTATTTGATAGTTTTTGTGCATACAAGCTCTATCATTAGGACCTGGCACTTTAGACAGGCCTCCCAGGAGCAATGAGTTTCATCAGTTGGAATTGTCGGGGCCTGGGCAACCCGAGTGCAATTCCCTCTATTCGTGACCTCGTTCGGTCGTACCAACCGGATGTCATTTTCTTGTGTGAAACCTTGGTACATGGTAACAGAATTGAGGAAATTAGAGTTCGTCTGGGCTATGATAATGCGTTCGCGGTGGATATAATTGGTAGAGGGGGTGGTCTCGCTTTGCTCTGGAGACACCCGTTTGATTGTCGGGTGATTAGCTATTCTCAGAATTTTATAAATGTGGAGGTGAGTGCTGTTGGTAGACCGAATTGGAGGCTAACTAGTTTTTATGGCTACCCGGAGAGTGGCAGGCGTAGAGACTCTTGGGATTTGTTGAGAACATTAGCCAGGGATAATGACTTACCATGGTGTGTGATGGGGGACTTTAATGACATCCTCTCAAATGAGGAGATACGGGGACAACATGATAGACAACTTTGGGTTATTAGAGGTTTTCAAGAAGCGGTGCATGAAAGTTCGTTACAAGATCTTCCTATGGAGGGGTATCGTTTCACTTGGACCAAGAGTATGGGGACCCCGGACGTAAAAGATGGGAGACTTGATAGAATATTGGTTACACAAAGTTGGCTAGACGCATTTCCTCATAATCGTTTCGTCAACGGCATGTCCGACAAGTCTGACCACACTCCATTGTGGTTACGCCTTAGTGATGTGGAGAGAAGGAGGTATTGTAGAGCTTTTAAATTTGAAAACTCGTGGCTTGAAGAACCTGATCTTTCCTTGATTGTAGGGGATAGTTGGAGGTCAAGTGATGGGCTGGATTTTTTGTCTAAAATCACACAGTGCACTAGCTCTATTGATGCATGGGGCAAGCAGTTACGGTCAAAATATAAGGATGAAATTAACTCTTGTCGTAAGTGTATTGAGGAGTTGCGCCTTATGCCTAATGGTCACGAGAATCCACTTTTGTTGTCAACTAAAAATCGGTTGAGCACTCTTTTGGCGCAAGAAGAGGCTTTTTGGAGACAAAGATCTAAGGTTTATTGGCTTCGGGACGGTGATACCAATACTCGGTTCTTTAACGCTATGGCCAGCGCGAGACGGAGAAGGAATCAGATTACAAAATTGACAACTGATGATGGAAGGGAGTCACGGATCATCATGATCTGTGTGATGTTGCCAGGGACTATTTTACTAATCTTTTCCAAAGAGGTCAAGGTGAATATGATGAGATTATTTCTAAAGTCCAGCCATGCATTTCTTCTGAAGATAACCAGGGACTGTTGAGACCTTTAAAAGTTGATCAATTCAAGCATTATCTTTTTGAAATGCACTCTAACAAAGCCCCGGGGCCGGATGGTTTAAATCCGACATTTTTTAAGAAGTTTTGGAATTTGTGTGGTGTTGAGATTTTCCATGCAGGGAAGGGGAGAGAGGAGAGTTTCCACCTAATTTAAATGATGCAAATATTGTTCTTATTCCTAAAGTGGATAACCCAACATCCATGAAGGATTTAAGACCAATATTGCTTTGTAATGTTATTTATAAGATTATTTCCAAAGTCTTAGCAAATCGGCTGAAGCCTTTACTTTCTAAGTGTATTTCTCAAGAAGAATCAACTTTTGTTGAAAAGAGATCTATCTTAGATAATGTGTTAGTGGCCATTGAAACGTTACATCACTTGAAGTGTCGCACGAAGGGGAAGATTGGGGAGATTTCACTTAAGATCGATATTAGTAAGGCTTATGACCGAGTTGATTGGGGCTATTTGCAGCGTATGTTATTGAAGCCGGGGTTTGAGGCGAGATGGGTAAGATGGATGACCATGTGCTTGAAAACGGTTAACTACTGAGTTATGGTAAATGGAGAGAGGGTTGGACCTATCACACCAGGGAGAGAACTTAGACAGGGTGACCCACTGTCACCTTATCTATTCATTATATGTGCAGAGGGTCTCACAACACTTCTCAAAAAAGCTGAGGCTAGAGGAGATATCCATGGAGTGCGGGTGTGCAGAGGGGCTCCTTCCCTTTCACACCTTCTTTTCGCAGATGACTGTTTTTTTTTGCAGGGCCGTTGTCAGGGAGAGCACTCATTTGAAGCACATTCTTAACACGTATGAGAGAGCTTCAGGTCAGGCTATCAATCTTCAAAAGTCTGAGATCTACTTCAGTAGGAATACATCTTCAGAGAATAAGAGTGCAGTGATTGATGTGTTGGGTGTTACTGAATGCCTAGGCACTAGGAAGTACTTGGGTTTGCCATCAATGATTGGTCGTAATAAGAAGCAGTTGTTTCGGTATCTTCGAGACAGGATGTGGAGAAGAATCCAATAATGGTCGGGGAAGCATCTCTCTAAGGCAGGCAGGGAAGTTTTTATCAAGTCCGTGGCTCAAGCAATTCCTACTTATTGCATGAGCACTTTTATGTTGCCTACTTCGCTAGGGGAGGAGCTCCAACGTATGATCAATTCTTTTTGGCGGGGATCTAATAGAGGAGGAAGGAGAGGTATCAATTGGCTTAGGTGGGATAAGCTCACGGTGAGGAAAGAACATGGTGGTATGGGTTTCCGGCACTTCCACGGGTTCAATTTGGCAATGCTAGGGAAGCAAGCGTGGCACATCGCTACACACGCATCTACTATAGTTAGTAGAATCTTAAAGGCTAAATATTTTCCAAATAGTGACTTTATGGGGGCCCGCTTGGGCTGTAATCCCAGCTTTGTTTGGCGTAGTATCTTCGCTTCACGGGTTGTTGATCAATTTGGGTGCGAGATGGAGGATTGGAAATGGGGAGAAGATCTCGGTTGGGAAGGACCATTGGCTCAAAGGTAGGGACGATAGCTATGTCCGTTCTCCTTTGGTCACGGGCACAGATGAATTGCGAGTGAGAGACTTGTGGGACGCTAATACCGGAGATTGGAACATAGTGCTTGTTAATCAATTATTCAATAATGAGGAGGCTGAGTTGATAAAGTTAATGCCAAGTTTTCAAGGGATAGATGAGGATAGGTTGTGCTAGCGGCATAGCAAATCTGAAGAATACACTGTGAGATCAGCTTACTACGGGGTGATGGAAGCTATTGTTGATAATTCAAATCTTAGAGTCCCTGGCGAGTGGATGAGCATTTGGAGAGCACTGATACCTCCGAAATTCAAATTGTTGCTCTGGAGAATTGCTACAGGCTGTCTTCCAACCCGAAATAATTTAATTCGTAGGCATGTTGATTGTGAGAACAAGTGTGCTTGGTGTGAAAATAATGAAGAAACAGAGTGGCATGTGTTTCTTGATTGCGCAGAGGCTAAGAAGGTTTGGGGAGCTTGCGGGTTGCTGAACATTATCACCAGGGAGATGACTATGGCTGCTGATTTTAGCTCGCTTTTGTTCACTATTATGCAGAATTTTTGTGAAGATAATATGCGCAAGTTTGCAGCTATGTTATGGGTGCAAGGGAGGCGTCAGAATGACAAAGTGTGGAACGGAAGCACGATGCCAGTGGAGAAGGCCGTGACTACTGCGCTAGATTTTCTGCATGAATGGAGCTGGGTTCGTGACAACAAGCTTGCTGCTAACTGTGCAGCAGCGCAGCAGCAACATAGGGTGATTGTGTAGGAGAAACCGCAAGAAGGAAGACTCAAATGTAATATAGACGCATCACTATTCACTACGGAGAATCAATATGGTATTGGCATGTGTATTAGATCCTCCACGAGCAGCTTTGTACGAGGCAAGACTATGTGTTTCAATGGTACACCAACACCACAAGAGGCGGAAGCAATTGGTCTTTGGAATGCTTTACTTTGGATTAGGGAGATGGGACTGGATTTTGTCACCATAGAGCTGGATTGTTTACCAGTTGTGAATGGTTTAAAAGCTTCCCCAATTCCTAATAATGAGTTTGGTGCCTTAGTTACCAGTTGTAAGAAGTTACGTTCTAGTTGTCTAAGCTTTCAGGTTAGCTTTATCCGGAGACAAGCAAATCTTGTTGCTCATACCCTTGCAAGGGCTGCAAGATGTAATGCTCGTTCCCATGTATTTGATTTGATTCCATCCTGTATTGAAACTATTTTGCTCAATGAAATGAAGTAAGTTTGCTTTTGTCAACAAAAAAAAAGCTCTATCATTAGGACTTATATGATAAGTTTTAACTCTTTTCTTTAGTCAGCGGTGACAAGTTTAGCTTACTTTGAGCTGTCAATCTTATTTATAGTTTGAAATGTTTTGTTTCTTATACAAACGGCACTAAGTATGGCTTTAAAACCATACTAGGACACACGCCTGTACTATGCACGGGGAGGTGATTAACAAGCCTACAGATGTAATTTCGAAAAAACATCAACATTTATTAGGGGACATAAAAATACGCAACACATATATATAAGACGAAGAGGCAACAATAGCCCTTGGTGGGATGAAGTCTAGGCATGTCCAAAAGCTCATTATATAGATGACTCATTCTACATCTGTGCGATGCACAGGACGTGGTTATAAGTTGTGAAAAAAAAATTAAAAAATTATGTATTACAAACTTAGGGGTTGATACGAATTAATAATTTACAACTAAACATAAAATAGAATTTTTATGTTAACAGGGTTGTCTTTATATATGATATATTTGCGAAGATACGAACCAATGCATGATGGTGATTTAGAATGTGAGAAATGTAATAAAAACACTCTTTAACAATAATGAGGGCAAGATAGTTCAAAAAAAATGGATGTCAACTATTGGTTAAAAAAATGGGATTGAAATTTCGTTGTAGATATTAACTAACCAACGGTTATGTTATATATAATTTAGAGCTTGTCGTATTTACCTTCCAGGAGATAGATACGAATTCCAAAGAAATTTCGCATCGTATTTATCTAAATACGATTCCCTCCCAGAAGCTTCAAAAATAGCAGGTCGTATTTACCTTCATCAAATATAAATCAAATTTTCCTTAAAAATTGCATCGTATTTACCTTATTCTGAGATAAATAAGATTCATTTATTTAAATTTTTTTGTTTTTTGTCAGGGAAATCGTATATATAGGTAAATACGACTTGAAAAAACATAAATCGTATTTACCTATTACAAACATAAATCTGGTTGGTTCAATTTATGTCAGGAGTATGTCCGTCTAAAAATATAGAGTGGGGGTATATTGGTAAACAGTGAGAGTACAAAAAAAAAACCAAAATAATATGTATTTAACAATGAGGGATACATTTTGATAATAAAAAACAATGAGTGCTGGAAAAAAAATTAGTGGGACATTAATTTTTGCTAGAGTAATAATGGACACGGGGAGGTGATTAACAGGCCTACAGATGTAGTTTCGAAAAAACATCAACATTTTATAAGGGGGGTATAAAAATACGCAACACATATATATAAGACGAAGAGGCAACAATAGTCCTTGGTGGGATGAGGCAACAATGTCGGTCCAAAAATATAGAGTGGGGGTATATTGGTAAACAGTGGGGTTCAAAATGAGGGGTACATTTTGATAATAAAAAAAAAGTGTTGGACAAAAAAAAATTTGTCAGGGGTATGTCGGTCCAAAAATATAGAGTGGGGGTATATTGGTAAATAGTGAGGTACAAAATGAGGGGTATATTGGTAAATGGTGGGGTACAAAATATAGAGTGGGGGTATGTCGGTCCAAAAATATAGAGTGGGGGTATATTGGTAAACAGTGGGGTACAAATGAGGGGTATATTGGTAAATGGTGGGAATAAAAGTTTCCCACCAAAAGTGGATTAAAAAAAAAGTGTTGGACAAAAAAAAATTGTCAGGGGTATGTCGGTCCAAAAATATAGAGTGGGGGTATATTACTGATTGGAGGAAAAAAAATTTCCACCAAAATGGCTAAAGTTCACGTTAGTGTATTATATAATAGGGATTAGCTTAACAAAAGAAGGAGGTAACTACTTTAATGTCGCTGAGTTTTGTGAAGAGAAAAAAGTATTTCTAAGTTTATAGATGTGGTGAAGTTAATTGAGAGTGCTTATGAAATAAGTTAGATACAAAAATTAGTTTTAACTTACATGATACACTATTAGTTCACTGCTACTTGACACTTTTTTGTACTTATGTATGACATGATTAACTAGGAAATTCAATTGTTATCAAATGGATCATTTTATTCATTGATTGCTCAATACTGCTCTTCAATGTGTGCATTTGATATGGTTTCTATACCAAGGAGATTTTTTTTTTTGGTCAGTTCTGTACTCAAGGAGTTTAGTTTGTCTTTAGTAATCTCATGCTCTTCACTTTAAGACTCCACATTCATGTGTAGACCGTATAATGAGAGAGCTAAAGTTTTCCCACCTTCAATTTAAATGCTAAACCATTTCTTATTATTAATTTATGTATTGATGGGAGCATTATTTTGCAGGTAATTGATTAATGTCTTGCTTACAGTAACTTTGAAACAGTTCAATTCTATTATGTAAAACATATTTAATAGCTACTGTTATGGATCCAACTATTATTTGATTAGGTTTGTATTCAATACTATTGTTGCATCTATACATGATGCTTTTAAGTGGAATAAAAGCATAAATATGATGTTGTGTCCTGAATTCTTTGGTTAAATTTGGGCTTGATTTGGTTGGTAAATTTGGACTAATGAAATTCGTTAGTAATGCTCACGGGGTATGATTTGGACTAACGAAATTTGTTAGTAATGTTCACGGGATAAAATTCGAACTAATGAAATTTGTTATAAAGGAACTTATTAGATCAAGAAAGTTCTCACCTAGCTAGGAGAGAGAGACCGGCGTTTCGGTGGGAGAGAGAGGCATGACCTCCGGCGAAGGATGCGGAGGAGACGGACACGCGGAGAGAGAGAGAGAGAGAGAGAGAGAGAGAGCGAAGGAGAATGAAACGCGAAGAAAGGAGGCAGCCACAATGGTCAACTAGTTCTCGTCGCCGGAAAAGACGACCGGAGACTCGCGGTGAACTAATAAAGGTGAGTTCTGCTCTGTTTTTTTTTCTATTACATCTTCTGTCTCTATTCTGATGTGGTTCCGATTCTGAGGCCCTTTTTTTTTTTTATTTATATTCTTTCGGTCTGTGGCTGGGTTCAGAGTCAGGTTTTAATGGCTCTATATCCTCTCCTTTTAATTTTAGGGTATCTAAAATACTCAAAACCTATTTTATCAACAAATCTGTTTGTGATCTTTTCTATCCCTATTTCTGGTCTATCCTTTCTCTATTATTTACATATTGTTATCTATGTGCATATATCACTGAATGATGCTGAACAAATGATGGGAAAAATCTATAACAGCATGCATGAGTTTACACTAACGAATTAAGAGAGAAAAATAACTAGAGTATGTATCTATGGTTCTAAAAAAAGTGACCAACCTAGGTTTCAGATTAGTTTTCCTTCTTGCTAGTGAAAGTTTGTTCTTTTAGACTATTGCTACTGTTTGATTACTGTGACTGCTACTGCCGTTCTCTGTGTGCTTCTCAAAATTTTGAATTTTCGGTTTCTGTGATTAGGGTTTTAATGTGAACTCGTAATCAGTTTTTTCAGTGATTCTCGAAATTCGTGTCCGTCTTTTGACTACTATTTGACCTGTTTTATAGTGAAAATTAGGTTTTTAGCATTAATTGTTGTTTGACTATTTTGCAAATCTGGGCTCAAGGGAGCTGCTGTCAGCTAACGGAGCTTGGAGCAGCCAGCAAACCCTAATCTAATCTGATTCTTCCTATTTTTTGCTATTTTTTTTTGTTATTTTCGGATTTTTGGTTATTTGGATAATTACAAATACTATTTTTGGACTTTTGGGCACTTTTAATTATTACAAATTAATTTTGTGCAATTTTGATCTAATTTTTATTTTTTATGGCTTTTGATTAACTTAGAGAAATATAAAAGAATGGATGACCCCAAAAGAAGACTATACAGGCCCAATAATCAACAAGCACTAAAATCAAGTCCAAACGCTAGGATAGGCCTAATTACACGAGTATCGGTCCAATTAGACGAAAGGTATCTCGACCCAATCGAACGAGATGCTAACATTGGCCCAAATTAAAGCGAGACAACATCAATTGAGGTCGAAACAACTTTTCTTGTAGTAATATGACTTAGGACGTACGACACGCAAACTAAATAATAAAAAGGATAGTAACAAAAAAATAGCTAACAAAATTGGGGTATAACAACCATATTTAATCACATAGATGTCTTCTTCATAAGAAACAATTTTGCTTTATTGATAAAATTGGATTCTACAACTTGTTATTTTACTTTGCTTTTACTCACTAGCTTGCTTGCTAATTAAATATAGAAAAGAACTCAACAATCCTCGTGGGAATGATCTCTACTTACTCTTTATTACTTGTTACGATTGTGTATACTTCCACATATTGTTTTCACACAACAATTGGACATATTGATCAATTTCATGGTTAATTCCCCGCGTGGGACAATGTTTGTCAAGAGCGTTGACGCTTCGGGTTATGTGAAGAGCGGACATAAATTATTTGAGCTCTTGGAAGCTTTTGTGGTTGATGTGGGAGAAGAAAATGTTGTGCAAGTAATCACAGACAACAATAACAATTATGTTTTGGCTGGTAAGAATCTTTTATATATTCATTGGATTGATTTATAATTGGTTGGTTACTTAATTAGGTTTATCCGTTTGTACATTGTAGGTAGAAAATTAGAAGCGAGAAGAAAACGACTCTTTTAGACCCCGTGTGCTGCTCACTACATAGATTTAATGTTGGAGGACATTGGGAAACTTCCAAAAGTCAAAAAGGCATGCCAAAGAGGAGTCAAGTCACTCTTGTAAGCTTCATATACAATCATACCATGGCTTTAAATACAATGAGGAAATTCACAGAATGGACTGAATTGATAAGGGCCGGAGTTACCCAATTTGCTACTCATTTCCTCACACTACAAAGGTTGCATAAACAAAAAAACAACCTTCGTAGTATGTTCGTTTCAGATGATTGGTCGAGTTTAAGTGCATCTAAGGAGCCTAAAGGGAAAAAGGCTAGAGACATTATGCTAATGTCATCCTTTTGGAATGATGTGCTCTTCAGTCTTAAGGCCATGGGACCCCTTGTTGAAGTGTTGCGGTTTGTTGCTAATGAGAAAAAACCTGCTATGGGTTACATTTATGAGGCTATGTATAGGGCCAAGGAAACTATGATGAGTCCTTTAAACGGAAATGATGACAAGTACAAAGATTTATTTGCCATCATTGGTAAAAGATGACAATGTCAGCTTCATCATCCATTGCATGCAGCTGGCCATTATCTTAATCCTCAATTCAACTACGGTAATCCAAATGTTGCTGGAAATGATGAAGTTAATGAGGGGCTCCTTAAATGCGTTGAGAAGCTAAGTGCTACTCCTGAAGAAGAGGATAAACCCACTCTCGAGCTCGCATATTATAGGAGGTCTGAAGGACTCTTTAGCTTGAAGGCTGCGATAAGAAACAGAACTGCTATGGCTCCTGGTAAATGTTTTGATTAATTTAACTAGATTTATATACGTTTGTGTTAGTAAATTGATAATAACTCTAGTTGGTTATTACAGCTGTGTGGTGGAGGACTTATGGACATCATGTTCCAAGCTTGCAAAAACTTGCCATTAGAATATTGGGCTTGACATGTTGCTCTTCTGGCTACGAACGTAATTAGAGTACTTTTGAGCAAGCAAGTAGATGTATATGATTTTAATTTGCTGAAAACATAGACTAGATTGGTATAGCAATTGTAAAAGAAGCTAACACTCTCTTTTTAAAAACTATAAAATAGATACATTCCAAGAAAAGAAGCAAGTTTCTTCATCAGAAGTTGGAAGATTTGGTTTTTATCAAGTATAACCAAACACTTAAGGAACACATTCACAGTCGGGACTTAATCGATCCCATTGTCTTAATAGACATTGATCTTTGCAATGAGTGGTTAACGGGAGAATTGGTTGAAGATGAAGCGGTTGGAGCTAGAGATGATTTGGTGGTTGATGATGATTCACTAACTTGGGGGGATGTTGCTAAAGTGGTTGGGGTTGGTGAGCCAGAAAAAGTCACAAGGCACCAACAAAGAATGAGGAGCCAAGCTGTGCCTATGGAGGAAGAAGAGGAGAATGTAGAACAAATTGCACATGATAATGACGAGGAAGAGCTTAAACATGGTGATGAAGAAGGGCTTGACCATGATGAGGATGAGGAAGAGGAAACACTTAGTGATACTATTTAAATGTTTTAGATGTGTTAGCATTAGAGGCTAGAACTTATTTAGTATTTTGTTCTCGATTAAATGTTTTAGATGTGCTATTTTGAGCCATGGAGGCTAGAACTTAATTACTATTTTGGTTTAGGTTAACAATATACCCAATTTATTTGATGATTAATTATGAATATGTTTTAATTTTGAGTATATTTATCTTTTTTATGTGTATGGAATAAATTGGGTATATTGTTTCCCTAGGCTGCGACATAGCGGTCATCCCGCTACCCGCTACATCGCAATAGTCTTTTAGGGGTCGGCCGCTCCGCTCTGCTATTTGCTATTAACTACATAGATTTGAAATTATAAGTGGAATTCTTTTGAAAGATTTTGTTTAAGAAAGTGCACCAGAACTGACTTTTACTAGCATAATAGCATCTGAAAGTTAAACCACAACATCAAGTGTTTTTTGATGAGATCCACAACATCAAGTGTGAAGGAATTAAAAGGAAGGGAAAATAAAGGAAAGGAAAGAAAAAGAATGCAACCAAGCAAATATATTGTTCAAGTCAATTGGTCAATACTAATAGCTGGTTTCTGAAATCATAGTTTTTCACTTTTACATAGTTAATTCATAGGGGATGGAAGATTCATGACTTCATTTTTTACACCCCAGATATCTTGCAACCTCCTTTCATTTGAATACAATCACAACATATACACATGAAAAAGAATATAATCTTTAGATATGAATTGTTCCATTTACAGCCAAAGCTGATAACAATAGGTAACCATCCACCCATGTATGATGTCGCTAATTGTAGAAGTTTTTATTTTTTTACACAAATTTCGTTTAAACAGTCATAATTTCAGCTTAAAACATATTCCAAACGCCAAAACACGAAATTTTCAAATACTTCTAATTAATATGGTTCAGTGCAAACTAAAATGCCTCCAAAAATGTCACATGTAAATTTTATAGCAACAAATTGGCATCAACGAGAAAAGCGTCCATAACAATAAAACAAAATTTGCACATTTGGAGAAAACTCATGTTCTTTATCCAGTTCAAAGAACAAAAATTACATCTTTAACAATGAGAAAGGACATCATATCTTTAACTTTTGGTGCTTGATAAGACTCCTAAAACAATAACAATGATCTTGATTTTTAACCAGAAGAGTAATTTCAACATTTGTAATGATAAACAAATATAACCTATGCAACCAAAGTAATCACATTAGACAACTAGAAATACACCATTTCATAGATCATCCTACCATATCATCTATCCTGACATACATGCCTATGACCAAATTAATAAAAATTGACAAAATTTGAAATGCTCAAAACATAGACTTATGCTTTACGTACACACACTCATCTTGCAGCTATTATTGATTTTGCTCAAAAAATAAGGACTTTGGGTTCAAAAATAAGGGTTTTGGGTGCAAAACATTTTTTAAAGGTGCACAAAATATATCTTTGGCTAAATTATAGTTTTGGTCCTCCTATTTTCACAAGTTCAAATATTTGGTCCCCTTATTTTAAAACTCAGACATTTAGTCCCACAATTTTAAAAAAAAAAACTTAAGACGTTTAGTCCAAAGAGTGATTTTTCAATTTTTTTACAGAGTTGGATTCATGCCAAACAAAAAATGCTGACATGATGCTCATTAAATGACATGGCGCCTTACGTAAGCACCACACATGGTTGCCAAGCCATTTAATGAGCCACGTAAGCTTGCCACGTAATTATTATTTAAATTAAAATAAATAATAAACAAATAATAAAAATAAACCCATAAATAGAACATGAACCCTAAATCCCAATCTCCTCCATTTCGTAAGAACAAGAATAAACTCGTGCAGGTTCATGTGTTGCTAACGACACTGCTTTTTCTGAATTAGTTTGAGAGTAATCGTAACCGTCAGCAGCACCACCGTAAACTCTGTCGTTTTCTCTGATGTAAATAATTCTAAGTCACGTCATGTCAGCAGTTAACTTCCTCCAATGTGTCTCAATGAGTGGTCTCCGCCTTCAAGAATTGTAAAATTGTTCCCTGGAAGCTTAGAAATAAATGGGATAAGTGCTTACATTTGACGAGACAAAAGACCTTCGTTTGTACTTACATCTATAGAGAAGGTAACACATGTGCTGATAAGCTTGCAGGGTATGGTATTAATACAAGTGGCTTTGTCTAGTGAGACCTTTCTCCTAACTTCATTGTTGAGGATTTCTCCTGAAATAGCTTAGGTTTGTCTAGCTATCGATTCTGCTGATTTTCTGTTGATGACTTTAGTCTACTTCTGCCCTTTTGTTTTTGTGTGCTGCAAATGATTGTTAGTGACTTTGGTGCCAACCTGGTTGGGATGAGAGTCATTATAGTGATGCTTCTACATGCTATTTTTAGATTTATTTGGACTAGATTCCTTATAATATGATTGTTACTCTTTCCTCTTGGTTGTAATGTTTCTTTTTTATCCATGGGTATTAGTCTAGTCCCCCCATGTCGTTTGTATATTTTTCACTTGTTATCAATAAATTGCAGGGGGAGTGCTATTTCCTTCTTGATGGTTTTTTCCTAAAGTGAGTTTTTCATAAGAAGGTTTTAACGGGGCTTCAATAACCCTTCTTTTGTTTAAAAAAATTAGTCAACGATACATGTATTTTAAAAAATAATAAAGTATAAAATTATAATTATTGGTTAACAACTAAAATTGAGGTTGTTATCTTGTTGGCGAAATCCCATTTATGCGATTCGCAAGTAGGAAATTGAAATTACTTAATTGATTTGAAAGAGCTGTAGCATACCAACAAAAAGAGACAACCTCGTTTGAAGTTTTGAAAATATATTCTTAGGTATCTTTATTCATTGTTTAAAGTTTAGTGTTAACTTATTGCATTGCCCAGATGGAATCGAAGTCTTCGTTTATATTAATTTATGGCCTTGAATATTTAATTGATTCACACATGTCACATGCATCTGGTTGTGAAGTCACTAGCTACTTGAGTTTCTTTTCTTACCTTACTAACTCCTAAATCAAAGACTTTTCTATTTATTTATTTATTTTTTTTTAAGATTCTGGTCCTTGTATTTAGTTTAGTCTATAAACAAGATTTATTTTGCATAGCTTGACCCAGAAAGAAGATGAGAATGATGCATATTTTTGGAGAAAGTGTGCGGAATTTTTTGGATAACTGGGAGCTGCGTTTATTGGTTTTGTTCAGCCTCGGTATCCAATGCTTTCTAGTCCTGTTTGGATACAGGAGAAAGTTTTACACCGGAAGCTGTCTCAGGAACACACTATGGTTAGCCTACATGTTAGCAGACTGGTCTGCAACAATATCACTCGGTGTTCTTTCGCGTATAGAAGGAAGACTTAAAAGTGGAGATTTTGTGGAGCCAAAGTATGTGATTGTGGCTCTTTGGGCTCCGCTTCTTCTCTTGCACCTTGGTGGTTCAGATACAATGACTGCTTACTCAATGGAAGACAATGCATTGTGGAACAGACGTATTCTAACTTGTTGTTTCCAAGTGGGGGTGGCAATTGCACTCTTCCTTAGATCATGGACAAGTGCCAATCTAAACTTTTTGGCAATACCACTATTCATTACTGGTATTATCAAAATTGGTGAGAGGATTTGGTCTCTGCGGTCTGCAAGCAGCCAGAAGTTTAAAGAGTCATTGTTTCCTGACCCTGATCCAGGGCCCAATTTTGCCAGATACATAGAAGCATACAAAACAGCTTCTAATGAAGGGTATGAAGTTGATGTACTACGCCTCTTTGAAACTCCTTTAGCTGGTGCGGATCATACTCATCCCGGTGCTCAAGGCAACATCAACCCACTACCACAAACTGACACATATGCATCTGCAATAACTGTAAGAACTGCAGACAAATTCTTGAACATTTCCAAGCTACTGTTTGCAGATCTCATTCTTAGCTTCCAAGATGTTTCAGAAAGCAGACTGTCTTTACTGAGTGGAAATGGAAAGGAAGCGTTTGAGGTGATGGAGGTTGAGCTTGGTTTTATGTATGATCTGTTCTACACAAAGGCACCTGTGATTTATACTCTCAAGGGTTTTATTCTCCGTTTCGTCACATTATCTTGCACTATTACTGTGTTGTGTGTCTTCTTTGTCATGGAGAAGAATCAATATTCAAAAGCAGACGTTCTCATCACAACTATTTTGCTGCTTGGAGCTATCACCTTAGAGATATATTCAGTAATTTCACTATTGTTCTCAGACAAGACCATGTTGTTGAGTATGCACAACAACTGGCCGTTGACTAGAGAGCTCATTTCATTAATCCAACGTGTCTGGTGGTGGAGAAAGAGGTGGTCAAGAAGCATTGGACAGTTCAACCTTGTAAGCTTTTGCTTTCTGAAAGCTAGTAAAGAAAGATACAGAACCTTTCGCAAGTTTCCAAGACTCGAGTCTTTCATAGAGAAAGCAGCTAAATGGGGTCTTGTTCAAAAGTTTATAGGTGCTTGGCAGTCCTATAAGAAGTTCAAGCACACAGAAACCAAGATTGTCACAGCTGATCTGAAGGAAATTATCTTTAAGGACTTCAAGAATAAAATAGATGAGGTGGTCGAACGGGAATTGGGAGAAGCAGAGTTGGCAAAAGAAATCACTAAATTTTGTGCTCATAGGGGTTGCGAAGTGGTGAGCAGCTTAAATATCGAGTCCATGGCAAAGATCAAAGACTGGAAGAAGGTTGAAAAACTAATGAAGACACTAAAGAGTAGCGTCGAGGTAGAATTTGATCAAAGCATTCTTTTATGGCATATTGCAACAGATATATGTTATAATTCTATCTTGTGTGAAGAAGAGTTGGAACATGGGAGGAGTATAACTTATAGAGAAGCAAGCAAATGTCTATCAGAGTATATGTTGTATCTTCTTGTTATGAGACCATCTATGCTGCCTAATGGCATTGGTGAGATTAGGTTCCAAGACACATGTGCGGAGGCAATTGAATTTGTGAAAGAAAGACATTCCATAAAAGGTGAGAAGCAAGTTTGTCAAGTGCTACTCAAAATTTGCAGTGAGATTGAGAAAGTAAAACCTTCTAAGGTGAAAGGAGATAGAAGCAAGTCTATACTATTTGATGCATGCAAGTTAGCAAAACATATAAAAGAGCTAGGGATTGATGCAGACTGGGAGACAAAAGAGATGTGGAAGTGGATCACTCAAGTATGGGTGGAAATGCTAGCTTATGCTGCCTGCCACTGCCAGGTAATTCATCATGCTCAGCATCTTAGGCATGGTGGAGAACTCTTAACACATGTCTGGCTTCTTATGGCCCATCTTGGTATAACAGATAAACTTCAAATATCAAAGGGGTTTGGAAGAGCAAAGTTGATGCGTACGTGAATGTTATCCACTTCAACGGAGTCACATCGCATGCATGATCGTACCTACCAGTAGCTTTAAATGTGTCTCAGATGGTCTTTTATATGAATAAATAACAACTAGTGTCTTAGAAATTGACCATGTTTTGCTATATATGTGGAATTGTGGAAGACTACTAGATGCTCTGTGGTTGTAACTTGTAACTGTATTTGTAGAGTCATTGAGTTCCTCATCAACCTTAAACTCGTTAATGTAGGCCTATCGACAGAACACACTAAATTGTTAATGTAGGCCTACAGCAAACACACTGATGCACCCCACAACCCATGCCATTAAAGTTTCTATTAGATTTTAGGAATTTACAGGCATGTATATGCGTAATACTAACTCCAAAATAAGCACACATTATTAATATTGGGTAGAAACTATGTAGCATTGATGTGCCAAAATAAAATGCCTATATTATATTAGCATGAATTAACATGAGCAACATAGGACTTACCAAAGGGAATCTAAATGCATTTCATTGGTATTGTGGACAATGATATATATAATAAATAAAAATACACCTTTTTCATACGTTCCCATGAATACAAATTTGCTAAGGACCTGTGATGAAGGAATACCTACATACGTTGGTCTTCAGTTAAAGCGGAAAAGCTAATTGAGATGGGGAATCGTCCAATAAACTCTAGTATGAGGCCATATGCGATGAGATAAACACTTTCCACCTGAAAATTATCTATGGGAATTTTAGACTTGTTTAAAAAGTTCTCTGCCACAACAATTCTTTATCTCATTTTTATATTCTTTACCTGACAGAGAATGGTCTAATTTTCAAATCAAAAGAAACTAAGAGGAACATGGAGATGGGGTTATCATTTAGACCTTAATTTGATGTTTATCGACAAAAAGACATTCACAATGCAAAAACTATAGTAAGATTCATACCTCGTGGCTTGTATACATTTGAGGCTAGATACCAAAATTGTAAAAATTCTAATAAAATGCAATAGACAAAGCATCAAAGTTTCAATACCTTAGAAAACTAAATAATCTCCAGCAATCAATCTAAACCTAACAATGTACTCCAGCTAGTTGCATTTAAACAAAGATTTTAAGATTCAAACTAACATTTAGTCCTCATCTTTGCTTTCATAAATAGGCGCATAATCAGGCGAAAAACAACATCTGATAAGATTCAAACTGTTTAGATTCATTCAGCATCAGGTTCTTATTCCTTTTCAAAAGAAAACACTGATTCCTATTGAGACAATTTTACAAACACCTTATGAGGGAGAATTTCCACAAAATCAAATACAAAAATAATAGTGAAATGTACATACCTGCAAGTCCTAAACTTTCATTCTCCAACTATTCAACCAACGGCTTCGCATTCGTATACTGGTCTGCACCTATCGGCAATGTGAGCATCACCACCCAACCCGCAGTGAGTCAAAGAGAGAAGGAAAATGAGAAGAAGATTCTGAGTACAATGACATGTTAAAGTGTATGTTTGATAGAATTGATTTTGTAGAATTAATTTTGATTAAAAGCAACTAGTATTTTACCCGTGTATACGCACTGATGATACTATATTTGTTATCATTTTCTATGAAATTATTAATACGTTAAAAGTTGTAAAATGTAATAAAAGAAAAAGGAAAAACTCCATAAAAGGCGATAACGATATTTCAAATTTATTAAAATAGTTGTGTTGCAAAAAGAATTTAAAAAAAAAAGTCGGTAAATTTGTATTCATGGGAACGTATGAAAAGGGTGTATTTTTATTTATTATATCATTGTCCACCACGTTTGTTTCAAGTCTAGAACTAAGATTCCTGGGAATTCATGGGTTAGGAATGAACATTCCCATGTTTGTTACAAGTTTGAAAAAAATTATTCATTGGCATGAGGATTCCTATTAGCTTAGCTTTGTTCTAATGTTCTACTCAACCTAAGTGTTTGAATTAAGGGAGAGTGTTGAAATATCTAATTTTAAACACTTAGTGCTATTGGCTAAATACATTTACAAACAAAAAAAACATGTTTAAAAGAATTAAAGCTGTTTGCACTACTCCAAGTTAGTTATTGTAGTTAGTAACTGCCTAACTAACTCTCTCTCTATCTAATTCAAAATCTAGCATATGTATATATAGTAGGTTTACATTCAGTAATAAATGTACAGAATTCTCATACACACAATATATACAGTAAAGAGTAAATAAAATTTTACATTCGTTTTTGTTGTTGTTTTCTTTTCCCTTGTTCTCTAAGTTCTTCAAAGTTCTTATTCACGATTTCTGGGTGAGTTACAGTGAGTACCTTGCAAGAGAAAGGGAAAAACCAGTTAGGGTTTTTTCTAAGAGTGAAAAGAGAGAGAAGTGTAAGAACAAGAAAGGAAACAGAATTTACCTTGTGTGTACGGCGTGGAGAGAATCTTCAAGAGAAGAAGATTCAGAGTCATCTCCAGCTGTTGCAGAATTCATGCAAGAGAGAAACAACAACAAAAATTAGGGTTTTTGTTGTTGTACTTGAAATCAACAGAAAAGTAAGAAAAGAAGAGGTTTTTACCTTAGCAGCTTCTATCTTCACCGTAGGTCTTCCTGGGATCCAGAAATAGCAAGAAGGCATTCTAGGGTTTGGTTCAAGGTGAACAAATCAGAGGTTTTCTTGAGGGGTTTTGTAGAGGAGATCAAGACCTATATTTTGGTGGTTCTGGTTTTGTGTTTGGGTTAACTATGCTAGGTTTGCCGTCAAACCCTAGCAGAGCGAGGTTGAAGGTGAAGAGGTGGAGAAGCTGAGCTTCGTTAGAGAGAGTGAGAGTGTGTAACGTCGAATGTTGTTTCTTACCCTGTTATCTGTCTTCACTCGTTTTCTTGGGCCGGGCCTTCATCAACAGTAGTGGACACTTGTTATTTGCAGCCTGCAAATTTAGAAATACAACCCTTGTTAGTTTTTAGTAAAAAAGTGGAGAAAAATTTAAAGAAGCCTAAAATTCTACATGGTATCAGAGCTCAGAACAATTCTGGGAAAAAGGACAATTCTTTAAACTCTAAACTTCTAAATTTCTGTTCTTTAAGTTTTCTTTATCTGTTTTTCACTACACAGTAGCTAGCTATGTAGTTTGTGTGTTACTAACAAGTCTTGTGAAGTGTGTGCAGATGGCACATAAGGAGATGAACCCCAGTTTTGGCACTCAAGTGCCTGTTTTGACAGGAACTAACTGGGACAGATGGAGTCACCAGATGAAATCAGTATTTGGGTGTCAATGGGTACTAAAGATTGTGAGGGAAGGGTTGAAAGAACCTCCTCATTCATCGCTATCTATGAGAAGAAAAGAAGCGATATGAAGAAGATGAGATGAAGGACTATAAAGCACTTCATCTTATCCAAATTGGGTTAGACGACTCAAATTTTGATAGGATAAGGGATGTGGAAAGTGCCAAGAAGGCATGGGACATTCTGGACTCCTACTACAATGGTGCTGCAGAAGCAAAGCAAGAAAAACTACAGCCCCTCAAGGCTCGGTGATGAAGCCTTAAAGATGAGGGTGATGAGAACATCATCACCTATTTTGGCAGAGTGAAGAAAATCACTAATGCCATGAAACTGAATGGTGAAACCTTAAAGGATGAAGATATTTGCAGAAAAATACTGAGATCTCTAACAAAAAAATTTTATGTTGCAGTGAACGGGCTAGAAGACACCTGCAAGGTGGATGATCTTAAGGTGGAGCAACTTCAAAGTCGGCTAGAAGCTAAAGAGATAAGGTTGAATCTGCTGACTGAAGATTCAGATGAAGACAGTCAAGCTTTCTTCATTCCTTCTAAAGGTAAGAAAGGAGGGAAGGGTGGCAGCAAGCAACCCAGCAAAAATAATGGGCCTAAAGGTAAGCCCCAAGGTAAGTTTTCTAAAGGAAACTCATCTAATAAGCCTAGTAATGATGCTAGCAGTTCAAAAAAGGATAAATCACACATCCAATGTTACAAATGTGAAAAGTATGGTCACTATGCAAGTGATTGCTAGTCTATGAAAAATAATAAGGGCAAAGAATCTGAGCAAAGGGCCAATGTGGCCAAAGAAGACTCAGATTCAGATTCTAGCCCAGTAGTGTTTAGTGCTATAACAGATGATCCTATTCCTATGTCTAAAATTGAACCTAAAAAGGAAATTAGTATAACTAATGTAGAACTAGAAGTAGGATCGAATTTGTTGTGTTTCTTATAACTACCGATGATGGAAAAACCATCACCGAGATTTGGTATTTAGACTCGTGGTGCTCAAATCACATGACCGGTAACAAGGAGTGGGTGATTGATTTTGATCCTAGCAAGAGGACCACTATCGGTGTGCGGTAATAAAGTAATTACTGCGCGAAGGTATGGGCAACATTCTGCTTAAAAGAGAGGATGCTAAGACGGTTTTGATTCAAAATGTTTTTATGTCCCACGTGTGTGTGCTCTAATCTGATTAGTTTAGGTCAATTACTTGAAAAAGGTTTTCTATTGTAATGAGGACCTAAAACTAAAGTTATATGATCCTGAAAATAAGCTTCGCATTGACCACACCTTTAGCCAAAAATGCAGAACTTTCAAGACTAGTATTTGCTCTTGAGGCAAGGTGCACGAGTGCAATTACTAGTTACGAAAGTTGTTTATGGCATAAAAGGCTTAGGCACCTAAACTACAAGAGTTTGACAAACCTAAGTACTAAGAGTCTAGTAATGGGTTTGCCTAAGATAGAGGCTCCAAATGAGCTGTGTACAACATGTCTTCTAGGCAAACAACCTAGGAAGAGTTTTCAAAAAGAGTTGCAAGACAAATCAAAGGATCTGCTGCATGTTGTATACAGTGACATTTGTGGCCCCTTTGATGTTTTATCACTAGGTGGTAATAAATATTTTATTTCTTTTGTAGATGAGTACTCAAGAAAAATGTGGATCTACCTAATAAAGACTAAGGGAGAGGCCCTAGCAATTTTCAAAAATTTTCAGGACATGGCAGAAAGACAGAGTAGCCAGAAACTAAAGATTCTAAGGCCGATGGAGGAGGTGAATACACCTCAAAAGACTTTGAGAGTCTTGCACCAAAGAAAGGCATCATTCATGAAGTCACATCCCCTTATACTCCACAACACAATGGTGTTGCGAGAAGGAGAAACAGCTGTTCTAGACATGGCGGATCTATGCTCAAACAGAAGGGACTACCTAAGAAGTTATGGGGTGAAGCTATTGCTACATCAACCTACATTCTCAATAGGTGTCCAACAAAGAAACTTGAAGATAAAGTCCCTGAAGAGGTTTGGTCAGGTGACAAACCTAATGTCGATCACTTTAAGGTATTTGGCTCCTCACTTACGACCCATATACACGATCCTAAGAAAACAAAACTTGAAGACAAGAGCAAGCCTTTGATTCTAGTTGGATATCACCCTACGGTGCCTACAGATTGTACAACCCTACAAGTGGTAAAATTGAAGTCTCTAGGGGATGTCACAGATCTGAGAGGAGGAACAATGGGTTTGGGATGAACCACAACAAGTAATCTCGGTACTATTGGCAACTCGAAACTATTGGTGACAGAAATGAAGTACCTCGGCAAAGTGAAGAGGATACTTGGTGATGAGAAAGGTGTTCCTCAAGAAGAAGAAACTCTTTGAAACGATTCTGATTGCCTAATGGTCAAGGTGCGGTCGGACCACGAGAGACCTAGAAGAACTCCTAGGAACCTAGCGGACTATGAAATTATAAATGATGATGAGATAACGAGAAGAAGGTGACCTCATCCACTTTGCAATGCTAGCGGATCACGAACACATAAACTACTTAGAGGCTTTAAAATCTAAAGAGTGGAAGGATGCTATGCTAGAGGAGCTTAAGTCCATAGAAAAAATGGAACATGGACCCTAACTACTTTACCTAAAGGCAAGAAGGCCATTAGTGTAAAATGGGTGTTCAAAGTCAAGCTAGATCCTAATGGCAAGGTAACTAAGTATAAGGCGGGCCCGGTGGCAAGGGGTTTTCAGCAAAAAGAAGGCCTAGACTACACTGAAGTGTTCTCACCAGTAGCAAGACATGAGACTATCAGGTTAGTCACTGCCATTGCTTGTAATAGAGGGTGGGAATTGTATCACCTTGATGTAAAATCTGCATTCCTTAATGGACCACTAGAGGAGACAGTTTACATTGAGCAGCCCCCAGGTTTTGAGACTAAAGGTAAAGAGAACTATGTCTATCATCTACACAAGGCTCTCTACGGGTTAAAGCAAGACCCTAGGGCATGGAATAAATGTATTGACAAGTACTTCACAGAAAATGGGTTTAATAAGTGTGGTTCAGAATATGGTGTCTACACCAAAGGTACTCTACAAACCTATTTCCTGATTATATGTCTCTATGTTGATGACATGCTTGTAACTGGCAATTGTGCTAAAGAAATTGCCAAGTTCAAGCAGTCTATGGAAACTAAGTTTGAAATGACAGACCTTGGAAGGTTGTCATATTTTTTGGGAATGGAATTCCTAAGAACTCCAGATGGGATAATTTTGCATCAGTCCAAATACACTAAGGAAGTATTGGCTAGATTTGAAATGGAGGATTGTAATCCTGCCAAGACACCAGCAGAAGGTAACCTAACACAAACAACTAAGGAGGACACTAGTGAAGTGAATCCTACAGAATATAGGCAGATGATAGGGTCCTTAAGGTACTTATGTCACAGCAGGCCTGATATTCTATATGCTACAGGAATTGTGAGCAGGTTTATGAATAAACCACTCAAGGTCCACTATTGGGCTACTAAAAGGATACTTAGGTATCTACAAGGTACTTTGCATTACGGTATTTGGTTTCCTAAAGGAAATGGTGAAACTAACACTCTATTGCTAGGCTACACAGATTCTGACAGGTGTGGAGACAAAATTGAGAGGAAAAGCACCTCTGGTTTTCTGTTTAAGTTCCTAGGGGCACCTATATCCTGGAGTTCAAAGAAACAATCAGTTGTGGCTCTGTCCTCCTGTGAGGCAGAGTATGTAGCAGCTAGCAGTGCTGCATGTCAAGCTACTTGGCTTGAAACATTGCTAAGTGAGCTATTGGTTGATTTAAATCAACCACCTACTATTCTAATTGACAACAAGTCTGCCTTGAGCCTTGCTAAGAACCCTGTGGCTCATGGCAGAACTAAACATATTGAAACTAGGTACCACTACTTGAGGGACCAAGTTTCAAAAGGTAAATTACAGGTTGAGTACTGTCCTACTAAGGATCAAGTGGCAGACATTTTTACTAAAGCTCTCAAAGGAGATCTGTTTGCTAAGCTAAGGAGGGAATTAGGAGTAATTGCATTCAAGTCAAATGAATGATTACTCCACTGAAAGTCAGCTTTGGAGGCTTGTTCCAAAGGTTATCTTTTTAAGGCTATACCAAGGGCTTGTCTTGGGTTTTATATTTCCTATTAGCTTAGCTTTGTTCTAATGTTCTACTCAACCTAAGTGTTTGAATTAAGGGAGAGTGTTGAAATATCTAATTTCAAACACTTAGTGCTATTGGCTAAATACATTTACAAACAAAAAAAACATGTTTAAAAGAATTAAAGCCGATAGCACTACTCCAAGTTAGTTATTGCAGTTAGTAACTGCCTAACTAACTCTCTCTCTATCTAATTCAAAATCTAGCATATGTATATATAGTAGGTTTACATTCAGTAATAAATGTACAGAATTCTCATACACACAATATATACAGTAAAGAGTAAATAAAATTTTACATTCGTTTTTCTTTGTTGTTTTCTTTTCCACTTGTTCTCTAAGTTCTTCAAAGTTCTTATTCACGATTTACGGGTGAGTTACGGTGAGTACCTTGCAAGAGAAAGGGAAAACCGATTAGGGTTTTTCTAAGAGTGAAAAGAGAGAGAAGTGTAAGAACAAGAAAGGAAACAGAATTTACCTTGTGTGTACGGCGTGGAGAGAATCTTCAAGAGAAGAAGATTCAGAGTCATCTCCAGCTGTTGCAGAATTCATGCAAGAGAGAAACAACAACAAAAATTAGGGTTTTTGTTGTTGTACTTGAAATCAACAGAAAAGTAAGAAAAGAAGAGGTTTTTACCTTAGCAGCTTCTATCTTCACCGTAGGTCTTCCTGGGATCCAGAAATAGCAAGAAGGCATTCTAGGGTTTGGTTCAAGGTGAACAAATCAGAGGTTTTCTTGAGGGGTTTTGTAGAGGAGATCAAGACCTATATTTTGGTGGTTCTGGTTTTGTGTTTGGGTTAACTCTGCTAGGTTTGCCGTCAAACCCTAGCAGAGCGAGGTTGAAGGTGAAGAGGTGGAGAAGCTGAGCTTCGTTAGAGAGAGTGAGAGTGTGTAACGTTGAATGTTGTTTCTTACCCTGTTATCTGTCTTCACTCGTTTTCTTGGGCCGGGCCTTCATCAACAGTAGTGGACACTTGTTATTTGCAGCCTGCAAATTTACAAATACAACCCTTGTTAGTTTTTAGTAAAAAAGTGGAGAAAAATTTAAAGAGTGATTTGCAATTTTTTTTGTCTTTGGATAAGTTGAATCATAATTGCTTTTGGATAACTTAAAATCTCTATTATATATATATAATCATGGATCTTCCATGTCACCATCCACATACTATGACACATCACTAATTATATCATCAACGATTTTATTTCACATCAACTTCTCACTTACACTTGGATCTCCACCTAAGTTGGTTTGGTCAAACCCGCGTTGACTTGGTCAAACCAAGTGTTGACTCGGTTTTGCCTGAAGTTAATTCGCTGAAATTCACCCGTGCCAGCACGGGTCAACATTGATTTGTAACTTCAAAATTTTGACAATTTTTTTAGGAATTAAAAAAACAGAAGTTGTATATTTAAGTGCATTGTGTGAGATATTAAATACTATGGACACTATCTAAAATTTAGCTATTATATTCTATAATAATTTTAGCAAAATGTTATGAATATTAGATTGGATGTCCATTGAGTTTCTCCCATCATCTCCATAATATCATTGTGTAGTGGCCTTTATGGTTGACTACTCATTCTCCATTCCTCACCCTATAAATAGGGCTCAATCTCATATGTAAAGATACACTTGACAAGAGAAATACAAACACTCCCAAATTCTCTCCTTCTCTCAATCTTTGTTTGTTATAGTTTTGATTAGTTTCATCACACGTTATCAACACGAAGTTCTACCGATCTAAGGTAATATTGGTTCTTGTTTGTTCCATGATACTATAGTAGTATTGGATTGCATCAAATCTAGTTGAAATCAAAATAATGAATATTATCTCTTTTACGTGTGCTTGTTGAACAAATACTGGATTGGTTTTTGGAATAATGTAGCACTACCCTTCTTATTAGACAATTTATATTTCTGAGTTATGTTTATAACCAATTTGGAATAATTCGGCTATGGTGTATCACATTTGTGTCTATACTAATATGGTAAAATATTTTGTCATTACAGATAGTTCATATGCTTGATCTATACTTATGATTTATGAAATATCTTGTACCTATACATGATCTATACGAATGACAACTGACAAGTTATATTTATGATTTATATCTCATGTTTGATCATACTTGATTCGGTTATTATAGGAGTTTATTATTTTAATTTTTAATGTTTAAACAGCCGATTCATTTTATAATTATAAAATGTTAGATCATTATAGTATCTATAAAACTTGGCGATTCTTTTTGATCAAAGTAACTCTCTGATTGCATATCTCTTATACTTGTTCCAAATTTTTATTTTTATACTCTCTTTATACTTGTTCCAATTTTATTTATTGTGATTTTTAAGAGTTTCCAAATTAATTATTTGAGATATGTATTTTTGCTATTTCATTGTAAATATATTGTAAATCTTAATAGGCTTTGCTATATGATTTGTTCACACACACATATATTTTATCTAACTTACTTAATTTTACACTTTTATAATAGTACTAAGGATGTTGAACCTCACAAAACTTGATTTTGAGGCTCTAGACATTTCGGGAAAAAATTACTTGCCATGGGCTCTAGATGCTGAAATCCATTTGAATGCCGAAGGTCATGGAGATACTATTAAAGAAGGAAATAAAGCATCTAATCAGCAAAAGGCAAAAGCCATGATTTTCCTTTGTCATCATCTTCATGAGGATCTTAAAAATGAATACCTTACGGTAAAAGACCCACAAGTTCTTTGGAACAATTTAAAAGAAAGATATGAGCACCAAAAATCTATTATCCTCCCAAAAGCCCGTTATGATTGGATGCACTTGCGTTTACAGGATTTTAAAAGTGTAACTGCGTATAATTCTGCTGTTTTTAGAATCACTTCTCAATTACAATTGTGTGGAGAAAAAGTGACTGATGAAGACATGTTAGAAAAAACATTCTCCACTTTTTTCGCATCCAATGTGCTCTGCTGCAGCAACAATATCGTGAAAAAGGTTTTAAGAAATATTCTGACTTGATTTCGTGCCTACTTGTGGCTGAGCAAAATAATGAACTTTTGATGAAAAATCATGAAGCTCGCCCCACTGGCACTGCTCCATTCCCAGAAGCTAATGTAGCAACATATGACCACTATGGGCAAACTCGTGGTCGTGGCCATGGTCGTGGTCGTGGCCGTGGCCGTGGCCGTGGTCGTGGTCGTGGCCGTGATATTGATCATAGTCGAAGTGGAAATTACAAGAACACCAAGAACACATCTTTTCACCAGAAGTGGAAAAATGTTGGAAAGAATGACAAAGATGGGCAGAGTAGCAAAAATAATGAAAATATTTGCTATCGTTGTGGAGGCAAAGGTCATTGGAGTCGTACCTGTCGTACATCAAAACATCTTGTTGATCTCTATCAACAATCAATCAAAAATAAAGATAAAGGGATTGAGAGTCATTTTGC
This sequence comes from Oxytropis ochrocephala, assembly GCA_020916435.1. Taxonomy (NCBI): domain Eukaryota; kingdom Viridiplantae; phylum Streptophyta; class Magnoliopsida; order Fabales; family Fabaceae; genus Oxytropis; species Oxytropis ochrocephala. Next base: position 119,375,836 of record CM037088.1, read on the forward strand.
TTATGAAGATGGTGGTATCTGAGATGCTACTCATTTGGATGTTCTTGATTTCTTTCTTGACCACGATGGAAATATAGATCACCTTATTGTGGATGGAAGTATAGTCAAGAAGTAGTTTTTCCTAAACAATAAAATAATAAAATGTCTTTGAATTTCTGAAATAATAAAATGTCTTGAAATGTTTTGAATTTCCTATGCTAATAATAATAAAGCTTTATATTTAAGTGTGTTTTCAACTTCCATAGATTATGTTTAAATAATCCAATCATAAAGTTGTTATTCCTTCTCATGCTTCTCTCTTATCATTTCTTTTTCTCTTTGGATAGAATGAGTATTGACAATAGCATCAATAATGGAGATATGTGTCTCGTTGATAGCGGAACTACCCATACAATTTTAAAGGATGCAAAATATTTCTCTTATTTAGTAAAGCGAGAAACCAATGTTACTACTATATCTGGATCCTCAAAGATAATTGAAGGCTCCGGAAGAGCTAATATACTATTATCTCGGGAACAAATTTGCACATTGAAAATGCACTATATTCCCCTAAGTCCAGTAGAAATTTATTAAGTTTCAAAGATATCCGTCTAAATGGATATCATATTGAAACAAAAGATGAAGGAGATATTGAATATCTATATATAACAAGACATACTTTGGGAAAAATAAGTGTAGTGGAAAAGCTACCCTCCTTTTCCTCTGGTTTGTACTACACTTATATCGAGTTCAATTGAAGCACCGCGTTGTAAACGAAGTTTACAAATCACAAAAAGTTTGTTGTTTGGCATGACCAGGTTGGGCCATCCGGGTCTATAATGATCACGAAGAATAATTCAAAATTCATGTGGTCATCAATTGAAGAACCGGAGATTCTTCAATCTAATAAATTCTCATGTACCTCTTGTTCACAAGGGAAGTTGATAATTAGACCATCACCAACAAAAGTTACAAGTGAATCACTTAACTTTTTAGAACGTATACATGGTGATATTTGTGGGCCAATACACCCACCATGTGGACCATTTAGATATTTTATGGTTTTAATAGATGCATCAACTAAATGGTCACATGTTTGTTTGTTGTCAAGTCGCAACCAAGCATTTCTTGCGATTGCTAGCTCAACTAATTCGAATAAGAGCTCACTTCCACTGATTATCCCGTTAAGAAAATACGTCTTGATAATCTTTGTTGAGTTTACTTCTCAAGCATTTAATGAATATTGTGCATCCATTGGAATTGACATTGAACATCCCGTACCACATGTTCATACCCAAAATGGACTTGCGAGAATCGTTTATCAAGCGAATAAAGTTAATTGCAAGACCACTTCTCATGAGATGCAAACTCCCAATTTCCACTTGGGGACATGCAATTTTGCATCTTTGCAAATTTGATTCGCATCGAGCCAACAAGTTATCATGATTCTTCCCTTTACAATTAGTTTTGGTCAAGAACCAAACATTTCCCATCTTGAATTTTTGGTTGTGCGGTGTATGTTCCAATTTCTCCACCACACACACTAAGATGGGTCCGCAAAGAAGGTTGGGAATATATGTTGGGTATGAATCTCAAAATCTATTATAAATTATCTTGAACCAACAACGGAGATTCATTTCACAGTGAAGATTTGCTTGATTGTCATTTTGATGAAACAAATTTCCCAACACTAGGGGAGAGAATAAGCGGTGAAAAAGAGATCGGTTGGAATGAATTATCCTTGTCTCATCTTGATCCTCGAGCGAAACAATGTGAACTTGAAGTTCAAAAGATAATTCATTTGCAAAGCTTAGCAAATCAATTACCAAATGCATTTCTTGATCCAAAATGTGTAACCAAATCATATATACCAATTTGCTAATGCTCCAATAAAAATAGATGTCCTGTTGGACAATCTAATATTGCAAATGAGTCTCAACCGCGCTGAAGCGTGGTAGACCGATCGGTTCCAAAGACAAAAATCCTCGAACAAGAAAAGGAGCTAAAAGAAAGATGGTCAGGAGGATATAGAAACTCTCAAAGAATCTACAGACATGATTGACATTTACGTCCCCGGAAGGGGCAAGTCGGTACTGAAAATCATGAAAATAAAGAGATCTCAATAAATTATGTCACAAATGGAATACAATGGAACCGACATGAAGTCAATGTTGATGATAGTTTTGCATATCATATAGCGCTAAATGAGATGAATGATGATGAGGATCATGAACCAAAATCCATTAGAGATTGTAGACAAAGTGAGAATTGGCCAAAATGGAAAGATGCAATTGAAGCAGAATTAAAATCGCTTTACAAGCGAAAAGTTTTTGGACCTGTAGTTCGAACACACGATGGTGTCAAACCGATTGGATACAAATGGGTCTTTGTCTGCAAAACGGAATGAGAATGGGGAAATTGCAAGATACAAAGCCCGACTTGTTGCTCATGGGTTTTCGCAAAGACCTGGAATTGATTTTGATGAAACATATTCACCTGTAGTGGATGCAAGTACTTTTAGGTACTTAATTAGCCTTGTAGCACATGAAGGGCTTAATTTGCATATGATGGATGTTGTCACGACCTATTTATATGGCTCACTTGATAGTGACATTTACATGAAGCTCCTGAAGGATTTAACCTTCACGAGGCACATAGCTCTGAACCTCCTCGAGAAGCTGCTCCATCAAATTGAATAAGTCTCTCTACGGGCTAAAAACAGATGGGCGCATGTGGTATAATCGCCTCGGTGAATATTTGCTAAAGGAGGATATACAAAATGATCCCATTTCTCCATGTATTTTTATAAAAGATCGGAAAAGAATTTGCCATAATTCTTTGTCTATGTTGATGACATAAATATTATTGGAACTTACGAAGAGCTTCCAAAAGCAATAGATTGTTTAAAGAAAGAATTTGAGATGAAGGATTTGGGAAAGACAAAGTTTTGCCTAGGATTACAGATTGAGCATTTGAAAAATGGAGTTTTTGTGCATCAAGAGGCTTATGTAGCAAAAATATTAAAACGTTTCTACATGGACAAATCTCATTCATTGTCTACTCCAATGGTAGTTAGATCACTAGATGTGGAGAAAGATCCTTTTAGACCTCGAGAGGAGGGTGAAGAGCCACTTGGTCCTGAAGTACCATATCTCAGTGCAATTGGAGCACTGATGTACCTTGCTAATTATACACGTCCCGATATATCATTTTCTGTCAATCTATTAGCAAGGTATAGCTCTTCACCCACACGAAGGCATTGGAACGGAGTCAAGCATATACTTACGTACCTTAGAGCACAACGAATATGGGTTTGTTTTATTCCAAAATACCCAAATTAGAGCTAACGAGTTATGCGAGATCACGAGGTTATTTGTCGAGATCCTCATAATGGTAGATCACAAACAGGTTACTTGTTTACTTGTGGAAGTCTGACAATTTCATGGAGATCGGTGAAACAGACCATAACAGCAACATCATCAAACCATGCAGAACTTCTCGCACTACACGAAGCAAGTCGGGAATGTGTTTGGTTAAGGTCTCTGATTCAACACATACAAGAGAGTTGTGGTTTGTCTTCCGGAAGAATAGATGCTACTACAATCTATGAAGATAATCTTTGCATGCATTGCTCAATTGAAAGAGGCTACATTAAGGGAGATCGAACAAAGCATATTTCTCCAAAATTCTTCTTCACTCATGATCTTCAGAAGAATGGTGATATAAACATTCAACAAATTCGTTCATGTGATAACCTTGCGGACCTTTTCACAAAATCGCTCCCAAGCAGGATTTTTGAACGACTGGTACAAAAGATTGGTCTTCGTCGTCTCAAAAATGATTATGCGGATGAGGGAGAAATAAATAAATAAATATTGTAAAAGGATATGTACTCTTTTTTCCTTCACTAGATTTTTTCCCACCGGGTTTTTCTAGTAAGGTTTTAATGAGGCATATCCTCAATGGACATCCAAGGGGGAGTGTTATGAATATTAGATTGGATGTCCATTGAGTTTCTCCCATCATCTCCATAATATCATTGTGTAGTGGCCTTTATGGTTGACTACTCATTCTCCATTCCTCACCCTATAAATAAGGCTCAATCTCATATGTAAAGATACACTTGACAAGAGAAATACAAACACTCCCAAATTCTCTCCTTCTCTCAATCTTTGTTTGTTATAGTTTTGATTAGTTTCATCACACAAAATACATTATTAACATATATTTATAAAGATTTTATACAAATTTGTATATTAAATTATTTGTAAAAACGTGTGTATATATATATATATATATATATATATATATATTAATATCGTTTTGTCGAATTTTATTAATCGATTTTTGAGAAAAAGACCCACATGAAAAACAAAAATAATGATAGCTTGTAACTTTAAATTCAGCTTGTACTCGTGTTAATTTTGTGATTTTCTCTGTGTGTCTATAATAGAGACACTCACATCTATTTATAATAGAAAAATGAATCAATTACAATAATACTTAGTTGATACTAATTAATCCTAATTGATATGGAGAATCATATCTGATATTGTAACAAATATTGGTTTTCAGATATCTGATATATGATATCTGAACCCGACACGACAGGACACGGTGCGGGACACTGCTTTAAAAATACGGGACACTGGAGAAGAGGCAACATTGGTTTTCAGAATAAAAAAATTATAAATAAATAATTAAATTTATATTTTTAGTTTTAAACTTTCTCAGTAAGCAAACCTCAAAGGTAGGTGTGGGCGGTGTTTCATCTTCTTCCTTATGCTCCATTCTCTTTTGGGTATTTCTTCATCTTCATCATTGAGCTTCGTTTGCTGAGTGTTGCGTTTTGCGTTTGTTTTCGGAGTGCTGTGTTCTCCCTCGTCACTTGAGTGTTGCGTTCTGCGTTTTCTGCGTTTGAGGTTAGTTTCCTCTTTCGTTTTCTTTCGCTGTGTTGTGCGTTTTCATTTGAGGTGAGCTTTTGCATTTGCCATTTAGTTTATAAGAAAGAACAACAACTAAAATATTATTTTATTATAGTTGCAACTTGCAAGATTCGATTTTTATATATTATTTTATTCCTTTTAAGCTTTGGGTGTTTAAACCGATGGTTGATACTTGATACTTGATACTTGATAGCAAGTTTTTTTTAAGCAACAACAAGTTTTTTTTTTATGTTACTCAAGTTGTTTTTTTTAGAGGGTGTCTTTTTCAATGATGATGATTAATTAGATGGTTAAAGATCTTAAATTGTTCAAATCTTTTGGTACTTTTTGTGTGTAGATGGATGGATTTTGGTGAATTACAAGTATATGTTGTTTTGGAACTTTTTTTGTAATGAAAGGAAGTGACAATTTAGATGAATACATTTACTTCCAAGATTAGAAATTTTATAAATGATGCTTATATCTTTTTCATTTAATTATAATTTAATATATATAGCGGTGTCGGTGTCTTGTATTTTTGACATTAGCGGCGTTAGCGTCTCCGTCTCCGTGTCGTGTCCGGTGTCCGTGTCGGAGTCCGTGCTTCATAGAGAGAGAATAAATCAGAGAAAGAACGCAGATCAAAATCAAGATCGCGAGGTAGAAAAGTTGAAACCAGAAACAGTTATGGCATTTCTGGAGAAAGAGAGAATGCGATTTCAGAGAGGAGAAAAAAAACAGAGGAGCAAAAATTGGAAAAGTGATTGCAGTGGTAAAAAGGAAATAAACGAAAAAATGAAAAGATGGTGATCTTTGCTGGCGTGGTGGTGAAGCACAGAGACTATGTCAGAAGATCAGAACCCACTCTGATACCATGTTAATTTTGTGATTTTCTCTATGTGTCTATAATAGAGACACTCACATCTATTTATAATAGAAAAATGAATCAATTACAATAATACATAGTTAATACTAATTAAACCTAATTGATATGGAAAATCATATCTGATATTGTAACAGATATTAATAAATACTAATTGATATGATAAATATATTCTAACAACTCGTGTCTCGCGCACGGTACTTCCCAGAATTAAGAGCTACTGCAAATTTAGAGATGTTGTATACAGACTCTTCAATGAGAGATCTGTCATGCTTATAGATGTACATTTTGTCGATGTGAGTCTGTATCTTGGCTCCCTAAATACAATCATTAACTTGCAGATTAGTAAAATTAAAAAGACCAGTATTGTCCCTTTGTTTTGCCATTGGTAACTTTGATCAATGTTTAAAAAAAATGAAACGGAATGATCGTGAACTTGCACTGATAGAGATGACATGCACACTATCTCAAATAATTGTATGAATTATTTATGGTTTTGGTATCAAATTAACAAAGCAACAAGCATGTTGGTGATTTGAATATGCAATTGCAGGGGATAAAAAATGCGCAACATGCATATATTAAAAATGTGCATACATTGTGTAGCATTCAACGGCATATGCGATAAGTTCATATTTTTGTGATGTCAAATATTTTTGATTCAATTTATTCTGTGCACGTTCACAACCATATTTTAACATAGTAACATGATTAAGTCGCATCGCACGGCTCATTGTGTTTCAATATCAATATCAGATGTTGATTCACTTTACATAAAGTACCTTATTTCACATATGCACTTTCAACAAATCACAAGTCAAAATATTGTCACAATCAAAAGCATTTTTCAAACACCGTAAGTCCAGTATCATTGACTCAATTTAATTAAAAAATTATATGAACGGAGCATATGGAGGATCAAAAGCAACCAGTGGCGGATCTTTATAGGAGCCGGGGGGAGCCACAGTACCCCCGACTCCCATTAAGTTAATATATACACATATATATTTTATACTCAAAGTTAGAATTTATAGAACCGAATGAACACTAAGCAACAAAGGTATCAGTAGCCAAACAGTTAAGAGCATTATTGGTGTATTTAGGGTCCCCACTTCAATTCTTGTGGCAATATTTGAACTCAGAACATTAAAATTTACATATGTAATTTTGACCACTAAACCAAACAAACTATTATGAATACACAATTAATTTTATTTTATATATTTGTTACTATTTTGGCCCCCTCCAATTTTTTTGGCAAGATCCGCCACTGAAAGCAACACTGTGATACTATACATTATATCGTAGATGGGAACGATCAATATAAATCTTACTAATCCTGTCAAAAAAATTATTAAAATCTTACTACATTATATTGTTTGTCCTGTTTCCCCATCTTTTTTGTCCTGTAAAGTTGAAAAAAAAAATGTTAGACACTTCTCACAGTAGAAATAAGTATCAATAAAATAAAATACTATTAATCCAAAGAAGCTACTATTATATTATTGCTTGCTTGATAGGTTTAGTTATTTGGTTTGATATTATGATAGTTAAAACTGACTTCCCCATTTCATTTCAGCGCGATTATTCAACGTATTATTCTTTTATCTTCTCTGTTTTTCATTCCTTTATTGTTAAGGTGCTTGTATTCTACATTAAGCAATAAGATCATACCAATTAAGATCCACTAAAGTGACAGAAAAAATACCGATCAATGGATTTGAGACTATATATGGATGAACTAGCATTTTCCAGTAGCTTATAACGTTTTTTTTAAACCCTATTTGAAATAGCGTTTGAGCTTATAGCTTATAGCGTTTCATTTTCTTTCTCATTTTTACCCTTGTTACTTTAATTAAATTCCTCATTTATTCTTCATTAAATTAATATTCTCTCTCATATTTAAACATTAATTACAAGTGTCTATTTATGTCATTTTGTATTTATAAGCTAGTTCAACTTCTAATTTTACCAAACACTTTAAATTCAATCTGCTACCTTATATGTTATCCGCTATACGCTATCAACTCATTCACTATAAATTAACTTATCCGGTACTTTTTGCCAAACAGAGAGCGTGAATAGTATTAATTTGTCACGGGCTTAATAAAGTTATTGCAGTAGTGTAGATGTAAATTTTGAATTTTAGGTGGTTGGGTAGTTTTTTATTCTCCGTATATATGACGAAATATAGCTCTGGCACCATTATTGATAATTTTACAACAATGCTATTTTGACAAAAAAAATTTTTGACAAATCGACAAATCACCAATCTACAACACCAATTAACCAAGTTTTTTAGACAATTAGCCAAGCGGTCAATTAACCAAGTTTTTAATACACGCCTCGAAAACTGTGAAAAAGTAGGTTGGCTAATCATCTAAAAAATTTGGTTAATTGGTGTTGTAGGTTGGTGATTTGTAGATTTGTCAAATTTTTTTTTGTCAAAATAGCATTTTTGTAATTTTAGTAAATAGTGTTTGTAAATAGTCAAAAATTCCAAATACTAGAGTGGTGAAAGTATTTTTTGGCTAAAAAAGATATTTATTCATTCAAATTGAGAGAAAACATCCAAAACAATGCAAATTCAACATCCCTAAAAACAAAAAGAATGAATTTGTGAAGAAACTCACAATACCTAGTTAATAGCGTAAAAAGCAATGAAATCTTAACAAATATGACAAAAATCAAAGTCAGGGAATACTCAAACATGCCTCCGAATGCATGTGCTGGCGATGTCCAAATCATTGGTCGAATCATAATGAGATAGAAATTGATCTGCCAATCAAAAATAAACAAACACGACAACAAGGCGAGAAAACAAAAAAACACCACTAAGATAACAAATAAAACAAACGCCGCACTAAGATAGTGAAATCGAGAAAAAACAGAAAACAAAAACTAAGAAGGTAGGCTTCGGTTGGTGAAATAAGAAATCTCCGAGTCTGTAAATGAGTGTAAGAAAGAGATCACATTCAAACTCAAACACTAACATTCACCTCCACTAACATTGCCTATCAAAAAATAAAAAAAACAAAACCAAATTTATGTGGTAACCATTTATATAGAATCAATATATATATATATATATATATATATATATATATATATATATATATATACACACACACACATGTTTTAGAAAAGAAAATCAAAGAGACTAGATAATAAGAATCACATCATCCTCTTGTATTATTGATTTGAAACAACTTGGATTACAAATAAAGCTGGAAAACGAAAGGGAAACAAGTTTATTTGAGTTACAATACTTAGTTCTCCTATTTATTAATTATTTGTTAGGACAACAAATATTAAGGAGTGGATTCATAACAAGATTAATTTCTATCCTATCCACTCCCACCAAAACGAGCCTTAAGCTTCATGATTTGGTTAATGTCAAGGAAAGTAGCATTAGCAACTAATGGAGAAGGTAAATTGTTACTATATAACAAAACATTAAGTAGTTGCAAACCAGGGTTTTGGCTACTATAAGCAGCAAAAGCAGTAACTCTTCCTTTACCAGTATTCATTATAAAATGCAATAGTCCTTGTGGGAAAACAATAAGATCTCCAACTTTTAGAGTTTTCGCATAAACTGCATTAGGAGTTATGAAACCAGCAAAAACTTGACCTTCATGAATGATCAATATTTCATTGGCATTTGGATGAGTGTGCATTGGAATTATTCCATTTTCAGCTATTTCTGCTCTTGCTGCAGATATTCCAAGTCCATTGAGACCTGGGACATCTGTGACAATTGCAGTGGTAAATCCAAAACTGTAAGGGCTTAGGATTGTTGCTGGTAACAAAGATAATACAAAGTCATTCACTGTTACATTGGCTGCTGGCTTGCATGGATAACCTGAAGGGGTGATTGGACATGTTAGGTCAGCAACACAGAAATCACTGAAAACTGGAGAAGAAGCAAGGGAAGTGGATGAGAGAAGAGATGAAAAGAAGAGAATTATGAGAATCATATTCATTTTCTTGGATGATAACTTGATTTGGTACAAAGGATATGTGGGATTGGCTCACTTTTTATAGAGATATTATTATATTCTTACCTTACAAACCATAAGAGATGAAATTAAGACATGGCTTTAGCTTGCAAAGTAGCTGTGAATGTCATTAATTCTGTAGGGCGGCAGCGTGATAGGAACCAACTGGTATATTGAACGAAATAGGACTATTACATGAATGTTTTGCTGGATATTTGAGAGATCCAACCCTCTCCTAAGCCAAATGGCCTTTTAGTGTATACAATTGACAAAGACCAACTAACTAATACATTGTGGCTCCTAGTTATATATATAGAGGCACATCTACTACTATTATGGGCCTCTTTACATGATAATGGCCTATTTACCTAACTCACTAACCCATTGTATAACAACCAACTATAACAAACAATGACTAACAACACCTTACGGTACCTATGACAGCGTTACCTTAGAGTCCGTTTGCATGAATTTAAGCTAATTTGGTTACCGTAAATGGTTAGGTATATAAAACTAATATCTATACTATTAAGCTGGTCTATATAAAGCCGGTTTGTAGCTAGTAAAGGAAGAAATTGTGGTTAATTATGTATATTCTTAGGGTAAATAGTCATTTTTGTCCCTGAAAGTGTAACTCGCTGTCAATTTGGTCCCTGAATCGAGCGAAAATGCAAAATGGTCCCTGAAAGTGTAATCCATTCGTCACGTTAGTCCCTCCCGTTAATGTGTGTCGTTAACTTCGTTAATCCGTCCGTTACTGTCAATTTAATCCCTGAAAGATGTCACTTACTGTAAGTTTGGTCCCTGAAACATATACGTGAATTCATTTTAGTCCCTCGAATCTTAAGTTACTTCAGCAAAATTTTAAACCAGAATTTACTAGCCTTGGCTCAATTTATGCCTTGACTTTGCTAGGCTAGTTAACATGACCTTGCAGCTGTATCATATTCTCTTTTGTTTTGATTTGTTACCTTTATTAATCATTAGGAATGTTTATTGATTCAATCCGAATCAAATCACTTCATGTGTTGAATATCCTAAAATCAATTTCTAAAATCAAAGTTCCTCCCTAATTAATTTGTCAAAATTAAATCTGATGTGGAGTTCTATTAACTTATGTGGGAAGCCACATTGGAATGCCACATGACTTTTATATTTTAAAAATATTATTTTAATCCATGAAATCTATGAAATAAATAAAATTAAATTCATTGTAAACAAAGAGGAATTAGAATTAATAACCGTAATTTATTAAGTTCAGCAGTAGTGGAAGCTTTCGAATTAACATCAAAAATTACAATTGCTATCTAATTTCAATATAGATCAATGATTATACAAAGTTATGCTGATTGATTTTCTTGGAGCAAACAAGGTCACCCTTAACCATCGATTTTCCAATTACAATAGATCTGTGTAGTCCATGAGTCTATTGGCGTCTTTAATCAGCCATTTTAAAATTTTGCTGAAGTAACTTAAGATTCGAGGGACTAAAACGAATTCACGTATATGTTTGAGGACCAAAGCGTGATGAAGTGACATCTTTCGAGGACTAAAGCGCGATAGAAGATGGATTAACGGAGTTAATGAAGCACATTAACGGGGGGACTAACGTGACAGACGGATTACACTTTCAGGGACCATTTTGGATTTTCGCTTGATTCAGGGACCAAATTGACAGCGAGTTACACTTTTACGGACCAAAATGACTATTTTCCCATATTTTTATCGTGTAATTGCCTAATTAATGGGCTGGATGATGTTCTTTTGTCAATCATGCAATATTTCATTGATATCGGACAAGGCCACAGAAACATTACATAGAGTGTGAACTACAAGCTTACACATGAAGTATACATAGGTCCTTTAACGGACAAGCCACATCAGGTGTATAACTAAGCTTTACAATAGACAATCTATAGTTACATCTGAACAATTTTTTTCTTAGATAGACAAAGTGGTTAGAAGTTAGTGTGTTAGTTGTTAGTGGGGAGGGGGGAGCGGGGTTCGAACCCCGTACGCCTACGTTTTTCCACCAATGATGTCCCTTTCACTGATCAACCATGTGAACTACCCTTCTGGGACTACATCTGAACAAATTAAAAAGCACATAAATAAAACTAATGCAGAAAATTACAACCATGAAGCACAGAATATAAAGGAAGTCGTCTCTATCCGCACCGAAAGGGAAAGAACCAACAGCTGGCCACAATCAGATTCTTCGAGCCCATAATCCAGCCACCACCATAGAGAGAAACAAGGACACCACATAGAGATCAAGAGACCCATGAAGTTAGAGAGGGAGGAAAGACGGAAAGTCCAGACTTTTCCAGTATTTGAAGGCTGATTGGCCCCGAGGTCACTAGATCTAAATTTGACGATCACAAAGAATAAGGTGGGAGGTTAGTGCATGTTATTCCTAGCCGAAAATTTCACTGCGCATATCTAATAATTTTAGTTTTTTTTTATTACACTAATAATTTTAGTTTTCTTGTAAGGAATGTTGCTATTGTATTAAGCAAAGTTTACTGATTTTGTCTTATAAAAAACTTAACCAAATTTAAAATGTTAGTTGCTTTGGGGGGCAAACACATTAACTAAGTAAGAGAGGGAGGAAGAGATCTCTGACCTAACTTACTTCCTCTCTCCCTTACGTCAAGCATAGGCTAGCTACATCAAACTTATTCATAGGCTAGCTACATCAATCTTATTTAGTTTTTATTTATTTTATTTATAAAGATCTATTTTTTTTTTGACACAATAATAAAGAGGGTTTTATTTTTCTCACCCCCTCCTTCTCTATCTCACCCCATATTTCAAAAAATTTTAATAATACCCCTGCGTTTTAAAAAAAAAATTTAAAATTTTCGGAATTACCTCATTTTGAGGTAATTAGGTTCAAAAAATTAAACTTTAGAATTACCTCTAAAAAGGTAATTCGGTTCATAAAAATTAAAAATTTGAATTACCTCTAAAAAGGTAATTCGAAATTTCTAATTTTTTTTAAAGTTTGTATATTAAATTACTATTTAAGCGCGTTTTATTTTGGAACTATGATATGAGCGGTTCTGATTTAAATAACAATACGTCAAAATATATAAAATGAGCAACATAAAAAAATAATATAATGTACAAATACAACTACTATGGGTCCAAAATGTTTAACAATGATAGTAAAGTAAGCACGTGAAGTAGGTGAGCGGGCAACATCTAGGGCATCCGGGTCAATCTGGTGCTCTCTGCACCTCTCCTCATATGTCTGCAGGGACAACGGGCTCCCGATGATATGGTGGATCTGGTAGCTCTGTTTGTGGCTCTGCAACCGTAGTAAGGCGCACCCACAGTTTACTGTGTACCAAGGTAGGTGTCGGGGATCGCCTCACCATGGTAGGCCGCTGTCTACTAGCCCTTAAAAAGTCTGCGCCCGAATCGATACATCAATGACCCTGTATGATCCTGTCGCGGAGGAACATTACGAAATGGGTGGAAGAGGATCCTTTGTACCACCCGAAATGCCAACGCACTCTGCATGCGGCATGTAGGGAGCGACATCATCGCCCCAAAGCAACCCGACCTGCAATAAGCGGATATGTTCGACAAAGGAACATCTTTGCTGTGGTCATCATAAGGGGTGAGGATGACATCCTCATTGCGCGAGCATCTATCCAGCGCCTAAAGTCCACCAACTTTACTTTATCCGACTTCTTGTTCCCCAAATTGGTGGCGTGGTGATGATCGTCCTAGCTAACACTTTCAGACCAGCGGCGGTGGGAAAGTGCTCGTAGATCGACCTTTGAAATAGTTAAATTAAAAAATAATCGATTATTAATATATGAGTAATTAAATTAAAAGCTTTAAATTAAAAAAATAAATAAATGATTACAGGAGGCGATGTCGCGTATCATGAAACTGCTTGGTCGAATAAAAGATCGCTTTAAATCAATTTGGGTGTAGAGGTAACTAAGGCGGCTATACCCCAGAGACCACTGGCCACCTTGCTTTGAAGATCTGAGGCGGATACATCCACCTCACTGGCACTAATGTGTGACTCTTGTCAGCCAGAATGGTGGTGCCTAACAGGAAGAGCATGTAGCACTGTGCAGCCTGCTCATAAGCACCCCGTGCCATGTTCTCCCTGTAGGCGTCCTCTACACAGGAGATCCTCGAATCTTGCCCCTGTTATCCTTAAGCTCTGGATGACGATGCTTTGATCCATGCCCAAACTGTCCACAACCAAGTGAAGAGCCTGAACAGAATCAAAATATGGGTGGTGGTCCAATGGGCTGCCATCCAGCGACAAGTGGAGCAGCACGACTGTGACACCCCCTTCTACTAAATACTAATTTAATTAATAAAAATCAGAGTTTTTCAAAAACTTTTCCACGCACCTTAAAGAGAGTGCTACATTTTATAAAAACATCATCAAGGCACATTTAAAATTCAAACGCATCTAGTGCGTGAAATACATACCATAGCCACATGGGTTCAAACCCTCAAAACCTGTTTAGAGTTTACAATAATCAAGAAATGTTTTCACAGCACAGCGGAAATAAAACAAGTTCAATATACGCAGTACATAATCCAAATCAGTTCAATTACATAATATAAAATAGGCTTAAATATCATTTACCCCCCTGCAAATATCACCATAATCCATTTACCCCCTGTAAAATAAAAAGTTTTAAAATGCCTGTGAACACTCAATTTTTTCCGGTGTTTTTCACTTATTTTCGAAAAAATTACAAAAAATAGTCACTTTTTGCGTATTTTCGGGTTTTAGTTTTTAGCTACTATGCGAATGTAATTTCTCTCTCCTCAGACCTCTTTTTGACGATCCGAATGGTAAAAGTGAAGACATATGTGCCACGAACCTGCTGTCAAAAAATGAAGACGATCCAACGGTTTACCAATCCGGAATCGCACTTTTACGGTGAGAGGTTTGAGAAAAAAATGGCCCAAAACTGCAGCTATTGCGAAAGTAATTTCTCTCTCCTCAGACCTCGTTTCGACGATCCGATCGGTGGAAGTGAAGATATATGTCTCACGAACCTACTGTCCAAAAATAAAGACGATCCAACGGTTAACGAATCCAGAATCGCATTTTTATGATGATAGGTTTGAGAAAAACGGGAATTGTGTTCTCCAAGTGGGAATTGTTTTTTTCTATCTTGTTTTAGTCCCACATCGCTTGCAAGAAACATAAACCCCATAGCAATTGACTATAAAAGAGGTTGAGAGGTGAAGGTTTATGGAGAGATCATTGGCGGGTTAAGTGATATTTTGGGTCAAGCCTTTGCGGCTCATTTCACTAAAAGCCTATCTTTGATCATTTAGTATGTTTTGAGTCGGTTTTTCGGTTCTCAAAGCGATTTTTGCGGTTTTAGGTCAAAATGGACGGACGGGAGCCAGTTCACGGTTGACTGGTTAGGCTTTGCTTGGTCGGTTCGGCATTCATCGTGTTAAGGTTGGTCTTGTATTTATTTATTTTTATTATTATCTTTTTTTGTTTATGTACATATTTGCTTATTTTTGTCATTTATTTATTGTTTATTTATTTATTTATTTATTTTTGTGTATATTTATTTATTTATGTATATGGTTTTCTATTTATTTATTTATTAGTTTTATCATTTTTTTAAATACACAAATTATTTATTTATTTATTTATTTTTCTTCAAAAAACTAAAAATAAAATAAAAAATGGGTTTGAGTCGAGATGTACATCTTATCAAACTACATAACAACGTTTAAGAGACCGAGTTGTACAACTTGGTCTTAAACCACCTTAAAACTAAAACCGAATGACACGTTTTCCGAAAAATCCCCAATCGGTTTATTTCTATGTAGCATCTATTTTCAAAAATACAAAAAATATATGGGATTGGCGAGATGTACATCTTGTCAATCCGGTTTAAGACTCGAGTCGTATGACTTAGATCTTAAACCCCTTCAAAACTAAAATCAACCAACAAACAAATTTTCGGGAAGAACTACGTGACTTTGAGTCTCTCATTGCAGCAGAGAGTGCGTAGGAGCGAGTTTCCTGTCAAGTCAAAATTAAATTTTCTTAAATTAGTCCTTTGTAAATAATTATATTTCTACTAAATTTTATTAAGTCTTATTTAGGGTAAACAAATAATTAAACGACTTAGTAATTATTGCACAAATCAAATTTAGGAGTAGCTGTGTCTTGGGGCGGATGTGTTAGGGAGTGCGATGAAACTAGTTTTCACCCCTTCCCTTCGCATAACCGACTCCAGAATCCAACCTAGTTCACGGACCGATAACCTTAGGTTTAGGTTTTCTCAATTTCCCTATTTAAAAATAAATTGGGTGGCGACTCCTCGAATATCTATATTTGAGCCGTCAGCGTCGAGACCACGGTCACGACGGATGGCGACTCTCTGCTGGGGATAGTGAGAGTCAAGCCGGTATGTTTGGTTGTGCAAAATGATTATAAGATGCGATTTGTTTACCCTCTTAGTTTTTTTATTATTTATTTTTATTTGTACATATTCAATTTATATTTATATTGTGTGCGATATAAAACCCTAGGTTAGAAGACATGTATTATCTCTGTTTGGTTGTATTCTCTAGTTACTTTGCAATAATAATTTGTGATCCTATTTTTAGAATTTGGTTTTGTATGCTCCACTTCACACACTACACACACCTTTGTGAGCACACACTTTGAGAGTTGAGCTCACACACAGAGCCATAAAAGCACATAAGTTAGAAACGAGGATAAGTGGGACTCATTACGGATGTACATCTATGTGACTTCCATGAATTCCTCATCTAGAAACACGATTCTTCTATCATGGGTACTCACATCCGGGATGTACATCATGTTGTGTTTTACCTTCTAGAAGAGTATTTGGCTCTAGAGACCTCAAATCTCAATAGGTTAGGACAACCCACCTTGTGATTACTCATAATAGAAGCCATTAGACCCAAGGGGTCTAAAGGCCAATATTAGGACAAACTCGTATATGCCACAAAGGGAGTTATGTTGTCTCTTAACCTTGTTTTTTTGTTGTACATTTTTTTCTCTCGTTAACGATGCATCCAAAAAATGAAAAATCATATTGCATTTCATGCATAAAAAAAGCATAAAAAAACATTGCATTTCATGCATGAAAGACAAAAAAAATCATGTTGCATTTGAAAAGAGAAGTTCATTTCATGTAAAACAAAAAAAATATATAGAATTTATTGTGTGTCATTTAAAAATATAAATCCATTTGCATTGCATAAGTCTTTAGAAAAACTACATGTAGTGCACATTTTAATCATCATTCATCACAATTCATTCATATAAAACAAATTACAGTACTCATAGCACATTCCCTTTAAATGGGGCAAAAAATAAAAAAAAAATTCATTGCATTTCTTGCAAAAAAAATATAAAAATTTACAAAGCAAATGCATGTTGCATCTTAGGACGAGTGCTTGCATACATACCATGCATTCCATAACATCTTAGTTTCTTTGACCCATTGTCACGTAGTATTTTTTTTCTTTCTCTTTTCTCTTAAAAGAAAATCAATAAAAAAAGAGTTTTGAAGCTATTTAGTCTTCATTCATGTTATCTTCACAATAAAAGAAAGAGTTAAATTTTTTGTGCTTGTGTGAAAATGAATGCCAATCAAGCTTAGACTCATGAAATTGGATCATTCTCTTGAAAGTTATTGGGAAGATTAATCATTAGAGGTGTAGAGAAATAATGTGAGAGGGAAGATATCATGGGGGTATATCGGGAAAGAGGAAAAAATGGAGACGTAAGGTTGGCAATCAGTTCTTGAATAAAAAGTTCAAAAGCCAAAAGGAGAGAGAGAATTGTCATTAGCGCTTGTTTAGTCATGTAAGGTTGAAACCAAGTTAACTTAGTTGAAGCTTTACACTAATGGATTTGCATGAATCTCCTTTCTCCCTGTGTCCCCTTAAACACGACCCTTTTTTTCGAGTTCTTGCCTCAGTGATAATTCTTAAAGCCCTTTTGGTTGTGTCATTCAAGGATGAACCAGTGAGCGAATATCAAATCTCAAAGGTCCATTTCCCAAAAAAAAAAGAAACGAAACAAAAAAAAACAAAAAAAATATAGAAATCAAAAGAAATAAAGAGCAAAGAATGTGTAAAAGAGTATATGTTATTTCGAAATTAAATTTTTGAAAATGCGGAATCATGATTTCAAATGAAAAGTGACCATTTTTTTTTCTATCCCATAAAAAGAACCCTCATTATCGCCTTTGAGCCTGCAACTTCCATTCACTAAACCTTGGACAAGGATCAACACTACAATAGAATTTAGAGCATTCAGTTTTCCAAAGTTATGAAGTCAAAGAGATAGTGGAAACAGTTCAAAAAAGAAAAAGAGAAAAATGAATAAAGCCCACAAGGTAAAAGCAAGTATTGTCGAGTCTTGGCAAAAGTTAGAACACAAAAGAAAAAAAGTAATGAAAAGCGAGAGAAGTGAAAAAAAAATTAAAAATGTGAATGATTTGAGGATTGGGAAACATAAGAGGAAAATTGAATGCACTAAAGATTCATGATCCATTCCCATAACCCATTACCCATACCCATAAGATGTTTCTCTGAACCTTCTACTCCTTTCTCTTCCATAAACCCGTATCCAAAAAAAAAACATTTATTTAAGCCTTCTAGCCATTTTTCTTCCATAACTCATAACCCATATTCATAAAACCTTTCATTAGCCCTCCATTCATTTTCCTTCTATAAAACATAACCCATGCCGTAAAACATTTCTGGGAGCCTTCTAATCACCTTTCTTTCATAACCCATATCCACATTGCAAACCTCTAAAAGTCCACTTTGATTGATGAGTGATTGTTTTCATTTTCACAAATGTTAATTTTGAAATAATCATTTGCTTCTTTTAAGCTATCTTTTGCTCTAAAAAGAAATGTATATAAAAGAAAAAAAAAGAGAGAGAATCATTGGATTGAAAACCCAAAAGGCGGTCTAGGCAAAAATTAGGGATAATAATAAAAAATGATAACAAAGCCTACTAGGTAAAAACACAAAGGCGGTCTAGACAAAAATTAGGGCACAAAGGGAATGAGACTTACAATGAGAAATATATGTAGTTCAACGGGAAATTTTTTTTCCACTTGGGCCAAACAAAAGTGTACATTGGGGCAATTTATTGGATGGTAAAACCCCACACTGCTTGGGCAAGGTTTTACGTAAAGACCCTTTAGGAGTTAAAGGTTTCTTGCTACACCATGTAGTATTCTCTCAGGAAATGTCTTTCACGAGAATGAGGCAAAATTCTTACCATACTCTACATCTGTCAAATTTGTTTGCCAACCAGTACACTCTTGTGAGCAACAACTTTTACCAATATTGAGGGCAAAGCGGGTGCAAGACCTTTTACGAGTCAAAATCCTCTTTCCACACAGGTTGTTTTCTCTTCAAGAATGCTTGTTGCCACACAAAAAGCAAAATCTTTCTGAGGCCCTTCATGAGTCAATCTTTGTTTGGTACACCCATGTAGCCTTCTCTTGGGGCGATACCTCTTACCAACACGGGGCAAAAATGTTTGCTTGACCACGATGGGTCGGATTTTGCTTGCTATGCACGATGGTCTTCCATCGTGATAAAACTCAATTCCCGACAAAGTCGGTACCTCAAGTAAATGGAATGCCCAATAACTCAAGGTTGCCATAATACCTCTTCCTCTACCATCTTGTATCACCTTTGTTCTCCCCATGTTTTCCTCTCCAAAATACCACTCCACTTTCGAGCCAAAAGTCAAAACCCAAAAAATCTCGACTCTCAAATACACAGTGAGTCCATGCATGTTCGTTAAGTAATGCTTCAAAAATAGTCAACTTGGAATCGAAATGTGATTTAGAGATCTAATGACGATCCATGAGAGAAAAAAAAGGAGAAAAAGAGAGCGAATGTCAAATTTGAAAAGTGTTGTGCAGTGATCCAAAAAGAAAAAGAGGTCTAAGAAAGCTAGCAAGGTGGGGATAATCTTCCATGTAAGGACAAGCTTGATTGGTTTCAAATGAAACAGACACAAAAAAAAAAAAGCGTTTTAAGTGAATCTAATTTTTCAAAAGCGAGTGCATCTCGATTTCAATTCAAAGACTCATGCATAATTCATGCATTTCATGTCATAGTTTGCATACATTTCATGTCCATCCATATCCATGGATTCCACTTCATGACTAGAATCATACGTTTGTATTCGATGCTTTGTAAATAAAGTAATAAAAAGAGTCTTTCAAAGCAAGATGTGCATTGTACACTCTTTACTTTTAGTGCTAACGGTTCAACCACAGCGCTACTTCTTTACTTTTCATGCTAACGGTTCAGCCACGGCATTGACACATTCTTTCATGCTACTGGGTTCAGCCACGGCATTTCCCTTCTAATCCCGTGCTATCGGTTCGGCCACAGCACATTCTTTCTTGCTCTGGGTTCAGCCACAGCATTTCCGCTTCTCATCCGTGCTATCGGTTCGGACACAGCACATTCTTTCATGCTACTGGGTTCAGCCACGGCATTTCCCTTCTCATCCCCACTGCTATCGGTTTAGACTGGCACATTCTTTAATGCTACTGGTTCAGCCACAGCATTTCCGCTTCTCATCCACGTGCTATCGGTTCGGCCACAGCACATTCTTTCATGCTCTGGGTTCGACAGCATTTCCGCTTCTCATCCGTGCTATCGGTTCAGCCACAGCACATTCTTTCATGCTACTGGGTTCAGCCTGTCATTTCCCTTCTCATCCCGTGCTATCGGTTCAGCCACAGCACATTCTTTCATGCTATCGGTTCCATTCGGCTTTGTCTTTTTAACTTTCATGCTATCCAGTTCGCCACAGCATTGTCTTTAATTTTCTTGCTATCGGTTTCGCCACAGCACTTGTCTTTAATTTTCTGCTTTTCCGGTTCATACAGGCATTGTCTTTAATTTCTTTTGCTCTCACAGGTATCGCCATACAGCATCGTCACCATTGTAATATAACCCTAACACGCACCTTCACATCACGGCTAAAATTGAGGTTCATATGCATACCCATTTCTTACTTTGATAACACAAGGAAACATCGTTTTTGTATTATATCGTAAGAAAATGAGCCTGAGAGAACAGCTGTGAACACTCAATTTTTTCCGTGTTTTCACTTATTTTGAAAAAATTACAAAAAATAGTCACTTTTTGCGTATTTTGGGTTTTAGTTTTTAGCTACTATGCGAATGTAATTTCTCTCTCCTCAGACCTCTTTTTGTGATCCGAGCGGTAAAAGTGAAGACATATGTGCCACGAACCTGCTGTCAAAAAATGAAGGCGATCAACGGTTAACCAATCCGGAATCGCACTTTTTTCACGGTGAGAGGTTTGAGAAAAAATGGCCCAAAACTGCAGCTATTGCGAAAGCAATTTCTCTCTCCTCAGACCTCGTTTAACGATCCGATCGGTGGAAGTGAAGATATATGTCTCACGAACCTACTGTCCAAAAATAAAGACGATCCAACGGTTAACGAATCCAGAATCGCATTTTTATGATGATAGGTTTGAGAAAAAGCGGGAATTGTGTTCTCCAAGTGGGAATTGTTTTTTCTATCTTGTTTTAGTCCCATCGCTTGCAAGAAACATAAACCCCATAGCAATTGACTATAAAAGAGGTTGAGAGGTGAAGGTTTATGGAGAGATCATTGGCGGGTTAAGTGATATTTTGGGTGAAGCGCTGCGGCTCATTTCACTAAAAGCCTATCTTTGATCATTTAGTATGTTTTGAGTCGGTTTTTCGGTTCTCAAAGCGATTTTTGCGGTTTTGGGTCAAAATGGACCAGACGGGAGCCCGGTTCACGGTTGACACAGTCGGTTGCTTGGTCGGTTCGGCATTCATCGTGTTAAGGTTGGTCTTGTATTTATTTATTTTTATTATTATCTTTTTTTGTTTATGTACATATTTGCTTATTTTTGTCATTTATTTATTGTTTATTTATTTATTTATTTATTTATTTTTGTGTATATTTATTTATTTATGTATATGGTTTTCTATTTATTTATTTATTAGTTTTATCATTTTTTTAAATACACAAATTATTTATTTATTTATTTATTTTTCTTCAAAAAACTAAAAATAAAATAAAAAATGGGTTTGAGTCGAGATGTACATCTTATCAAACCCATAACACGATTTTAAGAGACCCGAGTTGTACAACTTGGTCATAAACCACCTTAAAACTAAAACCGAATGACACGTTTTCCGAAAAATCCCCAATCAGTTTATTTCTATGTAGCTATTTTCAAAAATACAAAAAATATATGGGATTGGCCGAGATGTACATCTTGTCAATCCGGTTTAAGAGACTCGAGTCGTATGACTTAGATCTTAAACCCCTTCAAAACTAAAATCAACCAACAAACAAATTTTCGGGAAGAACTACGTGACTTTGAGTCTCTCATTGCAGCAGAGTGCGTAGGAGCGGTTTTCACTGTCAAGTCAAAATTAAATTTTCTTAAATTAGTTCTTTGTAAATAATTATATTTCTACTAAATTTTATTAAGTCTTATTTAGGGTAAACAAATAATTAAACGACTTAGTAATTATTGCACAAATCAAATTTAGGAGTAGCTTGTCTTGGGACGGATGTGTTAGAGGAGTGCGATGAAACTAGTTTTCACCCTTCCCTTCATATAACCGACTCACGAATCCAACCTGAATTCTGCGACCAGAGATAACCTTAGGTTTAGGTTTTCTCAATTTCCTATTTAAAAATAAATTGGGTGGCGACTCCTCGAATATCTATATTTGAGCCGTCCGCGTCGAGACCACGTTCACGACAATGCCCCTTACAAATATAAATTATTTACGGTTACCCCCCTGCTTCTTTGTTAGATTATATTGTGATGTTAAGTGTATAATGGGTATAAACGGTTTCACGGTTACCCCACAAAATATAAATTATTTACGGTTACCCCACAGCAGAAAATAGCAGTATAACGATTATATTTGCAAGGGAGCATTTTAAACTTTTATTTTACAAGGGGGTAAATGAATTATGGTGATATTTGCGGGGGTAAATGATATTTAAGCCTATAAAATAACTACACTCGATCCATACCCGGTGTCACTGTCGGTGACTCGATGACTCGAAGGCATGGCACCTTCACTCGAGAATCACTGCATGTCGCCACGAGAGCGGGCAACATAAAAATTGCTAGGGTGAGTCTCTTTACATAAATAATAACAAGTAAGATAAGCATTATATTAGGAAAACATCTAGCAACAACAATCCACGAGAGATCAAGGCATTTACCATTCAATTAAAATACCAACAATCAACAATAATGAATTAATTATTCATCAACAAAAATTCTAAGAATACATGGTTATATGCATGTGTGCAATATGCATATGGATCCATAACCACCTCGATAACCCGTCCGGGCACCACCACGTTTGGCGAAGCCACCCACCATGTTTTGGCGAAGCCATACCACCACTTTTGAAATGCATATGATTTATGTGACACTTTATGACAATGCATCACAACATCACATATTTATCACATCAAGTATTAACCCACCACTTTGGCGAAGCCCACATCATTTATTAACCACCTCTTTGTTTGAAGCCCACATCATTTATTAACCACCTATTTGGCGAAGCCCACATCATTTATTAACCACCACTTTATCATTTTCCCACCACCACACTCCATATATTAAATTGAATCTCACTAAGGACCAAAACACTTGAAAAGACCTTTTCAACACCTAAGGCCATTTTTGACACACAGAGACTAATTTAGTATTTAGGGAATTATTGGACACATTAGGATTAACTTTGGTACTTAGGAATTATTTTGACATATTAGGCTTAATTGGATACTAAGGGAATATTTTGTCACTCCAAGGATTAATTTAATTCTTAGGGACCATTTTGTCACACCAGTTAAATTAATTCTTAGGGACTAAAAACCTCACTTAGGTTCCATTTAAGCACCCTAAGCATCAGGGGCAGCCACTTTGGCGCCAAACAGCGCAACACGCACACACACACGACCACGCACACACCCACAGCGCCAGTTTCTAATGGCGCCGCCACACCTGCACCACACATGCACACACTCAGCGACTCACTTTGGGCGCCAAGTTTCTGAGAAGCGGCGCCCCCTGCCATGCCAGCTAATATGCGGCACACACTCACACTAAAACACACACCCAGCGCCAAAATCCTAAGGGATTGGCGCCCCATGCACTGCCGTGCCACAACCCACCCAAACACACGCACACACTAGACACATCGCCATATTCCTGAGGAATTGGCGCCCCTCTACTGAGGCAAGCCATTCCTGCGGACCTGACACGGCGCCAAATTCCCGGGGTGGCGCGCCATGCCTCTCACGCCTGCGACCAGCCACACGAGCGGTGTATCGGCGCCATTTTGCCTAACAAGCGGCGCCCCACCTGCAACAACAACCCAGCCAGAAACAAACACCTAGGCGACCACATGACTAGCGCCATTTCCACTGGAAAGTGGCGCCACATACTGTATTCACACACTTCACTAATTATTTCACACAACCACACTCACTCCAACAACCTTTTTATCCAACAATTCAACACCTAATTCAACAATATTCAAGAAGGCATTTAATCCACATCAATTAATCAACATATTCTCATTTTTCTTTACATTGGCACATTTAATCAAACACCTAATATGCATATTTCACAATACAATTAATTCCAACAACAATCAAATGAATAATTAAATAAATAATTAAATTATTTTGGGGCGTTACAACGACCACATCGTCCAGGGTGACCGTCATCTCCCCAAAGGGCATGTGGAATGGCGGTCTCGGGATGCCCACCTCTCTCAAAGCGGATATCAACTCATGGTTGATTTCCCCCGAGAGGTGTGATGTCCAACTCGAAAAAGCTTAGCTGGCGCAACCGGATGCTCTACACATGGGTGGTGGTCGGTGGGTCTAATTCTAGAAAACTTACGTGAGATACAACCTTTAGTTTAGAAATTGAAAAAATTAAAATTAAACCATCGTTATTAAAAATAATTAATTAATTGTTGTTAAGTAAAATTAAAATAAAGAATTAAAATATTATCTACGCTCTGTCTATCCGGGGCCAGCGCAATCGTATCCCGTGTAAATATAAGGATGTCGATCCACAGTGAGGCGGTGAACCTCCTCTCTTGAACCTCCTGCTCCTCAAAGCCTCCCAATAAAATCGTGAACAACGTCATGATCTGACTCTGGGTGCTCTGTTGGTGCCGCATATTGTACTCATGTCGGGGGGTGTCACGTATCCATTGCTCATCACAGAGGTGAGGCTGCTGAGGCTCGAGGCTCGAGCTCGACTCGACCATCTCCACCACTGCAGCACGGGCTCTCTCGCGCCTCTGGCGCTCGAAGCATGCCCGGCGACTCACGAGCCTCTGTAAAGTGTGCGGAGAAGAATCTTTGCTACTCTTGCCCTCCCGGAATGATGTGCTCGTCGTCGGTTGCATGCTTTGCTCTAAGAAGCTCGCTCTCTCGTTATCGATCGTCTACTACATGTTTTATTAAAAAATAAATGTAATTAGAAAATATTAAAAATTGTAAAAAAAAATAGGATTTTGAATTGGTAATTAGAAAATCTAACATTACTTACTTTTTGAAATTATGAAATGTGAAATGTGATTTTTGTAAATTTTCAAGGGTATTTTTGTCCGTTTGGGATATTATGGGGGTGGGATTGATGTTGAGGGGGTGAAAAAAACAAAACCCTAATAAAGATCAAACTTATTTGTTAAAGGAACTATATCCAGTGTTATTAAACCCGGACAGACCCAGTCGGTCGGACCGGTTCGACCGCGAACCGAACCCATGAACGGCTCGGGTGTGAAGTTGGATCGGCTAAGCAGTTAACCCGGCGAATATTCGGTCGGCCCGGTATAAACTGCGTCAACCCGGTAATATTCCGTGACCCGGTCGGCCCGCCCACTTGAAAGAATTGCACAACAACAATTTATTTATTCAATTGAAAATGGTAAACGCAGGATTCGAACCTGCATCCCTGAAGACAAGGGGCAACGCCTCAACCACTACACCAACACAGCTTTTATGTTAAATCTTAACTAATACTATGTTATATGTATAATAAAAGTGTTGATTACTGACGTTTCAATTTTAAGTTTCAAGTTCAACGACTTGAGAATTTCTTTATATATTTTAAAATTTATAATATCATACTTGATTGGATATATATATATATAT
Organism: Oxytropis ochrocephala; assembly: GCA_020916435.1. Taxonomy (NCBI): domain Eukaryota; kingdom Viridiplantae; phylum Streptophyta; class Magnoliopsida; order Fabales; family Fabaceae; genus Oxytropis; species Oxytropis ochrocephala. The sequence goes on from CM037088.1 coordinate 119,401,883, forward strand.
CCTAGGCTTTCTTAATATATTTTTATTCAATATATCGTTTTGAAATTTATGTTAGTCTCAAAATTAATAAAAGTATATAAGATAATATATTTATGATTTATAGATATTATGGTAAAAATAATTGGTAGTTTTGCATGTGTGAATTTATACTTGTCATGCTTATTTTTCTTGGTTTTTAATAGTATCACGGGTTCGTGGTAGATCGATGTGTTCGATCAAATAATTAGCACAATAATGAGTCTTGCTGGCCAAGTCGATCGTAAAGTCGATTTTAATAACATTGACTATATCAATTGTGGCGATCAAAAATTTGGATAGGCATTCTGGGAATAACAAAAATTGATATAGGGTACAAAATAGCTGATTTTTGAAGTCAAAACAATTATCATTGCTCCATTCCTACAACCACACGAGGCTGCCACCACAGCACTAACCTCTCTCCATTATTACCCTTACAACCTGGCAGCAGCACGTCACCAACTCAAGTAATAGAAGAATCCTAATTCGAGACAGATATTTTTTCCTGAAAAGCAAAATGGTCGAGTAAACACATATTATCAAAATAATTTCTTCAGTCTCTATTATAAAGAAAAAAATATAAAAAACGGGTAATTCTAGGGTGAAAGAGCAAATTAAATCTTTCACCGGTGAACCATTAAAATTGATCGTTGGTTATTGTTTAAAAAGCTATGAATGGTTAAGATTGAATCAACCAATATTAAATCTCAATGAATTGATGAATTTTTAAAGCTACATCCAACAGATCGATTTTAATGATTGTGCCGATGAAAGATTTAATTCTTCTTTCAACCTAAATCAGCCCATAAAAACTTCTTGCCAATAAATTCATTTAATTATTGGCGTTTTAAATACATAAAACTTAACTCTACGTGTGAAATAACATCACTCAAGTCAATTGAAATTAAAATTGAAAAAACAACGTTCATGAGGATAAAATTGGTATTTAAACAATAAATATACAGTAAAAACTAGAATAATTTCTTATATTTGACACCAACTACCAAAAAACTTCTTATAATAGGGACTGAAGGGACTACTATACTAGGGGTGTTCCAACCCATCTATAAGATGTTGGAAAATATTGAAAACTATTTCTAGTTAATATACATTAGTGGGCGAGATGTCACTACTCACCATAAAGACATTATGGAATCCTCGACTAATGGCGGATCTAGGACTCGAAAATCGAGTGTCAATTTTTTACTACCTTCATCCTAAAATATAAACACCAAAAATATATTTATTTGGACTAATTAGTCCTAATACATGTACTTATGGTAATTATATTTTGGAAATAGGTTAAGAGTGTGGCGTAAAATCAAGAGCTTAGGTGCAACGATTGAATTTCAAGAGGTTCAAAAATATTTTTTATGAGGAAGTCAAGTACAAAAATAAAATTTGAGGATGTGTAAATGACACCCCTCATTTACATGTGGCTCCCCACTGATCTTGACCTAACAAGAAACAACCGACAAGAGAGGAATTTTACCTTGTGAACAATAAAATCACAGTTTGGGTTTTTCGCTACAATAATACAACCATTTTGCTAGAGGCGGAGCCACCCTATAGTTAGGGGGGTCACTTGCACACCCTGAACAATTGTTTTTTTTATTCGTTTAACTCCTAAGGTTTTAATTTTGTACTTCGACTCTTAATTCTACCCAAACACTCACACGTACAATTGCACACAATCAGTTACCACACATTGCACATAGGGCATGTTGTGCTTAGAATTCAGATGTATTAGTCAACAATAGCTTGTTTTTCTGATAAAAGATGGTTAGTTATCACGTTGACTTTTTGTTTTAATATCAATCGCTTATGATTTGATCTATGGTCATAATTATCGGTTCTTCTCACACTCTCATTATTTCCTTACAGTTTTTTTTTTTTGAAAATAAAAAGTTTTGGTGAGTTGGACTCCGGAGGCTCACCAGGGTACAATTTTTTAATTTTATCAACTATATACACGAGATGTTTCTCTCTTGTTTTCCCCCCACATTCCAACTCCAACTTATTTCTCTTTTATTTTCTACATTCACTTTATAATTCATTTATTCAATTGTCTTTCTATCTCATAATTATCTTGGGGTTTGACGATGATTAAATTTGATAATAGTATAATTATAACTTGCACTTGAACTGCCATGGAGCCGAACTAGGGGTGGACAAATCAGCGAACCCGACCGCAAATCCGTTGTACCCGAAGAAGAGGAAACCATATGACGGGTTGGGATGGTTAAACGGTTTTGCGGGTGAAAGAAATGAGCTCTGATGGTTATAATTGGGCCAATTGGATGGGACAAAGTGAACCCATGTAAAACGAAAACCCGTCCAATTACTTTTTGTAACCCATATAAATACAATTTTCCAAGCTATTTAGAAACCTAATTTCATTTTACACACCACTTCCATTTCTAAAAAGCCAACACTTCTAAGCTAACTATGAGCGATGAAAGAAGCCTTCACCCACGAAATTGTTGTCGTCGTTTCTCCTACACCATTTGTGTTAAGTGAATCACTTTGTCCTCCTTTTTCTTCCATTTAGATTACGAGCAGTTTACAAGTATTATAGGTAAGGAAGACAACATCTTCTCAAAATCTATCTTTTAATCTCTCTTCTTTTACTTCGTTTTTAACAAATCAAACTATATACTTTTTCTAAATCTGTTGGTTGTTTAGGGTTTTAGACTAATATTAGTTTCTTCTATTTTCTATTGATTTGAGTCTCAGATCTAACAATTTGTGAAGAAGGACCATTCAAAAAAGAAGCCTTTGGGTCCACCTAAAGATCACAGTAACTATTTGTTTTAGGGGTTTTTTACTTTTTATGTTTAATCTCTTAATTTTTTTATTGTGTTTTTACTAACACTATTTTCAACTACTACTGCTTGTTTACTTGAGGTTTGGATTTCTACAAAATAGCATCTTGTACTCAGAACTGGATTTGGAGCATACTCAGGTAACTATTTTTTTAGAGTTCTTATTGTTTATTTTTAGTTTAATGTGTGTTTGTGTGTGTATTTTTAGAGCTCTTGTTCGTTCTTTAAAAGAGCATCTTTTATTGTTTATTTTTATTGTTCATTAAGCCTGAATTACTTTGATGATTTTTTTATAAATGATGGCATTTACTGAGCTAGAGAGATACCTAAGTGAACCTTGCATTGATGAGGGCGACAACTTTGAGATTCTTCTTTGTTTATTTGTAATTTGTTTGTACCTAGTTATTTACTTTAGCTTCATTATTTTTCAATTATGGAGCAGCTTAATCGAACCTTGCCTTCTACATTAACCCACAGAAACAAGCGGTCATTCAAGAAATTTGTTTGGCATACACCAATGCTATCCCAACGATGGGGTGAAATTTGCATTTGCAATTGCCACCAAACCTCCTCTTGCTAAGAAGAGGACATCAAATGTTAATGGTAAGCGTCGTACATCTTATGCATGGCAGCATTTCACTAGGACTAGAGATGAGGAAAATGAACCAATAGGCATGCATAACTATTGCAACAAAAATCTGAATCGATTCTCGGTTTGCATGGGACCACTAACCTTAATGCTCATTGGAAAGTTTGTCCTAAAAATCCGGATAATATAAATAGAGACCCAAACCGACCAACACTTACCTTTAAGAGTGGGGAGGGTGGAAGCTTAGTCCTACAAGCACCAGTTTAATGTTGAATATTGTAAAAGGCTTTGCATTTGTTTTTGTTGCTTTAGATGAGCAACCTTTGAGTTGTAGAAGGTGAGGATTTAAGTACCTACTTAAGCATTTGCAGCCCCAATTTACACCTCCTTCTAGGCGTCTTTGTAGCTAGGCAGTGTTTCCAAATGTACCTTGATCTTAAGGCAAGGTTGAAAGACCTCTTCAAATCAGTTGCTCTAGGGTGGCTCTAACCCATTCTTTGGACTTGGACCGAATCTTCATTATATGACTCTAACATTTCATTTCATAGATAATGATTGGAAGTATCAAAGAGAATATTAAGCTTTTGTGTTGTTCCTAACTTGATAAAGGTGACCTGATAGGTAGGAAAATTGAAGAACTTATAAGGGAGTGGGGAATAAGAAATGTGTCTACCATTCTTTGTTGATAATGCATCCGATAATGATGTTGGAGTAACTTATCTTAAAAAGAGGTCCAAAATATGAATGGGTTGTTGTTTGATGGGTGTTTCTTTCATATGAGGTGTGCTGCCCATATCCTTAATTTGGTTGTAAAAGATGGTTTGCTTGACTATCAACCTTCTATTTCTAGGGTAAGGAATGCTGTTAGATTTGGTGGAAACAAAATGCCTCTCGCTACCCCATAGTTTCAGGTATGGTTAGAGAAATCCTTGCCTCACGATTTCCTCGATTGCTTACGAGTGTGTATTAAACCTTTGGGGAGAGTCTTAGATGCATTCTGATGTTCTCTTAACCCTCAAATGGCTGAAGCATTAATCTGTGCTCAAAACTGGCTTAGGCCCTCTATTGTGCAGTTCAATGACCACAATGAAGAGTTCGAGATATCTGAATATGTCATCACAGGTTTTATTCTTGTATTTTAATTTTTAGATATTATTCAGTTTATTGTTTCCTATCACTTAGTTTCTTTAACACTTTATTTTTGTATTTTAAATAGAGTTTCAAAAACTCTCAACTGTTGGGGCCCAAACAACTACACCTGCTGAAACTAGTGGAGCCTCAGGATCCGAAGCTGCTGGTTGTGGACCATCATCCCAATCACACCCAATGGATATTGGCTGTGACTGATTATAGAAGTTGTAAGTATCAAATTTACTGACTTTTTCAAATCTGTCTTCTTTTTATTTATGGTATTAACACACTTTATGTTGACAGTTTTGATCATTTTGCTTTTTTGGAGTCACATGACTATCTCTTTTGTTGTAAGGCATGCCACCTAGCATCAGTATCTAAACTTTATCTTTTTGGAGTCATTAATGACTCATAATGTGATCCAATTTCATGTGAGGAATGCTATTATGAATTCAAATGAAAGTAAGTGTTTCATTACTCTTGTATCAAGTTATATCTGATATTGGATTCTATTTATTTTGCTCTTTGTTTAGATGACTCTTGTACTCTTTCTTTTTCAGTTTTTTGCCACTTTTGTTGGAAACTTTGTGCAAGAATGGAAACATGCTTTAAACAAATCTGTTATGGTATATTATTTTTAATAAAACATTTTCCACCACATATTTGCTTAGTGTGTTATTATATTTTTAATTCTGAGTTCTTTGTTGTTGCTAGCACTTGCTGTACATATAACTCCTCTCAAGTCATTCCGTCTCTTCATACTTGCTGTTACAAATGATGTGGTAAGAAACTTGGTTTATAAATAGATTGTTCTGCTTTAGTTTAGTCTAGATTGTGGACTAATAATAACTTAAATAAAACTTGTTTCAGATTTGATCTAAATGTATCCCATGATACCAAGATTATAAAGATTAGATGGAATGTCAAGTAATATGTGGTGCAATAGGCTATTAGATTGAATCTTACAAGGTTTGTTCTTAATTACTTTGTTCTTGATTAGTCACTTTTTTGTTGTGTTTTGCTGATTTAGTTTTACTAATATTGAAATGATGTCCTATTTGTTATGCAGATTCACTTGGATATGAAACTGGATTCTTGCTTCTTATTTAAGAAGTTTATCCCCTGCATGGGTGTATGTGCATTTGCTGCTTTGTAACCAAACAATTTGGAATACAATTAGTTAACTTTTAAGCGTAGCTTACTTTAGGTAGATGATGCTTGCTTTGGCTGCTGTGATTTTATCTTGGTAGTCATGTGATGTTAAGCTGGTAGTTATGGATGTTAACTTGGTAGCTAATGGTGAAGTAACACTATGGAAGGTTTGTATGTGATGTTAACTTTGTAGTTCTTTGCTAGTCACTCATCTTTGTTTTTCAAATTGTAATGTTTAAAACAAGTTATGTATCTATTTTATTATCTAGAGAAATTTGAAAGTATAAAACCATTTTGTAAGGAATAAGAACTTTTTGCAAAGGAAACCATTTTCAGAATTAGTTCCCAACCGTGTAAATCCATTGTAATCCACCCATGACCCGCATAATGCGGACCGTTTAAACCCGGCCCAAAATGGTGAAAATGGGCACATTAAATGTGTCTATGGTTTGTTCTGGTTTTGCATAGTTGAAACCGAATCCGTTGAACCCGACCGTTTGTCCACCCCTAAGCCGAACAATGAATCATTTTGACCTTATCTTAAGAGTCCCACATCAGATGTGATATGACCTGAAAAAATTTATCTGAAAAAATTTATAAGTGGGTGACATTCCTCATCTTATAAGCCGATTTTGTGGGGTTGAGTTAGGCCTTAAACCACATTCTAAGATGGTATCAAAGTCAATCCAAGGTCCGCTGGGGCACCCGCTATCGGGTCACTTGGGTCACGCTCCAGTTGTCCAGTCATGGGCGTGAGGGGGGTGTTAAGAGTCCTACATCGGATGTGATATGGCCTGAAAAAGTTTATAAGTGGGTGACATCCCTCACCTTACAAGCCGGTTTTGTGGGGTTGAGTTAGGCCTTAAACCACATTCTAAGATATTAGAAAGTTAATTTACAAGTTAGTTAAATTAGTTTTCAATTGTAACTACTTTTCTTATTTAGTTAGTTAGTTAGTTGGATTTTTGTATTTACTTTCACTAGAAGGTGCACTATATATAGTGATCACCTCTTCATATTGTACTAAGTTTTTACTTCACCATTCATTTGAATGAAATTTATATTCAATTCATAGATAGAGTTTAACTCTTACTATGGTATCAGAGCGATTATGTAGCTTCCGCGTTCATCTCTCATTGGTGATTCCTCCATTGTCTTCTCGCAAATTTCTTCTTTTGCTTTGCGATTCATGAACAATAGTGTTCACCGTGGTATCAAAAGAAATTTAAATTTCTTAATTTTTTCTTCCATATGTTTTTTGAGATTCTCCATGTTCATCATTCTTCCTTTGTTCTTTGACCTGCTTGGTTGTTTTTCAACTCATCTCTGCCATGGCAAATCCTCCACAGAACCATGATGACGCATTATACCTCCATCCTTCGGATAATTCCGCTCTTGTGTTGGTATCTCAACATCTCCCTAAGGACAAATTTTGTCACTTCTTGCGTGTATTCAAGAAGTTCTTTGAAGCTACTTCCTCGATCATCCCTCGAGCCCGCTTCATCATCTTTACTGTGTTTGTCTCTTGTTTCTTCGCGGTCCAACTGTGTAGCCTTTATAGAACTAATGAAACAACATTTTTTCCTCGAAAGAATCGATGTTTTGCTTTCTTTATCCCTTCTTGCGTGTGTTCAAGAAGTTCATTGAAGTTTATTCGCCGATTATCCCTCGAGCCAGCTTCATCATCATTGTTGTGTTTCTGTCTCTTGTTTCTTCCTAGTCAAGTTGTGTAGCAATGGAAGAGCGAATGAACCAGCAAATGAAATCTTTTTCAACTCATATATCTTACAATCCAATTTTTTGCCAGAACTATTGTTCATTTTTGCAAATTAAAAATCCGTTCAACATTTGGTTGTGTTTTTTCCATCATCGGCGCCACCATGGAAATGGTCTTTCAGATATGTTTGGTACATTTTAGGATTTGCTCCTACTATTCTTAGCTTTCTCCTTTCCATAGAATTCAAGGTTTGCTATGTTTGATAAGGAATTCACCGTTTGGTTGTATTTCATCTTGGATTGATTTCTTGGATCCACATTTTTGTATGGGGTTTTTTGAAGACTGCTCAATGTTCTTTTGTCGACATGTGGTTTCTTGCAAGTTTTCAATTGCCATCAACATAGTAGCACTGATGTTTGGCCTTGTAGAATGAGATTTCAATTTCCTAAGTTTCCTAAAGTGTCTACAATGGTTGCTGAATGGACTTCATATTCATGAGGCTTGTGTATTTGAATTTTTGGTTGGCCGATAGTGCAAGATGCATGAAAGCTTTATTTTAGCATCTCATCTCCAAGTTGGAAGATCTTGATATCTCCCTTCCAACTTGAGGGGGAGTATTAGAAAGTCAGTTTACAAGTTAGTTAAATTAGTTTTCAATTGTAACTACTTTTCTTAGTTAGTTAGTTGGATTTTTGTATTTATTTTCACTAGAAGGTCCACTATTTTATAGTGATCACCTCTTCATATTGTCTTAAGTTTTTACTTCACCATTCATTTGAATGAAATTTATATTCAATTCATAGATAAAGTTTAACTCTTAATACCTTATTCAAATTGAAATCATTAACTTGAATAAATGTGTATGGATTGAAAGCATATAAATATTTCCTCTAATAATTTGAAATTCAAAGCATATCACACACGTTTAATTTGGATCCTTTACTAAAAACAAAAAGCTGCAAATTGACAGACTAGATAAAATTGGAATTGATTAAAGTGACAAGACCCACTATAAAAGTTGTCTACTCTTTCAAAAAGACACTCTCTTTTTAATTTTGTCAAGTTTCTAAGGTTGGTCCCAATATATAAACAATAATGCTATTCCAACAAATAATTGTACAAAATACCATACAAAAATACTATACTATACTATTATTAAATCTTGTCACGGTGGGGCCTATTTTTTTAAAAAAAAAAAAATGTAGTTAGCAAGAGAGAGAAAAGCGAGGCAGAGGAGAAAAGCGAGAGAGGAGAAAGAAAGCGAGAGAAATGAAGAAGAAAAGCTTGGATTGGAAAGCGAGAGGGGAGAAATTTAAGCTTGAAGGTTGAAGAAAACCATGGAGAAAAGCATGAGAGAGTGAAAAGGGGTTTAAGCTTCAAGCTTGAAGGTTGAAGAAGCCGATCGGAAGCGAGAGAGAGAGAGGAAGCGAGAGCGAGAGGGTTTAAGCTTCAAGCTTGAAGGTTGGAGAAAACGACCAGAAAAAGCGGCGTGATACGCAAGAGGTTTCTTCTTCTTCTTACGCACAAGGTTCTTCTTCTCTGCGTTCAATAGGTATGGAGCTTTCTCCTTCTCTATTCTTCATTGTTTCCTTGAAAAATCTAAATTGATTGAGGGCTTTTGCAACCAAATGTGTACTCTTGTTTTTCTTTGTAAATGATTTTGTTTTAGGGTTCAATTTGGGTAAAAATCATGGTTGAATTTTTGAGGGTTTGATGATAGAAATTTGGGTTATTGTTAGTGTTTATTGAGAAATTTGTGTTGATGCAAGACTTATTTGAGTGATTGTAGAAACCGGAAATATCTGAAATTGTAGAAATTTGTGTTGATGTGTTTATGGAGGACCAATTTGAGTGAATTAATAAGTTTGTGCAGCCCTTGTAACTATATATCACATATTATCAGTTAATAGAAGTAACTTCCTTGGCTTTTGTTGACCATGACTAAAGTTTATTTAATGTCTATTTTTATGCGATATTTCCACAATGGGTTTGCAATTGGTGGTGTTTCTTACTATTTTGCTATCTCTTCATCTAAGGGTTTTATATGCTCTTATTACCTTTTATAATGCTTTTTCATACTCAGTTCCATTTTGTATTAATATTTGAGATATTAGAAACCTGAGTTTCATGTGGAAATATGATACAAGACAAGTTTTCTGCGAGTGCATACGTAATTTGTATTTTATATCTTTCCATTGCCGTTGGTATGTTTGAAAGTAGATTAACGATTCCATTCAATAATAATATCGAGTGACATGTCGCGGCCCGGTTCCAGCCTGACGACAAAAAGAAAAAGCACCACGATGAGTAAATCCCCACCACCATGACGCCCGCATGCCGATTGAGTGCACCAATCTGATGAGTAAAATTCGTTTTCCTCCTCCTCCTTGTTTTGATTTGTGTTTTTAATCTTCTTGATTCGTTTTTATTCGTATGTTCGTTCTTTGATTCGATTTTGGATTTCCACTTATCTCTATTTCTATTTCCAAGGTTTTGTGTCATTTTGAAAATAGGAATTTGGAATTAGGGTGATTTAAATTTTGAGGTTTATAATCTGGTTATGTTTGTCTTAATAATTGCTTATCCTTATGTTTGTAATATGGTTTTGGTTTGGTTTGATATAAATCGCACATAGGATGCTATAAATCTATAGTTCGGAGGATGGTTAATCTTGTCTACAAGATTTCATATTAAGCTTGAAAATGTGTAAGGAAAAAGAAGGAAAAATTATAGAAGTAAATAGTGTGAGTATTATTAGTTAATAGTAAATATAATGTGTATTGATAACTTTGATATTGAAAAAATTTATTTGATAATGAGGTTGTGTAGTGATTGAACTATTAAATATTGTTGGCTTTAATATTGCGGTGTTGGTGTACCACTTAGGCTTTGAGAAACATGGATAGTGCTACAACATTCATGGAGGGTGGTAGTGCGGATGATGAAGATATAATAGTTAACGATTGTAACTATGATGATGAGCGTTGGAAGCTTTGAAATTGGGATGTGTTTTGCTTCATTAGATGAGGGAAATCATATTACGGTGAGTATGCGCTAAGAAAAGGTTTTGGATGGAAAATCGAACATCATTAAAGGGAGATGATGGGAAATTAACTATATAATTGTTGCATGCTCGAGGCGGGGTCTAGTGCAAATATGTCAAAAATTCCATGTTCATTGAAAACACTTCCGACTAAGGTGAACAATTGTCTGCCGGGATAGCTTTCAAGTTACAATCGGATGGGACATGGGAAGTCGAGAAAATTTGAATCTGTTCATACTCACGAGATGAGCCCCACGAAGGCAAGGTTGTTTAGGTCTAATAAGAAACTAAATCTGCGTGAAGAGAACAATCCAAATCAATGATGAAGCGGGAGTGAGGATTAACAAAACATTCCAATCTATTATTCTGGATCTGGGAGGGCATGAAAAAGTACCATTTTGTGAAAAGGGCGTGAGGAATTATGTCAACAAGGAAAGGCGTTCAATTGGAAAAGGAGGTGATGGGAAGGCATTGATTACTTACTTTTATGAAATGAAGGATCAAAATTCAAATTTCTTCTATGATCTTGATTTGGATGAGGTTTTCATGTGAAGAATGTCTTTTGGGCGATCACAAGAAGTAGAAGTTGCTTATGAATATTTTGGAGATGTGGTGACATTTGATACAACATTTCTAGTCAATAAATATGATATGCCTTTTCTTTGCGATTGTAGGTGTTAATCACCATGGACAATCAACATTACTTGGGTGTGGCCTAGTTTCGGTGAAGACGAAGACTCATTTGTGTGGTTTTGAAGCATGGCCGTTGCATGCTAGGAAAGGCCCCGCCAGGTATTATCACAGACCAATGCAAGGCTATGAAAAATGCCATTGAGATAGTCTTCCCTACTACTCGCCATAGGTGGTGTTTATGGCATATAATGAAAAAATACGAGAAAAACTCAATGGGTATGGGAATATAACAAGATAAAGCGACCATGAAAGAAGCGGTGTATGATACTTACAGTAGTTGATTTTGAAGATAAGTGGTGTTCGTTCATAGAAACATTTGAGCTTGAAGACAATGATTGGTTAAGTGGGTTGTATAAGGAGCGAGAAAGATGGGTTCCGAAGCGTTGTTAAGGAAAAGCTTTTGGGCGGGCATGTCAACCACACAGCGTAGTGAGCATACATGCTTTCTTTGATGGATATATCAATTCTACAACAAGTCTTGCTCGGTTTGTTAAGCAATATGCCAATGCTCTCGAAATAAAGCGAGAAAAAAGAATTTGAAGCGGATTTTAAATCGATGGATACAATAATACCTTGTGGGTCAACCTGCGTCCATTGAAATGCGGTTCCAATGTGCTTACACACCTGATAAAAATTAAAGAGGTCCAAAGCTGAATTTAGATGTAAAATGAATTGTGTTAAAATCGTTGGAATCATTGGAGGTTTGCATTGCTACTTATAATGTGTTGGAGGAATTGTTGGTTGGAGGTAGACCAAAAGAACGCTACTTTAAAGTTGTGTTCAATGTGGGCAACCATGATGTCGAGTGTGAATGCTCATGAAGTAGAATGTAAAGCCTACAAAAATCATCTACATCATCATCACAGGTCAACTCTTTCATTTGATCAACTATGCTTGACAACTTTGTAATAACCCCCTTTGAACAATTGTTTAACTCTAGAGTTATTCCCATCATCAAAGTAAGCAGGATCTCCAATAATTGGAAGCTGACCACAGAGATACATCTAACGTCGTGAAAGAAATTATTCTATTCCCAACTACTTTTACCTTTACTATGAATATCCCACCTACTTAATAACTCCTCATTAACACACCACTAATTTTGAGTCTCTCCTTAAGATCAATCAAGCATTTGAAAGGTGTGTTTATAGCGTTTCATACGTAATGGACTCAAAGATTCATTTATGTCGACTAAAACTTGTGTTTCCACACGATTGCCTCAATCGTTTACGTAAATAAATCATTTAATATTCAATAACAACATAACATAACATAAAGTATCCTAAATCACTAACTTATGTCAATTTCATTTATAAAATATGCAATTATGGGAAAACAAACTTACTCCCATTACATTAGCCTCATCACTCGTATTGTTCTTCCCTTTCAACTTTTCCATTATGTATATCTACTTTTCTCTGTTCAATTAAATAAACAACATATGAAATTCACTTTAACTTAATTTACCATTGTTTTAAATAAACTCTCATCTAACCGATTTCAAAATAATAAGATACCTAACTCATTTTAATTCATTTCCACATTTAAGGCATTACCACTAAGCTGTCAAATTATTAAGCTAACATACATATATCATTATCAATACATTACAATTCAAGACATGACACAATATAAACACATCTTGATATAAAAGTATATTAATAGGACAAAGTATATCAATATAATGAGAAACATTCTTTAAACCATTCAAACTAATCTGGAAGATGAACTAATTACCAATACACTATCCTCCTAAGCGGTGAGACTACTACTAGGTAGCACTGTAGCATGGCAAGCAGTGACAACATCTGAGAACAGATTCTGACTTGCATGAAAATCTGAATAAACATTCCAATTACGAAAAACTTAAGTTTCAAGCTGATGTGAGCTTTCCAAGGGTACAAATAATACATGATTTAAAGTTGTATAGCTCAATTTATGAAATAATCGGCAAAAAGCTGTTAAATTCCCAAGGATTGGATTGAAGACAAAGGAACTAACTAACCACAACCACAAATTGAAGAACATATATAAGAGCAATCAAGAAAAATACCATCCATCATTTTAAGGCAAACCTACAATTCTCTGCTGAAATTGAAAAAATATCCTTAGAATACATGTATTGGAAAGTGCATTTAGCATGAAAACCAACCTTACTAGTGTAGTATTCTTTTACTTTGAGAATTGAAAAAACAACTTCCCAGCGCATAATTTTCAATTCAGCGAGAAGCTCTATCTATTAGCTTGATTTTGGAAGACCAAAATCTAAATTTAATTTTTCGATGAAGGATACCACGATACAAAATTGGTTTGGTGTGGTGTGCGTGGTAAAAAAACCATACCGGACCACACCATAGCATTTTCAAATACCGTTGGGTGTCTTTGGTTTTCAAAAAAAAAAGCGGTTTGCATATATAACCCGATATATACAACGATTCGGCACATAATCCGGTATCCTTTGCAAAAGGCGGTTCTAGTTTCTAAAAACTAGTTTTAGCTACCCGGCCAAGATAAGGCACTCTCGCAAAAAGAGTGCCATATTGAACTCCCCAATGAACATGAGGATGCAGCCAAACCTTTTCCTAGCACAACTCGAGCCTAACAATCATCACAATAAACACACCAAATAGGATCTAAGTCAGTTGGGAGTCGAGAGCGAGAAATAGGATCTAAGTCAGTTAGGTGTGTCCAGAATAAGGGTGGTGAAGGGAGGACATAGTGGCGGACCTAGAACAATGGTTCATATAATATTCACCAAAGCCTCCAATGACAACGAATTTTGGTTTTGTCTTTGTAAGGATATTTCTCAAAATGAAAAGAAGGATACTATTCAACAACAAAAAGATAAGGCAACTTTAGACTAACACATCGGGGATACTATTCAACATTGAGAACTCTAACAAAATGTTAGAATTGCGAGGCTTTCATCTAATCTAATATGAAACAAGATCGTCTCCTACTACATGTTGCATTCGCAAATTCAATGAACATGGAAACACCAACACACATTCGAGTCATGGTGAGGCCATGTCATAGTGTATGTGGTTTTCAATTGCCATTTAAATCAAAGTGACTAAAAATGAAACAAAGTGTGTTTGATATAGAAAAGGGAGAATTTGGATGAGGAAGGCAATATCTCATTGTTTAAAGGAAGGTTTGAAGTCAAGGATTCGAGGAACTAACACATAAAAGGCATAGAAAGAGTTCAAAAATACAACAAACACTTTCCCACTTACTCTCAAAGTCTCAAAACAAGATAATAATCTCTACCGTGGCGTATATCTCCAAAACACTCAAATAACCACTAGTGGTAAAAATCCAAAAACTACATTGAAGATCATTAAATCAACACTACTATAACATAGTTATCCATATCAATATGAAATCGGCACGACCAATCAAACTTCGAAAGAAGATTTCATGCTTCATCCACCAAAAACAAAGATAAACAAATTGAAGTCCAATTTTGAAGATGTAAGAAATGAAAATTGAAAATCGAAATAAAAGGAGAAACCTAACAAATTGAACATGGCCATTCGGCAACCAAACAAATGTAACAGCTAATGTTAAACTAAAAGATCATCCATCATATCAGAGTTTTTCTCACGAAAGTGTGAAATGACATTCGAATCGCACCACGAACACATGTAATCGAAATTGTAGCGAAAATAAAAATCATATAAAATAGCATCTTAAAATAGCTCATAAAAATAATTGTGGATGTATCAACTCACATTGGGATGTAATCGGCATACTTGTGGAATGATTTCAACAACCAAATCTACTCCCTTCCAGAAAAACCAAAGCGAAGAGTATAAAGAAGAAGCGGCGAGCTAGGCGGACGCAAAGCGAGAGCGTAATTGGAAACCGTGAAAATCGATTGGGATTTGGGGATTTAGGGTTTTAAAGGCGAAAGAGTGAAAGAGTATAGTCGCGATTAGGAATTTGCACTAACCATGTAAAACACGAATTAAATTAAACCGATCCTCATAATAGCGGCGCTATCACGCTAGTCACCCCTTTTGTACCGCTATTTGCGGCGCTTTCACCCACTTTTGCAAGCGCGCCCCAAACAACAAATAGCGGAACACAAGGTCAAATTCGCTCCACTAAACCGCTATAGCGCACTATATATCGCCGCTATTCAATACCTAGACTAAAACATGGTTTATGGCAATATATTTTATTGGCTTCATCAAATCAAAATGGAATTCATGCATTGGAACAAGGAACTTCAATCTGAGACATGTACTTTATTCTACAAACTTGGAGTTTACTAGTTTACACACAAAACAAAATGAATATCAAATTAACCTTCATCAACATAAGTCTCGTCAATTTAGACAACTAAATTAAAATAAAATTTCAATGTCAATTGTCACTATTTAAATAAGATTTTACTTTCATTGAATAAGGATATATATACAACTTGCTAACCCTCCTATCAGTATTGCATGAGCAGAACCTAACAACCTTAAGTGAAGAAACTAAGCTAAAATTAGAATCACAAATGCTATCTACATAATGAATGTGTAAACATAAAGAATGTATAATCTATAATACAAAATCTAACAGCAATCATAAATTATCCCCCATTTTAACTTTAAGGTTTTGAATCAATTTAGGGATTTCAGTGAAACAATCAGGAAATAGTAATCTAACAGCAATCATAAATTTTCCCCAATTTAAAGTTTAGGGTTTTCAATCAATTTAGATTTTTCAAGGAAACAATGAAGAATAGAGAATGAGAAAGCTCCATACCTATTGAACGCAGAGAAGAAGAACCTTGTGCGAAGAAGAAGAAGAAGGAACCTCTCTTGCGTATCACAGCGTTTTCTCGGTCGTTTTCTCCAACCTCCAACCTTCAAGCTTTGAACCCGTTTCCTCTCTGTCTCGCGTTTCCGATCGTCTTCTTCAACCTTCAAGCTTCAAGCTTCAAGCTTCAACCCCTTTTCACTATCTCTTGCGTTTACTCTCGTTTTCTACAAGCTCCGATCTTCAACCTTCAACCCGTTTCCTCTCTCTCTCGCGTTTCAAAACGAAGCTCTGAACCTCTCTCTCGCGTTTCAAAACGAACTGCTTCAGCTCTCTCTCGCGTTTTCTCACTCTCGCGTTTTCTCCCTCTGTCTCGCGTTTTTCTCTCTGTTTTGCAAACTGAATTTTTTTTTTTAAAAAAATTGGCCCCACCGTATGCGTACATGTATATGGTATTTTTGTATGGTATTTTGTACAATTATTTGTTGGAATAGCATTTTTGATATACAAAGGATTTAAAAAGTAACATAACCTATCTTATCTTAATTATATGTACAATTTGGGAAAGTGCATATATGCATCTTCTTTTATATAAGCGGCTTGTCATTGCCGCGAGCCACTTTTTTTTTTTTTTTTTTTTTTCCCTTTTTTTCCTTCAGTTTTTTTTTTCATATTTTATTGTTATTTATTTCTTTTTTTTCTTACTTTTATATTTGAGGACTACTTTACTGTCTCGAAAAATTTTACATGTTTAAATATGCGAAATTTGCTCTTCAATAATCAAATCGCTGAAAAAAGGTTTAATTTAATGACAAATTACGAAAAATGAGATGCTAAATAGTGTGCTTTGGTGTACTTTATGGTGAAAGAATAATAACTTCGTGACAAAATACGTAAAGTGTGATGTTAAACAGTGTGTTTTGCGGTACCTTAGGGTCTAGAAAAAATTAACATGTTCAGCTACACAAAGCTCATTACTCAATAACCCATTTGGTGAAAAAAAATATAATTTCACAAAAAAAATACGTAAAATGCGATGCTAAATAGTGTTTTTAGGGTATTTTTGCATCAATTTGTTTTAATTATTCAAATATGGGAACTTCGTTCCTCAACTCCAACTTTCTATATGTCTTATATTTTATTAGTGGTTTTAAATCAAACTCTGCATTATATTTACTTATGTGTTTCACTTTTAATTGTGTTGTCTTCGTTTCTCTTTAATTATGAGTTAACTTTTTATATTGACATTTGATGAATATAGACAACATTATTAGAAAATCTAGACTTTTTATCTATGGAAGATCAATTTCAATTCCAATTTTTTTTTCTAATCTTCTTATCTAATTTATAGTTATAATTTAATTTTTTCACGGGTACTTGACCACATTTACGATAGAAATCTCCATCATATTCTTTGAACTTTGTATCGTGCTTCTATTTTATTGGTGGTTTTCATCAACCTTACATGATACCCGTGTTTCACTTTCTATTTGTATTTTCTTCTTTGATTTGATAATTTAATTTGCACCACTTGAGTATTAGAAGCATACTTAAATTGGTGTTTATATTTTAACTTTCCTTTATATTTGAGAACCACGTCATAGCATTTACTATCACGAAAACTTTGCGGCATTTACCTGCGGGAATTTGACCACATTTACAATAGAATCTCCATCAACTTCCTTCAAATTCGCATAGCTTCTTCTATTTAATAGGTGGTTTTCATCAAACCACTGAATGATACTCATGTGTTTCACTCTCTAATTGTGTTGTTTTCTTTTCTTTCTAATTATCGATTCACGTTTTACATTTACATTTACATTTGATGAATATTGAGTATGCTATCAAAATTCTTTAGACTTTTTCTTCTTATTATCTATGAGTTTTCAATTTCAATGTCTTTGTTAAGGCATCTTTTTAATCCCAATATTAGAAGCATATTTAAATTGGTATTTATATTATTATCTTTCTTTTACATTTCAAAACAACATTGCAACATTTACTCATATGGAACTTCAACCACATTGCTTCATTTTTTCATGTTTTCATATTTTAGTGAATGTTTATAAGAAGGTTTGCTCTGACTTTTTATTCATCATGTAACTTAAATGAAATAAATCTCTGATTTCATTCTACTAATTTGTTTCCAACTCCGTTGATTTACACGTGTTGGCACTTGGCATACATATACATACACACATCACCCTCACTAATTCAACATTTTCTCATAATAAAAAAAATTGTTTTCCACCAATCACTCTAGCTACTTCAACAATATCATCTTCCATTACAATATCCATCATTTACTTACATCATTTTCCATCTTCATATCAACACTTTCATTTACAAGGTCTGCAGAAAGGTGATTTTTCTGTCATAGTTCGCCAGGTAATTATTTTATCAGATTTTTGAGATGTGTATTTTAAGGTATTTTTGAGTTCAAAAAAAATTGTTATTGTTCAAATAGACGTAGTTCAATATTCAGTAACCGGTTTGGTGAAGAAAAAATAATTTTGTGATAAAATACATAAAGTTTGATACTAAGTAGTATATTTTGGAGTACTTTAAAGTCTATATTAAATTTTAGATGTTCAAATATAGGAAGTTCGTTCCACAACCGACTAGGCGAAAAAAAATTCATGACAAAATACGTAAAGTGATATTCTAAGCGGTGTGTTTTTGTATACTTTAGAGTTTAGAAAGAAAAAAAAACTAACTGTTCATATATGTGTAATTCGCTCCTAAATAATCGATTTATTGATGAAAAAATAATTTCGTGATAAAATATGCAAGCGCAGTGCTAGACAATGTGTTTCCATAATTTAAGGAGTACTTTCTGATCTGAAAAAAAATTTAGATGTTCAAATCTGCGGCGTTAGATTCTTGAAAAACCGATTAGGTGAAAAATTAATTTCATGACAAAATACTTAAAGTGAGATGCTTTTTTTACAATACGTAAAGTGAGTGCTAAGCGGTGTATTTTCAATTCTTGTAGGCTTCACACAAAAAAATTAAGCTTGTTCAAATATTCAAATTTTGTTCTTGATAACGGTTTGGTGAAAAAAATAATAATTGTGACTAAATAAGTAAAGTGCCATATGTTAATTGGTGTGTTTTGGGGTTACTTTAGCATTTGGAAAAAAAATATACATTCAAATACTCAAAGTTAGTTCCTATATAAGCTAGTTCGGTTAAAAAAATTATGTGACACTAACCGTGCAACTCACCCTTTTACTAATTTCATCACTTAAAAATAAATTTCATTTTATACTTCCTCTGTTTATATTTTTTAGAACTATAATTTTCTGAACATTTTAAAAAAATAAATTACTTTTATACTTTTTTGCCTAATATTTTTTTAGAACCATATTATTGTGAACCTGAAATATCTATTGAATCCATTTAGTTCGATCACTATATATCACATCACAAATGTATTTCTTAATTTTTTTAGGATTCTGATTTATATGATTAACTTCTCTCTTAGTGTTTGGTTGCATCCCTCATTACTGAGAGTTGTGTCTATTTCTTGCAAAATATAATATATAATAAATACCTACACCTGCAGGAACTTTAACTATATTTACAACAGAAACTTTCATAACTTTGTTTTAGGTACTTCTAATATTCTTTTTAAATTTTACTATCTTCTTATTAATTTATAGTTATAGTTTAATTTTTATTCACATTTATTTTACTATATTTTACAAACCAACATCATTGGCCCACTGGCATAAACTACCTTGGAACACAAGGTAAACTAAGTGCTTTTAAGTTTAATTCTTGAAGGGGGCGAGTATGTCTGATTAAAAAAAACCGTCATGAATGTTTATAACGAAGTTTGTTAATAAATGCGTAAAAAATTTATTGCTCATATACACAAAAGAATTAATTAGTCAACTCTGTACATCGCACGAGTTATGAGGCTAGAATCAATTGAATTGTTTCAGCCAAGTTCTCTCTTCAATTCAACTTCAAAAGAGCACATTTCTTAATTAAAAACATGGTGGACACGTACAAAACCAATTAAAGGTGTTTGGTCATAAACCGGGTAAAACAGACTAGAGCACATGATTACCGACTAGAGCACATGATTTACCGACTAAAACATCTTACTCAGGGTATGTGGAATATTTAAACAAAAATAAAAAATTATTTCATCTTACCGACTAGAGCACATGATTACCGACTAAAACAGAATCTAGACTCCTAATCATTTTTCTTAAAAGGTGTGTTAAAACCTTAAACTGCAAACAAAATGGAACGGAGGGAGTAGTACTTTACTCTCTGGAGAGTTTTGTTGCATGCAAGTCATTAGATTATGAGCCGATAAACTAGCTGATGACAGATAGCGGATAATTAATAGATAGTGGATGAGCTTATAGTGGATAGCGGATAAATTAACTGATAGCGGATAGTTTATATCGGATAAACTAATAGATAGCACATGATTAACTGATATGGGTAAAAGAACATTAATTATGACAACTTTTATCTATTTTCAATGAAACTTTTAATGTTCTTTTACCCATATACCCTTATTAATTATGACAACTTTTTACCTCTAATAAAATAATCACATTTATCTAGGTAGAGAGATAAAGGGTTAAATGGTAAATTAGACAACACTTTTTAAAGAATCTAGACTCCTAATCATTTTTCTTAAAAGGTGTGTCAAAACCTTAAACTGCAAACAAAATGGAACGGAGGGAGTAGTACTTTACTCTCTGGAGAGTTTTGTTGCATGCAAGTCATTAGATTATGAGCCGATAAACTAGCTGATGACAGATAGCGGATAAACTAATAGATAGTGGATGAGCTTATAGTGGATAGCGGATAAATTAACTGATAGCGGATAGTTTATAGCGGATAAACTAACAGATGGCGAATAATCTGTTTGGTAAAATTAGCGGTTGAACTAATTAATAAATGTAAAATGATATAAAAGGACATGTTTAACTAATAGTATAGATTTTTTTAATCAATATAATTAAATTAACTATTAAGATATTTATAAGTTAAATTTAAAAAAATTATATTTTAGTAGTTTAATTTTAATAATTACTTGAAATTCCAATTTATTTATTTATTTAAAATTCACGAGAGTTAAATTTATTTATTTTTCGCACAAGAGTATAATTTATTTATTTACTTAATGATTGAACTTATTTATTTATTATCAATTATTTATTTTAATAATGTAATTTATCTACAGAAAGCGAACAAAAATAATCTCATGATTTTAATTCCTAGTTTCATTATATATATATATATATATATATATATATATATATATATATATATATATATATATATATAATATATATATATATATATATATATAAAATATGTAAAAGATGACATTTACATAAAAAATTTCTTTTGACCTAATAGAAAGAAAACAATCATTGTCAAAAAAAATAGAAAGGAAATGAATGTAAAAGGTAAAAAACAAAAATCAAACTTGACGTACAAATTTATCACCAGGGAAAAAAAACTGACGTAAAAAAATACATTTGACGTAATGGGATTGGTGGGTATAAAAAGAATTTGCTCTACTTTATCGAGGACAATGAAGGAATTTGATAAAAGTAATAAGGGTAAAAATGACTAAAAGATGAAACACTATAAAATATATATAAAATTTCACAAAAAAGCATTTATCAGCTCTTTTTAACTGCCAAACATCTCTACTTTTTTCATCCGTTATAAGCTAGTTAAATTCACTAGTCAAATATGTTATAAGTATCAGATTTGGTTTGCCAAATAGAGAGAGCCTTAGTATTTTTTTTTTCTTTGTGCCACATTGGTTTTTGCCTCTGCACTTCTGTGAAAAAAAAAGACAATAAGTAGCGCTTATTTTGGCCCTTTAGTAGCGCTCATGGCGCTCTGCTGTATCTTGCTCACTGTTGCCATCATCCAAAGTAGCGCTTCAGCGCTACTGCAAATAACAGGAAAGAGTAGCGCTTTTTAGATTAAGCGCTCCTTATTTTGAGATGCGCTTAGACCAAAGGGAGCGTCTGTTATACAAAACGCTCCTTATTCCTACACTCAAGAGTAGCGCTTATGGGCTCAAGCGCTCCTTATCCCAATATGCGCTAGTACCATTAATAGCGCCTTTTAAATAAAGCGCTACCTATGCCTTTTTTAAAATTTTATTATTCCATTTCTTCTCTATTACCATTTCCTAGCTCCCTGCTCTTAATCATCAACCAACAATACCAGCAAACCAACAACTAGCAAACCAACAACAAATTTCCAAATCAAAAACCCCTATTTCAAATCAAATTCCAACTAATTTATAAATCCACCAAAATTACATAAATCATCATACACCAAAAGATGAATGTCAACATAGACAACAAAAAAATTACAACATATCCAATATGAGGTACTACAAAAATTAAATCAATTTCGATTTTGCATGAATCAAACCGACAACATGACGACACCAGACTTCTTTGACCTCTGTAAGTTCCTCATCAGAAAATAGAGTTCCAAACGGATATCCAGTGAAATATTGAAAAATAAAATAAAATGATGTTAGGAATACATCAAAATTACTACATATTACTTATCAAATAATAAACTATGAAGATTCACTTCTTTTCTCACCGTGCATTGTCCAACAAGTATAAGTTTGATCAATTAGTAAGCCTTTAAATGTCACTGCCATCTCAAGCTGCGATAATATTTTAAATGTCTGCAACAAAAATATAATTAATATTTTATTTTAATATTAATTGTCAAATAAAATAAAATGAAGTTAGGAATACATCAAAATTAGTTAGTTGTCAAATAACATCAAAATGAAGTTAGGAATACATCAAAATTAGTTAATTGTCAAATAAAATAAAATGAAGTTAGGAATACATCAAAATTAATATTAATATTAATTGCCAAATGGATATCGAGGAAATCTTGAAAAATAAATAAAATGAAGTTAGGAATACATCAAAATTACTACATATTACTTGTCAAATAACAATCTATGAAATTACATACATCGATTGGGATTTCCATTTGATTGTGAGTGATGATGTCCTTCATAAACTTCATTACATAATACCCATAATCATCTAAGTTTGGTTGTTTGAGAGTCTATAAAACAAAATATTAGTTAGTTATTACATTTACTTAATTACACATGCATAATAATATTGCTTATTAACTTACCCTTATTCCTATCCATTTTGTAGAAGATGATGATTTTCTGTGCACAGTCCTGACATCACTCAATCCCCAATAAGTTGTCAAAGCAACTTTGAAACAACATCATATATATAACTATATTAATCAAAATACATACACAATTTAAATTATGAAATATCACGAGGATCTAAATACACACCTATTAACAAGTCGCACCAACTTGGGGTAGTTGTTGTAATGAACATGGAGTGAATCCAAAAGAAAATTGTATCTCTTTTAGGATCAATCACCAACAATATCAATTTTCCTAAGAAATTTTTGAATAATCAAATTAATGACAATTATTTCACAAATACATGTTATATACTATATATATATATATATATATATATATATATATATATATATATATATATATATATATTAAAATTACTCACCCTATGTTGATGGGTGTCAAAAACAATCTATCACAGCTTGATTAATGTGCTAGCACCAAGCGCCGATCAATATGTGCTTTAACATCTTGCTTGTTTCTTTCCATTTGTTGCTTGCATATTTTTATATGTTCTTTTGACATTGTTTTATCTAGGAGGATATTATTTAGAAAAGTAGCTTGGGGCATATGAACACAAATCTTTGTGTTTGTTCTATTGGGACCAATATCTCATGGTACAAATACCTTTAATTAAAATGTATACAAATTAAATTAAATTAAATTAATAATAATAATAATAATAATAATAATAATAATAATAATAATAATAATAATAACATCAGTAGGAGCAATAATAAGATAGATACGCACCTGATATATGCTCTAATAGTAGATCCACGTGCCCATTCATTATCATTTACAATTTTGAGTTCCTCTTTATTCAAGTGTTTGTTCCTCCCAAATATTTCTTGTCAGAATTCTCAATCAGATTCTTCAAGTATCTTTAGTTGATGAAATGGCTTCATCACTAAGCTCCTGAATTGTTATTGACATGATAGGAATAGACTCAGAAACAATTTCCCTAACAATTCTCTCTGCTCTATAACTAGAAGGCTTGTTCATTTTCCCAATCCCACCATCTAAACCTTCCAAGACTCTCAGATTCTCACAATTCCTTCCCCTTGAATCACCACCTGATTGAGTCTGAGCCTCAAATCTTGGTCTAGCAGGCAATTCAGAAGGGAAAAAAGACTCTCTCTCTCTCCCTCTTTTTCTCTCTCATTTCTGTTTTGTTTATGTTTTATCAAACTTAGTGTAAAAATCACGAGAAACTAACTCAACTTTCAAAACTTTCTAAACAAACTATATACTGAATGCAAACTAATTCGACACATGTGAGTCACTACAATGATTGAAGGAGGTTGGTTTCATTAAACCTTTGAAATTGGTCTTGGTCTCAATTCCAACAGCCATGCAAATACATACACATGATATATCAAAGCAGGTTGAAGTTACACTATCATCCATGGAATGATTCTTCACTATGTTGGAGTCGATATGAGGGCGGGGTCTTTACGGTTCTCACACAATTATTATTGATCATCTGTGAATGATTGGTAGTAATCCCAAGCTTAGTTTTTCTCGCCCTCACACAATTATCAATGCATAATTAGCAGGCACTTTAAACAACAATGAAACATAAGAAAATAATGTAAGACCCTTCCTATTAATTAACATGTAAAATGATTCGAGGATAAAGCATACTCAATGAAACATGATTCGAGAAAAAATAATAAATTTAACAAGTAAAATTGACAAAGGAGGAGGATCTTGATAATGTTTCTATGTCCACCAAAATTCAAATCATGAAAGTTGCTATGCTTAATAGTGGAACAAGTGCAAGGCATACCTCCACAATGTTTAAGAGCAATCAGTAGACACAGTTAGGGGCTTTGTAAAGGAATGAACATTATACAAAACAAATCTCACTGGAAGCCTTTGAAGGTCAACATCATGTGCTACTTGATCATAACCTCTTTTAGCAAAGGTTAAAGTGTGTCTTTCTGCTATCCCAACTTCTAAACATCTTCCAAGGATTAATGTTAGTAAGCCTAAATGACGCATCATATGTGTAGGAAGGAACTTAGTCTTGCTTGTTGTTTCAACTGGGAACTCCACCTCAACGCCACATTCTAAGAGTACAGAGTCACCCAATGAACAACCATGTACTCCACAATTCAATAGTGTCCAAAAGCACAAATTCATTTTAATGTAATTAGCAAGTGTAATACCACCCTTTTGCTTGACTTTGAACACATCAAATGCAATAACATCAAACCCAATTTTATTATATTCAGGAGTAATGGCAACCCACACAGCCACAAGACATTTTGGCATTTGATCAAACAATTGGAGGGCATAATTAAAATCTTCAGAGGAATCGCAATGTATAACCAACATTGCATCTAAGCTTCTAAACAGATTTCCATGCATTTTCCTTAAAAGCCTTTTTATCATTTCAACAAAATCCATCCAAAGCAAATCAGAATTGTAACTATTAAAATGGATTTGTAAGAGACAAATCTGAAATTTACCCAAATACTGAGAGAAGAGCTGAATTGTAACAATATCAGGAGAAAAATTGTGCTATGGATCTGTTGGCCTTTTTTTGGTGGCCATGGAATCTTGACTGAGGGAAGCCATAAGTGACTGCAAAAGTACCTGAGAAGGAGGAGGATCTTGATAATGTGTCTGAGAATGGGAGAGAAGTATCTCATCTTCTTTATCGGAGCCAATAGAACTAGATTTCTTGACTAATTCTTTACTCTCGCCTGATGCGTTATGGACTGTATCAGTAGCAACACGTTCCAGCGATAACCAAATATCCATTAGAGAAGAGAACCAATCGACTGGATCTAGCGGTTCCTTTGCATTTTCAAAGCCGATTTCAGTGGCTTGATTTTACGATCCATTTCTTTGCATCAAAGAAGAAATTGTTGGAGCGGATCCAGATCCTTAGCGGTGCTAGATTCGAAAATCGCACCTTTGTTAACTGCTGTCAATGGAGATCAAATTCTTTGAAGATGAATTACGAGCCGATGAAACACGTTATTTCCCCAATTTTCACGGTGGAATCACAAATTTACGGTATGATTGAAATCAATGAAGGAGGCGAGAAATGATATCAAGATCGGATCGTTCAGAAGATTGGTGGCGTGAAGGTGTGAAGCGTGAGGGGCGATGGCGAGGGCAAGGCGGAGATCTAGGGCGTGGGTTTTACGAGCGTTGAGTTGTGCGTACTCTGAAGTTCCTCTCGAGAGAAGCTTCTTTGAGCGTGTTTGGGTTGTGTCGTTGCGGGTGTGCGGAAAAGGAAATTTTTAGCAATAAGGGCCGCTCGAGAGGGCGCTCTATTGGGGTAGCGCATTTTAGCAATAAGGACCGCTCGAGAGGAAGCGCTCCTTTTGGTGTATACGTTTTAGCAATAAGGACCGCTAATGGGGCGCGCTCCTAATGGGTATCGAGATTTTACTATAGGGCGCTCGTCTAAAAAGCGCTACTTATTGGGATGCGTGTTGGGAATAAGGAGCGCTTACTTAGGAAGCGCTACTAATGTTGGCGCTCTTTTTAAAGGATTCTGTTGTAGTGCTGATTTTCTCTTGATTCTCTCTCTTACATTATTTGATATATTATTATTATTATTATTATTATTATTATTATTATTATTATTATTATTATTATTATTATTATTATTATTATTATTATCCTGTTTAGATCACATTACTTATCAAATCTTTGACATTTTGTTTTTTATTCAACTTGAATTCCCTAGAAGCAATTAATCATTCACATCCTTCATATCCATCTTGTAAGAATAGCTCTATAAATAGCTAGCCAATTCCACATTCCACATACCCTAAAACCAAACCCAATAATTGATCATCAATCAATCCAGTTATTAAGATGATGATGAAAATCCACTTACTTCTAATTTTCCTTTTCTCTCTTCTCTCATCAACTTCCCACTCTGCTGTCAATGATTTCTGTGTAGCAGATCTAAAAGCACCAGACACTCTATCAGGATATCACTGCAAACCCCTCACAAACATAACATCAAACGACTTCGTATTCCACGGTTTCATAGCTGGAGACACAAACAATACATTCAACGCAGCATTAACCTCAGCATTTGTAACTGAATTCCCAGCACTAAATGGACTAGGAATATCAGCAGCACGTTTAGATATAGCTAAAGGTGGTTCAATTCCAATGCATACTCATCCTGCTGCTACTGAATTACTTATTATGGTTGAAGGTGAAATAACTGCTGGGTTTATGACACCTATGAAACTTTATTCTAAGACATTAAAACCTGGTGATCTTATGGTTTTTCCACAAGGTATGTTACATTTTCAAGTTAATACTGGAAAGGGTAAAGCTACTGCTTTTCTTACTTTTAGTAGTGCTAATCCTGGTGCTCAGTTACTTGATCTTTTGTTGTTTGCTAATGATTTGTCTTCTGAGATTGTTGCACAAACTACGTTCCTTGATGTTGCTCAAGTCAAGAAGTTAAAGGCTCGTTTTGGTGGAAGAGGGTAGAGTTCTTTATGTTTATGATCTCGAAAGGCAAGATCCAGCGACAACGATTCTTGTATTTGTTAAATTAAAATTGGTGTCTGCATATCAGTGTCAGCGTGTTCGTGCCGTGTCTGTTGTTTGTATGTTTGTTACTGTAATCTCTATATCACTTTTAGTGATATAGATTTGTGTGCTTAATCGCTAGCTTTTGTTCTTTTTATCACAATAATTAATCACCCTTTGATGATGATTATATATATGTATATCAATACGATTTCTTGTGAATAACTCTTGTTTTATTTCTTTTTTTGTTGCCGCTTGCCAAATTAGGTGGCGGTGTGCTTCAATTTGAGTTGTTTATAAACAGTGATGCTATATTCAGCGAAGACTTCCATGTTTAAATGCGTTCACTTGATCTTATATAAGGAGAGGCTGAGAGCAAAACAGTTAAGAGGGGAGAGAAAAACTAACCGGAGAATGCTAATCTCATTTCCTTAAGAGAGATAGCCCGTCATTACGCAATGTCTTCACTACGGTTACTCTCGAAAGTAGCATTTTCCTTTATATTATATTTGTGATGAGATTTAACAACTGCTTCGTCTGCAGAAATTTGAATCGATCGGGGGCCTTGGTTAAGGCGAAAGAAACTTTCTGTCAAATCTAAGTCTTTTGGATATCGTGATACTCATGTTTAATCATGCTTTTGAATTTCTCATATCGCTTAACACTCACTCATTTAACAAGGCAATTGCTTTTCCCACTCCCCTCCTACTCATCGCTTGCCCAAAATAAATTTTATTAAAAATAACCTCGCGTGGAACGCTCTTGCAAGACGTGATTAGTGACGGTTCAAATGGTCTTGTTCGAACACGTTCAAACGCATGCATTCGTGTTAAGGAATATTGGTGAATGTGGTGTGAGGGTCCATTATTGTTGCCTTAGTTAAAAGCATGCGAACAGAATAAAATAGGGTGTTCAAACAATGTTATACGAACAGGTGTGATTGATGTCATTCGAACTTGTTAAATTATACACAAGAGGGTGTGTGTGTGTCAATATTTAACACACTCGAATGAGACTGTTCGAACGTGTCGAATGCCCATGTTCGAACAGGTGAAATTTTTTGAAAAAAAAAAGACGCTTTGGCCATTCCATTAATGGCTTTTGGTCTTTTCCTACCCTTATGGGGTGTGTTTTGAGTAGGAGGAGAAGTGAGAAAAACAAAACCCTTTAACAATAATGCTATTAAGCCCAATTATTTGACAAATAAATTGACAAATATACGGACCTGGATACTATTAATATATAAAAAACAATTCAATAACTTATTTAAGTGTAAAACATACGGATGATGGATACGGATCCGTATATTTGTATGTTTATTTGTCTAACTTTTGAGCTTAATAGCATTATTGCTCATTTAATATCTCATTTTTCTATCTCCCTATTCCTATATCACACTAATCACTTATCACATCTTCATATCACTCTCTCTATCCTTATTTCTTTAGAAGTTTTTGTTTTTCTGAGATCATTGTTGACTACTCACGAGTGTGATAGATACTCGGTTTTTAAGAATTGAGCAAACCTCTTCAAGCAATGGATAAAGAGAAGAATAGAGACTTTTCTTAATATATTTCATTGATACTAATTATGAGGTCCATGGTAGACAAACTCGCGAGTCAAAGCGTAAGATCGTGCGTTTTTCACGATCTCGCTAAACCTTTCGTGCTTTCGATTATACAGGACTTCGCGATATGCGGCTTCATTGGTAAGATCGCGTGGGATCGCTCAACAAACTCGCAAAAATCGGGCGTTTACTGCGTGTTTTGCATTTTAACATAAGCCGGGTTTTGGGTTGGGCCTTTACGACCGTTTGAAATTTAAGCCGATTTTAGTATTCGGGGTTAAAAAACCCTAGTTTCTGACGCTCTATTGACTTTAGGTGAATGAAAAGTCCTAATTTTCAAACTCTAACTCAAGCGCTTCTCCTTCTACATACTTTCTTTGAAGCGCACTCTGTTTCTCCACTCTTCTCCTCATAGCACATAAGCTTTCTTCCGTTTTGCAAGTTTTCCCGAGCCTCCTCTCACGTTGTCATTTGTGTCTCCAAAAGCGCGAGCTTCTCTCACGTCTTCTCTCCAGAAGCATGAGCAAGTTCTTTTCCATCTTCATATCTGTTTTTCATGATCAACAAAGGCTCTGTTTTTTCCTTCTATCGCAATGTTTAAAGCCTTTGTTCTTGTTTGATACTATTGTTTAAAGCCTTTGTTCTTGTTCTAATTTTTTCCTTCTATCTCAAACCACCAAACGATATAAAGAACTAGCAGGAAAATGAGTAAAAGGGTTAACACTTCACTCGTGGACAATTTAAGTAGAGCAAAAGCAGTTGAGACAATGCTAATCTATTCTAGTTTTAAGTAGAGCAAAACAGATTTTTAAATCGTTCACTTGATCTTATATAAGGTGAGCAAAAGCGGTTGAGAGGAGAGAAAAACTAGCAGGAGAATGCTAATCTCATTTCCTTAAGAGAGAGATAGCCCGTCATTCGCGGTGAGGATCCCACAGTTTCGTGCGGGAACTACGGTGCGATCTCAGAAATTGCGACACTTGTCCTTTTTCTAAAGCAATTCACGTTTAAACCAAAGCGAAACCCAAAGGTTTCTTCCTCAATCGCTCACTCGCTGAAGCGACGGGCATCATCCACACCTCTCTCGTTGCCGTCTCTCCGCCTTCTCCCTCCGCGCCTCACTTCGCCGCACCGCCGCGCCTCAAATCTGTTCCATTGTAATGTACGTGTTTCCACGCCTAACTCCTTACAAATCCCTGTTTATTCCTCTATTTCATTATTTAATGGTTTTGTGATACTTGCTCTTTGCTTCTTCATTTTATATGCATTTTGATTCTATTTCATTGTTTAATACTTTTGTGTTACTGTATCTTTGCTTCTTCACTTTGATGCATCGTTTATTTTCTATTTCAATGTGCCCTATATATCTAATTTGTTCAATGGTGCTGTGATAATGCTGTTATTGCTTTTTGAATTATTATTATTGTTCTAAAGGTGCTGAATCAAGTATAATGTTGTTGCTAAATTGATAAAAGGGATAGTATTATTGATAAAAGGAATAGTATTTGTTGCGTCAGAAAAAAGTCCCAGAAGGATTTTCTTCGTTTACAACTTTTAAAACAATGAAATCATACCAATATTTTTATAAGGAAAATATTGAAGAAAAACCTTTTGGGAAGGCAAATGGTCTTTTGGAAAACTTAGAGATTTGGGTTAGAAATTCGGTTAGGCATGGGGAAGGTATTAGCGCCCCACACCTCCTTTCTCTTGAAAGGAACCTTTAATTAAGCGTGGTTTTAAGTGTTGATTTGAAAAGTACTTAAATTTGCCTCTTAATTGAAAAGATTTAATGAATTTTTATTTGCGGCTTTCGGCGAGAGTTAGCGCTTTGGGTTTTGAAAGGAAAAATGTTTTTAGTTTATTGTGCTTGCGGAGGATCCGCTCCTCACGTATCTCCAGGTGCGATGGAGAATTCAAAGCTCGTAGTTCTAGATTTTTATTTTTAACTTGTTTAGTTGTGGCCAGCTTTCATGATGATCGATTGGCGAAGGCTCCAGTGACCACCATTAGCACTCCATTGTTAATGATCATGCAAGCAAAGGCTTACGCAAGACCAATAACAAAGTTTTGATTTAATGAAAAGGTTTTTAGGAAAATTAGGCATTCATGAGAATCAATTGAGCAATGGCTCCAAGTGATCACCACTAGTTCCCCATTGTTAATGATTATGCAAGCGGAGGCTTCGCACACCATTAACAAAGTTTTTGATTTATTGAAAGTATTTAGAAAAATTAGGCATTCATGATGATCAATTGAGCAAAGGCTCCAAGTGATCACCACTAGTTCCTCATTGTTAATGATTATGCAAGCGGAGGCTTACGCATGACCATTAACAAAGTTTTTGATTTATTGAAAGTCTTTGGGAAAATTAGGCGTTCATGATGATCAATTGAGCAAAGGCTCAAGTGATCATCACTAGGTCCTCCTTGTTAATGATCATGCAAGCAAAGGCTTAGCATGACCGCTAACAAGGTTTGATTTAATGAGAAATTATTTGGGTTAAAAAGAATTAAAAAAAGCGAGAAAAAGGTGAAAAATTGCAAAATGGGGTCATTAGTTACGAGGAGTGGTATAACTAAGCGAGGGGTGTAAGCAACAAGCCCGGTTCGCATATGGGAGCCCGGTATCTGGCCCAGGCTTAAGTTGAGGAGGCGTATGCGTGGATAAGCGAGTGCAAATAGTATTACGA
This sequence comes from Oxytropis ochrocephala, assembly GCA_020916435.1. Taxonomy (NCBI): domain Eukaryota; kingdom Viridiplantae; phylum Streptophyta; class Magnoliopsida; order Fabales; family Fabaceae; genus Oxytropis; species Oxytropis ochrocephala. The sequence continues at coordinate 119,433,787 of CM037088.1, forward strand.
ATTAAAAAAATTAAAAAAAATGAATAAAAGGGACGATATTTAAGGCCCATTAAAAAAACCTAACCTAAAACACTTCTCTTCCCCCTTTGCTTCAAGGCTGCTTGTAGACTAGAGAGAAGAGTCACCCAGTGGAAATCGCGCCTTTCCACGGCGAGAGAGAAGGAGAGAAGTCACGGCGGAAATCGTGCCATCTTCCACGGCGAGAGGAAGGGGAGGATTCTGGCGTGGTTTCGGTGAGAGGAGAGAGAGATCGGGAGAAGGCGAGAAGAGAGAGGAGAAGGGCGCTGAAGCTCGCGGCGGTGGGAGGCTCGCCGCCGGGCGATGAGCGTCGCCTTGGAGGCAGGCGGCGCGGCGACCGTTTCTTCCGTTCTTCGTTTGTTTTTTTGGGTTTTTACGGCTTTTGCATTTTCCTCTCGTCCTCTCCTCCGATTTGTCACTGATTCGATTTGGGGTGTTAGGTGACGGTTTTGGGTCGTTTGTGTGGTTGCGGTGGTGGTGACGACGGTTGGGGGTTCGGTTTTGGGTGGCCGTGGTGGTTAGGTGACGGTGGCTGATTCTGTTTGGTATGAGTTCGCGGAGAGGGGGCGACCAGGAGGGTCACCGGAGGTGAGTTTTCTTATTTTTGGTTACATGCGATTTTAAAGCTTTCTGCAGTGCGATTCTTTTCTACCCATTCTTATTACAGTTTGGTATTCTTGAGATTGATTGGTTGTTTATATGTTCACTCATCACATTTGACTCATATACACCTGATTTTCAATTTGTTCTGAAAAAGAAGGATAAACACGAGATCTATGTTGTTGCTACTGTTGGTTTTTCTTGGTACTCTCTGCTCACCCCTTTTTTTTTTGCTCGGATCTAAACAATGCATTTAGGTGATTAGGGTTTCGATGTAAAACCACTGTCGTTTTTTTAGTCTTTATTTACCTCGAAAATCGTGTGTCTTTGGTGATGTCGATCTGTTTTTATATTAAAATTCTAGGTTTAGTCATTAATTGTTTTGGTTTGTTTTGACTCTTTTAGTGCGGATCCAAGCCAGACTTGGAGAGCATTCTTTGGAACCCCAGAATCTGCTTCTTCTTGCCTTTTATTATTATTTTTGTATTTTCGGATTTATTTATTTTTGTATATTTTGTGTTATTATTTTTGTATTTTTGGACATTTGGACACTTGAACACTTCTAATTTGTTATAAAAATTAAATAAACTCTTTTTTTTGACATTTTGGATTATATAACACTTTTAAATTGTAAATAACACTAAATAGAATTTTTGGCATTTTTAGACTATACATACATACTCAAAATAAATTAAGCGCACAAGACAAGACTAATAATAAGAAAAAGAGTCGGGCCAAACACAAAAAGCGAGAAGCAGGCCCGACCAGGACAAATATGCTAAAAGCGAGACCCAAAATAGAAGAAATGAGCTCATTAACTAAAAACACTAAAAGCGACTCGAGAATCGTATTCTTAAGCATGAACGAAAAGACAAGCCAAATTTATAGAAAAATGACTTTCGGTGACCTACTTATATGCGGCTAAACCCAAATCTGAAGATTAAATTGAAGAGCATACGAAAAGATCGATCATTCGCGTGTCTGCCTAATTTAAACAACGGTATTTCGATTTAGTTGAGTTGGATAACTAAAATTGGCTTAAGTTAAGAGGACAGACAAAATTGGGGTATTACAGTATTACTGAATCAACTATAATAGTGTTATTGCTCTTTGAATTGATAAAAGCTACTGTGTTATTGTTGTAAAAGGAGTTATGAAGAATGAATCACTTGTAATATATTTAATTTTTGCTCTATGATAGTGTTATTGCTCTCTGATGCAATAACAGATTTTTGTATTCACTTGTTAGGTTCTTTCGTTTGGAGAGTCCGATCGAAAATGACATCTTCGAATATTGATTGGAAGCCAAGAGTTGGTATGGAGTTTGACACTATAGAGACGGCATATCAATTTTGGGTTATTTATAGTGCACGTGTTGGCTTTGGAGTTAGAAAACGTTACATAAATAAGAGCAAAAAATATGGTACTACTATATCATCATGTAGATTTGTTTGTACCAAGGAAGGAATGCGACGGAGGACAAAGAGATGCTTTTGTTAAGAACCACCAAATTTGAGACTAGAGCGGATTGCAAAGCAAGGATTTCACTTTCCTTAAAGAATGGAAAGCTTGTCATCCATGAATTTGTAGAGGAGCATAACCACCCTTTGCAACTTCCGGAGACAACATGTAACACCCCAAAATAGTTCAATTAATTATTTGATTGAGTTATTTAAGGTTTACAACATTTTAGTTAAGTCAAGTATTAATTAGAAGTTTATTTCATTTAGGAGATGTTTAGGTGAATGTGGAAGGTGGGCGTAGAGGCCCATGAGCCATGAGAGGCCCATGAGCCATTAGAAGCCCAATTGTTGACTCATAGAAGAGTGTCGAAGGAGAGGGAGCATTCATTACCAAAATTATCAAGAAAAGTCAAAGGGAAAGTAAGAGAGAGAAGTTGGTAGGTGAGATCACTTTCTAGAGAGAAGGAAGAGCATTTGGCGTGGAAGAAGCTCAAACTCAAGGGAGAAGAGTTCTTGCGAGTGTTAGCGGAGGATTTCGATTGAATAGAGTGTGTTCTACTCAACTGATCAAGGTTAGGGGGCTCTCTTCTCACGTATAATTTTGTAGTATGATGAGTTGTTATGTGTTTCAAGTGTGGAAAACCTGGTCACAAAAGGTTTGAGTGTCCAGTCATTAAGTGTTTTAAGTGTGGCAAGGAAGGCCACAAGGCTCCAGTTTGTGAGAAGAAGGACATGGTTTGCTACAAGCGTGGGAGGCGGGGCATATTAGTTCGAGGTGTCCCAGCCGAAGAAGGAGAAGAATGTTGGAAAGGTATTAGCTCTTCTTTGGATCAGGGTGGTGAATGAGATAAAAGGTGCGTGTTTTATAAATGGCATTCCTTTGATTGCAATAGTGGATCTTTGGTGCCACACATTCTTTCATTTACTGCTTTGTGTGTTAAGAAATTGGATTTAGTCTTGTCTTCATGATGAGGGAGATGGTTATCGATACTCCGGCCAAGGGTTCGGTGACTACCTCTGCGGTGTGTGCGAAGTGCCCTCTGTCGAGTCTTTGGCGAGAGACTTCCTTGTTAATTTGATTTGCCTACCATTGGAGGATGGATGTCATCCTCGGTATGGATTGGTTAGTGGATAACCATGTCCATATCAATTGCTTTGAGAGGGGCTTGTGAGTTTCCGCTTCTTAGAGGTGGAAGAATGCATTACGATGTCTGTAGAAGCGGTGCGCAAGGTAATGAAGGAAGGGGCTGCGTTGTTTGCGTTGAGTGTGACAATGTCTGCGAGGCCAGAGCTAAGATTGATGAAATACTCATAGTGAGAGAGTTCCCGGAGGTATTTCGGATGAAATTCGGATGTGCTTGCTTTGAGAGAAAGTCGAGTTTACCATTGAGTTAGTACACAGTACTAGGCGGTGTCTATGGCGCCTTATAGGATGTCTGCATGCGAGTTAGCCGAGTTGAAGAAGCGACTTGAAGAATTGCTAGAGAAGAAGTTTATTAGGTAGGAGTGTGTCACCTTGGGGGCTCCGGTGTTGCTAGTGAAAAAGAAGGATGGGAGTATGAGACTCTGCGTTGACTATCGTCAAGCCCGAATAAAGTAACAATCAAGAATAAGTATCCACTCCAGAATAGGCGATTTGATGGACCAATTGGTGGGAGCGCAAGTGTTTTCTAAGATCGACTTGAGGTCGGGTTACCATCAAATCAAAGTGAAGGATGAAGATGTTCCTAAGGCGGCGTTTAGAACTTCGGTATGGACACTCTGAGTATTCGGTGATGCCATTTGGTGTTACTAATGCTCTGGAGTATTCATGGAGTATATGAATCGTATCTTTCATGAATATTTGGATCGGTTTGTGGTAGTGTTCATTGGCGACATTTTGGTTTACTCTGAAGTCAGGAGGAGCATTAGAGCACTTGAGGCTAGTCTTTGGAGGTCTTAAAGGATAGGAAGGCTGTATGCGAAGCTATCAAAGTGTGAGTTTTGGTTGGGATAAGTAAATTTCCTTGGTCATGTAATTCTAGGTGGTGGTATTGCGATAGATCCTTGAAGATTGAGGTGTATTGCAATGGGAGGCGCCAAGTCGATCCAACGAGATAAGAAGTTTTAGGTTTGGCGGTTACTCTGGGAGATTCATTGAAGGTTTCTCCAGTTGGCGCTACAGTTGACTCGGTTGACTTGCAAGGGTAAGGCATTCGTGTGGGATGATAATTGTGAAGAAAGTTTCCAAGAGTGAAGAAGAGATTGGCGGCGTCTCCAATCTTGGCGTTAGAGATCCAAATGAGTCTTTTGTAGTATATTGTGATGCGTCTAAGTTGGGTTTGGGCTGCGTCTTGATGCAAAGCGATGTGGAAGTAGTTGCTTACGCTTCAAGGCAATTGAAAATTCACGAGAAGAACTACCTACGCATGATTTGGAGCTTCTTTGCTTAGTTGTGTTTGTGTTGAAGATATGGAGGCATTATCTTTATGGTTCTTGGTTTGAAGTGTTCGGTGATCATAAGGGTCTACAATATTTGTTTGACGGAAGGAGTTGAACATGAGGCGAGAGGAGGTGGTTAGAAATTTGTTGAAGGACTATGACTTGATGCGAACTATCACCGGGAAAGGCTAATGTAGTAGGCGATGCATTGAGTAGGAAGTCCTTGCGTGTCGACCATGATGGTTAAGGAGTTGGAGTTAATTGAGCAATTTAGAGATTTAAGCAGTGCGTGAAGTAACTTCTCGAGTGTTAAGTTGGGAATCTTTGAAGATTACTAATGAGTTCTTGGTTAGCATTAAGGAGGCTCGAAAATTTGGATGTCAAGCTTGTTGACATAGCGGTGGGAATTAGCGAAGTGAAAATAAAGATTTTGAGTTGGATATGCGGGGTTTGTTGAAGTGCAGAAATTCGGTTGTGTTCTAATGAAGAGGAAATGAAGAAGGCATTACGGAAGAATGTCATAGGAGTAAATTGAGTATTCACCGGGAGCTACAAAGATGTATCAAGATTTGAAGAGGTTATTTTGGTGGCAAGGTATGAAAAGGGATGTAGCTCGATTCGTTTATGCTTATGCGATTTGTCGAGAAGTCAAGGTAGAGCACGAAGCGGCGGGGTTGATGCAACCATTACAGTTCGGAGTGGAAATGGGACAATATTGCTATGGATTTACGTGGCCCAGTGCAAATCTTTGTGAAGAGGTATGATGCTATTTGGGTAGTTGTTGATAGGCTAACTAAGTCGGCACGCCGTTCCTATTAACATCACGTATCGATCTTAGGTTAGCGAGAAATTTACATCAAAGAAATTGTGAAGCTTCATGGAGTCCGCTGACATTGTTTGAGATAGGGATCCTAGGTTTACATCGACATTTTGGAAGAGTTTGCAAGAAGCGTTGGGGTCAAGTTGCGTTTGAGCTCGGCATATCATCCACGGTGATGGTCGGTCAGAGAGGACCATCCAGTCCTTAGAAGATTTGTTAAGGGCTTGTGTGCTCGAGCATGGTGGTGCGTGGGATTACGTATCTTCATTTAATCGAGTTCACTTACAATAATAGTTGTCATTCTAGCATTGGGATGGCACCCTTTGAGCGTTGTATGGGCGGAGGTGTAGGACTCTGTTGTCTTTGGTATGAGTGCGGTGAGAGTGTGGTGCTCGGACCGAGATCGTTCGAGACCAGGAAGGTGAAGCTAATTCAAGAGAAGATGAAAGCCTCGCGAGTAGGCGGAAGAGTTACCATGACAAGAGGAGGAAGGATTTGGAGTTTCAAGTCGGTGAGCATGTGTTTAGTCAATCCGATGGTTTGAGTCGGTAGAGCATTGAAGTCTAAGAAGTTGTCCCCTCGTTTTATTGGTCCATACCGGATCCTAGAGAGTTGGGAAGGTGGCTTCACCAGGTTGCTTTGCCACTAACTTTGTCAAATTTGCATAATGTGTTCCATGTGTCTCAGTGAGGAAATATATTTGGACCAGTCCATGTATAATTCGGATGGACGACGTGCAAGTAAGGGAGAACTTGGTTGTGGAGGCAGTCTGCGTCGAGGATTGAAGGTGAGAAGTGAAGACTTTAAGAGGAAAAGAGATCAAGCTAGTGAAGGTGGTTTGGTTTGGAGTGCTTTGGTGAGAATGCTACTTGGGAGGCTGGAGAGCAAGATCACGAGGAAGCCTATCCAGAGTTATTTGCTTGGTAAGATTTAGGGAATGAAATATTCCCGATGGAGGAGATCGTAACACCCCAAAATAGTTCAATTAATTATTTGATTGAGTTATTTAAGGTTTACAACATTTTAGTTAAGTCAGTATTAATTAGAAGTTTATTTCATTTAGGAGATGTTTAGGTGAATGTGGAAGGTGGGCATAGAGGCCCATGAGCCATGAGAGGCCCATGAGCCATTAGAAGCCCAATTGTTGACTCGTAGAAGAGTGTCGAAGGAGAGGAGCATTCATTACCAAAATTATCAAGAAAAGTCAAAGGAAAGTAAGAGAGAGAAGTTGGTAGGTGAGATCACTTTCAGAGAGAAGGAAGAGCATTTGGCGTGGAAGAAGCTCAAACTCAAGGGAGAAGAGTTCTTTGCGAGTGTTAGCTGGAGGATTTCGGTGAAGAGAGTGTGTTTCTACTCAAGTGATCAAGGTTAGGGGGCTCTCTTCTCACGTATAATTTTGTAGTATGATGAGTTGTTATGTGTGAGTAGGCGTAGTTATGTTTTACAAATTTTTTTGCATGCTTGGTGTGTTTTGATGTTTTTGATGTTGTGTTTTGGCTCACTTGGTGGAGTTGTGCGGAGTGGATGGGAGAGTTGATCATCTGAGGATCGAGGTGTGAATGGGGGCGAGAAACTCTCGGTCCCGGTGAGCTAGAGTGAGTGAGTGAGCAACACAATCTTGGAGAGGTTCTTAAAGAATAGGCTTAGGATAGCGAGAGGAGTAGGCGGCGTACATCATAAAGTGGCGTGCGTGCGTTTGAGTTAAATGGAGTAGTCGGTTTAGGATTGCGGGGTGAAGTTACTTTCCATCGTAAGTTGGAACTTAAGTGAATGATCGTAAGTGTCGAGCGTAAATAACGATGTCATAGGAGGCGAGGTGAGTGATAGAGCACAAGTGACTAAGTGGATGAGTACACGAGACTAGGTATAGGTATCGGTTTGTACTTGCAGGGTGTAGGGTAAGTAGGCCGAGATGCTTAGGCGAGATAAAGTACTTAGGCGTAGGCTGCTTTGAAGTCTTAGTTGATAGCGTTATAGCGTGTAATGCTTAGGGTGTTATGGCGAGATGTAGAGTATATCATACCTAGGTGTACTTGCCAGGAGGTGAGATGTTGCGTTTAAGTGCGGTGTGTTCAAGCGTAAGTAACCCGGTGGTATTATAGAAGAAGTGAAATGCGTTTAGTGCGAAGTGAAGTATTTATGAGTGGAGTAGAGTGTAGGCGAGCCGAGGTGCCAAGCGTCTTGGGGTGCCAAGCGCCCGAGTCTTATAGGTGTCGAGGTGTTGTTTTGGCGCTAGTGTAGCGCGAGTTGTTCTTTGGGCCTTGGCCCGAGAGTGTCGTTTTAAGCGGCGATTCACGTGAGTGGTGAATGGTGTAGTCGGTTTTAGTCTAAAGTGACATGGTAGACCTCGTAGTATTTGTTTGGTCCCTTACTAGGTGCGAGGTGTTTGGTGGTGAGGCGGCGACGCTTAGCAGTGTTGGCGATGTAGAGGCGTCGGCCTTAGCTACGAAAAAATGGCGTATGTGTGTTGTTGGCCTTATGGCTCTGAGTAGAGGAGTAATAAATGATGAAGTCACGATGGGCATTAAAATAAATGAAAAGGGTGAATCTGAGAGGACTTGGTCTAGAGGTGAAGCGAGAGGACTTAGGTCTATTTATGAGCAAGAAATTTGCGGTCTAATTGGTGAGTTCTTTGGGATTGTGTTATGATTTAATTGAATGATGTATATCTTTGTGTGTTATGCATTGTTCATGGTGTCACATAAATCATAAACATAATGGTGAAAGCAGAGGACTTGATCCTATGGTGAAGAAGCGAGAGGACTTGGTCTAAGGTGTAAGCGAAGACTTGGTCTTAATGGATCCATCATGCATATGCCACTTGGTGTTTTGGAGTGCGCATCATGCATATAACTCATGCACTAAATAATTGTGTTATTTGTGTGTTGTCTTAGAGTGTTTATATGTGTTTTGTTTAGCATAATGCTTGTCATAAACCTTATTATATGTGTTTAGAGACTCACCTCTTGCTTTTATGTTGCTTCTCATGTTGGCAACTTGCGGTATCCCCAGAGTAGAGTGTCCTCACTCGATGTCGTTTAGCGTCATTTTGCTCTGGTAGTGTAACAGCGGGGGCGAGTAGTGTAGTGAGTGCATTGTGTAGGTTTTGAGTTGTTAACCTATGTCTTTTTGGAAACATGTATTATTACGATTGTGTTATGGCGATAACTTTATTCTTGTGAGCTCGGTTCCTTCTTGGCCGAGAGTCTTTGTATGTGCATCACTGCTACAAGTTGTTTAGGCTGCGCAATTATTTTATTGTTTTGTTTGGTTGAATTCATGTAGAAAAAATGTAGCACTCCTTGAGTGGTTTTGAAAACTACGATTTAATTAAGCTAAGTAGTATTTAAAAGTAAGGGGTGTTACACACACACATGATACCATCACCTGAGAAAAATAAGCTTCAAGCATATGAGATTGATATGGCGGAGGACTGCGGATTAAGGCGAAATCAACATTTCAACTTATGAGCACACATGTAGGACATCGAGCTAATCTTGGATATACGGTTGGATGTTAAAAATTACCTCAAAACAAGAAGGCAAAGGAGTATGGAGTATGGTGAAGCCGGATGCCTTTGTATTATTTTCAAAAGCAATCATTGGAAAATCCTTCTTTCTTCCATGCACACGAAATGGATATAGATGAGCAAATGACAAATGTTTTTGGTGTGATGCAAATATGTTGTTGGATTATGGGTATTTTGGCGATGTTATTTCATTGGATACTACATTTTCTACTAACTTAGTGCAAATAGGCCACTTGCTTTATTTTACGGTTTCAATCACTATAGAGGGCTCGATCATATTTGGAGGCGGCGTTAATATATGATGAGACAATTGAGTCTTTTGAATGGTTGTTTGAGACATTCCTACAAGCACACAACAACAAAAAACCCGAAGACTATGTTTCTTGACCAAGCTCGAAGCCATGGTATGTCGCACTTGCTAAAGTGATGCACGAGACTCACCACGGTTTATGCACTTGGCATTTGTCGCAAAATGCAATTAAACACTTTGGAAACTTGATGAAGGGGAAGTTATTTTTAAGAGATCTCGAAATGCATGTATGAGTATGACTTAGAAGCGATTTTGAAAGCTTGGGTGACTTGATCAACAACTATGATCTTCATGGAAATAAATGGATCAAAACAACTTATGAACTAAAGGAAAAATGGGCTTAGTGTTACATGAACAAGGAATTCACACTTGGCATCTGAAGTACACAACTTAGTGAGCTTGAATTCTCACTTCAAAGCATTCATCAAGCCAAATTTGGATGTTATCGATTCTTCAAACACTTTGAAGCGAGTTGTTGAGGAGAAAAGAGCCAAAGAGTTGACTTGTCGATATGAACATTTGCATAAGCTTCCAAAGTTAATGTGTAAGTTTTCACCAATTCTCGTACAAATGTCAAAAGTATACACACATACTTTGTTTAATTTGTTCGGGGAAGAGTTTGAGTTATTTTTAGGTTTATGTATCTCGAGAAAAAGCGAGTGCGAGCCTTTATGTCAATATGTCATTAATATGAGCAATGGAGAAGGATCTTGGAGAGTATCATTTGATCGTTCCTGACCACCATATGTTGTAGTTGTAGGAAATTTGAGACATTTGGCATACTTTGTTCCCGTTCACTAAAAGTGTTTGAAAGCGAATGATGTTAAGTCCATTCTAAGAAGTATATCTTAAGAAGGTGGACAAGAGAAGCTGTTGTGGCGTCGTGCAAGATTTGAGGAAAGGATATTGAAGTTGATCCAAAATTGTCTAGCACGCGATTTAGACAAATGGTTTCTAAATTTATTAGATTAGCGGCGAGGTGTTTACTTGAGAGGAATACCACAAGATTGTAGATAACAACGTGGACATGATGTGTGAAAAATAATGGAACTTAGTTTACAAGCCGAAAACAAAGACAATCATAATAGTGATGTTGATAACCCAACACTTGTGAGTCAAGATGTCACACAACCAAAGGGATTCAAGCATCGACCAAGCTTAAGAATTAGTCCTCATTGAAGAGTTGGGTTGAGTCGCGGACCAAGAAAGAAAAGGAGCTCCACACAGAGGAAAACCTCGAAGTCGCCAAACTATGGTAAATAAGTCTTTGTGTTAATCGGTTTTTGTTGTTGTTATATTTGCTATAAGTTGTTTTAATTTTACATTATGTCCTTAGGCAAAAGAATTGACAAGTAGCCTCTAGATGGACTATCTTGTTCGGCACACGCAACTTATGAGCCCTCCGAGCACCTGATGGTCAATTTAGTATGATGGAACTTTTGATGGTAATTTCATATCTCAATTAATAATATATTAGTCATATGTTTATACTTGGCATGATGTTAATAAATTTGTGTTATTATGCAGGCACCCTCGATGATAATGATATAGACACTATTGATCAGTGAAGGAAGGAGTTATGAGGCGACATTTGTAATTATGTCGTAATTTTGATGTGTAGTTTTTGAAGAAATTATACTTTGATTGGAAATTTTCATGTGATTTTGAGAACAATAGCTTGAATTTAACATTGAATTTAAGAGTTGTTTTGATGTTTTGAATTATATATACTGTTATGTCTTCTTGAATTTAACATTTCAATGGTGTTTTGATGTTTTGAATTATATTTAGTATTTAAGGGAAAGGAAATATCAATTCTGTTTAAGGTGTTATTATGCAGTGCATGCTTTTTGTGGAGAAATAAGGGGAAAGGAAATAGCAATTATGTTAGTTTGATGTCTTATTTTAATTCAGTGAAGAAACAGCATGGTTTTGATGTGTTGTTTTGCTTTGGAAAAAAAAGGAAACAACCACGTTAGTTTTGGAGAAAGAAGGGAGGAATTAAAAGCGAATTCTTTGAGTTGTTGAATTTTGGTGGTGCCTTGCACCTGTAGTTCCAGCGGGAACTACGAGGATCCTCACCGTCATTCGCAATGTCTTCGCTACGGTTACTCTCGCGAGAAGTAGCATTTTTCCTTTATATTATATTTGACGATGTGTGATACTCGTGTTTTTGTATAAATTGAATATCCTCTGCGCGCAACTGCAGAGACTAATCCTTCGAGTCGGGTAGGACGAGATTTAACACTGCTGCATGCCCAAGGCTGGATTCGATCCCATGACCTTGGTTAAGCTGGAAGAGACATTTACCATCTCATCCAAGTGCTCTTGGGTATGCGTGATACTCGTGTTTAATCATGCTTTTTGAATTTCTCATATCGCTTAACACTCACTCATTTAACAAGGCAATTGCTTTTCCCACTCCCCCTCCTACTCATCGCACACCACAAATAAATTTTATTTCAAAAATAATATCGCGTGGAACGCTCTTGCAAGACGTGATTAGTGACAGTTCAAATGGTCTTGTTCGAACACGTTCAAACGCATGCATCTGTGTTAAGGAATATTGGTGAATGTGGTGTGAGGGTACATTATTGTTGCCTCAGTTAAAAGCATGTGAACGAAATAAAATAGGGTGTTCGAACAATGCTATACGAACAGGTGCGATTGGTGCCATTCGAACTTGTTAAATTACACACAAGAGGGTGTGTGTCAATATTTAACACACTCGAATGTGACTGTTCGAACGTGTTTGAATGCCCATGTTCGAACAGGTGAAATTTTTTGAAAAAAAAAGACGCTTTGGCCATTTCATTAATGGCTTTTGGTCTTTTCCTACCCTTATAGGGTGTGTTTTGAGTAGGAGGAGAAGTGGGAAAAGCAAAACCTTTTAACAATAATGCTATTAAGCCCAATTATTTGACAAATATACGGACCTGGATACTATTAATATATAAAAAACAATTCAATAACTTATTCAAGTGTGAAACATACGGATGATGGATATGGATCCGTATATTTGTATGTTTATTTGTCTAACTTTTGGGCTTAATAGCATTATTGCTCATTTAATATCTCATTTTTCTATCTCCCTCTTCCTATATCACACTAATCACTTATCACATCTTCATATCACTCTCTCTATGCTTATTTCTTAAGAAGTTTTTGTTTCTACTGATCATTGTTGACTACTCACAGAGTGTGATAGATACTCAGTTTTTAAGGAACTGAGCAAACCTCCTCAAGCAATGGATAAAGAGAAGAAGGGAGACTTTTCTTAAGTTATTTCATTGATACTAATTATGAGGTCACTACAATGTTTATACAGGCTAGTGGATACACACCATAAATGAGGATACATCACCCACACACTAACAAACTAATAAAGGAATATGCCTAAAAAGCCTCTTCTAGAATATCCTAAAAGAACCATTATTTCTTTGATCTCAAAGATCATATCATTACATACCCCATCAAAATCAACCTTGTCCTCAAGGTTGTAATTATAAGGAACTTCAGCAATCACATAGGCATCTTTCAAAGTGTCCACCCAAACAAGCAAGCTATTCCAATGCACAAAGAATATCCGCGAGAGGTCCCATTATGCGAAACATAAGGACTTGCGATGCGTAAAGCGGACACGAAAATTGTCATTGGAGCACAACATAAATTTATCATCACGAGCACAACATATTTTACCATGATTATCATCACGGACCTTGACAAGCAAACAATGCCCCTAGATTACATAACATTGTTTGACATTCATCCAAACACCTCATGCCTTCCCACACATATAAGCAAAGGAAATCTAATATTTGTAGATGACATAAGATTGTTTGAGAGTGTCTCGATTCTAATGAAAAACTATTATCCACTCGTGCATCAAATTTCCAACATGAATTTGTCTAAGAATCAAACATGTTCTATCCCAATATTCTTTAGAATTTTTTCTCTAGGATCTAAGAGATTATTAACATGAATAAAGGGCCAAAGGCCCAGAGAAACAACACCTAAGGAGCCCAGCTCCAGCAAGCTTTTAATGTCAAAAAGCAAATTATCTCAAAAAGCCAGGAATAAACTCATAAATAACCAAACTGCCATCACAATTATGACTCCCATGTGCAAGCTTATCAGCAGCTCTGTTGTTGAACCGATTAACTTTCCTCCACCTCACAATTAAATCGCCATTGCCCACCTGCAGGATCTTAAATCAAGCTATCACATGAATCCCACAAATGAGAAGTTGGAGGATACTCTAGAAATTGAGCTCCAAGCTAACTGTAAACCATTCAGTTGGCTACAGTTTTGAGCGATTAACTTGGACACTATGAATGCAGTTTATTAATGAATCAAAGTTCAGCACCGCCCTTACTGAAAGAATTGAGAATTGAGAATAATGTAGAAACTATTAGTTGTCCCTAGATTAACTTAAATGCTAAAATATCGTGAAAACATCTGCATTTTATTGGATCGCAAGTTTTGTACCGCCAATCATTAACTTAAATGCTAAAATATCATGAACACATCTGCTACGTACATTCTTTTAATAGATTAACTTGGAGTATTAATTAGTGTTTTTCAAAAGCCTACATAAAGGCTTCATGATGGAGGATGACGATCATCAATTTGTAATGAAATAGATAGAAACAATTCTCTTTATATCCATTCTCTTGTAAGAGAGTGTTCTTAAGTTTTAAATGTTTCTATGATATCAGAACACGAGGACCGTGTTCTAAGGTACGTTGATTAAGTTATTAGGGCCAATGATATTGGTTATTGTTAGCTAGATATATTAGAAAGATGTATGAGTGTACAAAAATCAGTTTTCTTTTTTCTTTTTTCGGTCAAGAAAGAGTGATTTTCATTTCAGTGGGCTAAGCCCAAACCACTACAATTCAAGGGTAAGCAAGTCCAACTAGCCATCAAACATCATTTTCTTTGGGTCCCTTTTTTGTACTCCCACCACTTTCTCATATACCCCATGCCCCTGCATGAAAATACAAAATCACCCTGCACAAAATTTAAAAACATCCGGCATATCCCCAACTCAAAAAATAAAATAAAATAAACATAAAAATTGTATATACCATAACGGGGGGTATATACGATTCTCCCCTAAAATGTTAAAAAAAATTAAAATCGTATATAGTTATATACAATTTTCCCCTAGATTTGTAAAAAAATAAAATCGTATATACCAAATATGGGGGTGGGGGTATATACGATTTGTAAAATTACAAAATCGTATACACCCCCACCTTTGGTATATACGACTTTGTAGCCCAAATAAAAAATAAATAAATCATTTAAAAAATTAAAATTATATTTTTTTAAATAAAAATAAATTAGATATGAATAATTTAGGCTAAAAAATCGGTTTAGGGTGTAGTTCGTGAACACGTGACGATGTTATACGTCGAGCGAATAATTTAGGCTAAAAAGTCGGTTTTTGGGCAACCTACTCCAATTGTAATGAAACCACAACCTATCCCAAATTCTATCGTTTACTATTATTTATTAATTTTTTTAATTTTTCATATTCTCCAAAAAATCTAAACAAAAAATTGCATAGCCTTATTTTGGTTTTATTAGATTTTTAGTCGTGTTTTTATAATTTTTGATTAGTTTTGACTCTTTACTTGGATTTTTAGTAGCGTTTTTCTGACCTTTTTAAAAATTTATATAAATTATATTAACAAATCGTATATAAAGTAATATAAATCGTATATTCCTTTGTTAAATTACAAATCGTATATATCTCAAGCAATACATATATACAATTTCTTTTTTTTTTTTTAAATATAATCGTATTTAAAAAAATTATGTATATACGATTTTATAATTTTCAAAGTCGTGTATATCTAAGGGTGAGATATATACGATTTTGTCCAATTTTTTAAGGGGTATTTTCTTAAAAAAAAGTCTAATGGGTGGTGGGTCAGTTGACAACACTGTAATTGTAATGTGGGTGATGAGGTTGCATCCCCGCAAAATGCACTATATTTGGTTCAAATTAAGGAGAGTGTAGAGATTTTAACATAGTGAAAGAGAGAGGAAAACTAATTTAGATTTAAAATCAGTTTGATTTACAAACAGTAACTATTAGATTGGACAACAGTACTAAACAACATTTGTCTAAAACACTATTTGGTTTACAATAATTCTCTTTGTGCGATTTATATAGAGATTATATAACATATAGGCTTAATTACAGTTTTTGTCCTCCTATTTTCACTAACTCACGATTTTGATCCCCAAGAATTCTTTTCACGAATTTAGTCCCCCCCTATTTTTTCTAACTCACGATTTTAGTCCCACAAGAATTTTCTCGCGAATTTAGTCCCTATTTTCACCAACTCACAATTTTAGTCCCCCAATAATTATTTTCACGAATTCAGTCCCCCTATTTCCCCAATTTTTAAAATCAAAGTCTCCCTCTAATTTGGTTAAAATTGGCGTTGGGTTGTCAGTCACTTATCCTATGTGGTTGACACGCTGACTTGCGTTGTTGGAATTTAAACATAAAAATTATTATTATAATTACAAAATTGTTTTTTAATTATTATATTTAATAAATAAAAATTCTATCTTCTTCTTCATTCGATACTTTCTTTCCCTTGCGAAGGGGACTTTGATCTTACAAATTGCAAATCCTTGTCGTCCACGGACTTGAGCGCAAAAGCAGGCGGACTATTCCCAATTATCGAGAATGCCCAAAAATTTTAGTTATGGGCTTAAATATGAAATGAGTAAGTGACCCATTGTATGCAGCGGCGGGATCCATCGCGAACAACTTTGAACAAAAGCAGAGAAATTTTAACACCATCTCTAGGCGGCCCGAACCAAAACAGTGATTTTTAACACCATCTTCTGGCGAGCAGAATCCATCGCCTAGTGACCCCGAACCAATACAGCGCCTAAACTCAATCACTATCACCTGGCGATACCTAGCGAGCTAGTCCCATCGCCAGGCGACCAGAAGCAAATTTTTCCTTTGTTTGTATCTGTTGAACCGCTAGGTAAGCTTCTGTTATAGCTAGGCAAAGGACAACAAAACACACACAAATTAAAGGTACCAAGTATCTCAAAAACACACAAACAAAACCAAATTCAATCTAAAAACTAACAAACCAAAAATCAAACTATTATGGTTTTAAAATACACTATAATTGAGAAAAACTTAAGAAAAAACAAATTAAAAAACGAGTCAAACTATAAATATAATGCAAATCAATCAATATTCTTTGATTTTTGGGGTATAGAGTCTTTTGGTTATTTTTTCATGCATGTTGTATGGCTATTTTGAGACTATGTAACGGGTGTATAGTCTCTTAACTCTCCAAATTAATAAAATATTTGCATTTAAAAAAACAATGATTTTATGGTAGGTAGGAGTATTCTTTGTACATTTATTCTTCCTAATAGTATATTTTTGTTTATCAAAAATAGGGTTGGGAATACGCCAGACCGTCCAACAAGGGACTAGACCCAGGCTAGGTCAGGCTTTTTCGAATAGATAAGGCCTAGGCTTTCTTAAAAAGGGTAAGACCATCGAAAAAGCTTTTTTTACCTAACAGGACGGCCTATTTAAGTAAATATGAATTATATAAATTATATTAATTTGTTGTTGTTATTATTATTATTATTATAATAAAGGCTAAATAACACTTTTGGTCCTTTATCTTTGCTCTGGGTTTCATTTTGGTCCTCTATCTTTTTTTGGTCCGTTTTGGTCCATTATCTTTCATTTTGGTCTCTGCCGTCAATTTAAGTTAACAGATATCACGCTGGCAGTTAGCTACTGATGTGACGTCTTAAGTGTCATGTATGACGTGTCATTCATTAAATGAGGTGGCAAATAAATGTATTACTTAATTCTAAATCATTGAAGACAAAGGGTGCACTAAAGAAGCGAAAACATTATGATGTTGCACGAGACCCTTCCTATTTTGAGCACATTGACGAGGTCATTGAAGAACGTCACCCAGAACTCTACCAGACAACTAACATAGCAGTCATCATAGCAACCCTCCCAGCAGCCATCACAACGGTCATCCTCACATCAAGCATCCTCTCAGAGGGCTTCCTCACAACAAACATCATCATCTCATAGATATGGAAAGCAACTATTACAACATGACCCCTACATTGACCCCTACATTGATGACATTATTAATGTAGTCGAGGATGGAAATCGTGGTCACCGTTATGTTGTTGCCTCACTTAATCTTGGAGAGGATAGTTTAGGTTTAATCAAGAAAGACCCGATTCATGAAAAACACAGACATCTTCCGCTATATGCTAACTTGTTTGGTAACTCGCTGCAAACTATGAGGGATTCATTATATGTTAATAGTCTTGGGGCCCAACCGGTAGAGAAATGGTGAAGATGCCTCACATGGGGTGTGTTATAGCGACAAAATATAATGTCGCCCTAATTGCAGTAGGATTGAGGGATGGAGGCACATTTACATTTTTACTGTTGAGAGACTCATATTATTTAGCTCGCGACAACAGTACCAACTTTAACCGGTATTGGGATCGTGAATCAGAATCACTAAGTGCAAGTAATTACATTATTTTCTATTTTGAGTATTATATTTATAATTAAGATGACATTATAATATGTTATAACTTTTTTTAAATACAAGTGTAATTGAATCAGACAATTCATGCTCTACCTCCTATTTCTCACTGGTGGGATCGTTTTGGATCAGACAAGGCTAGATCATGGATAACTCTAAATTTTGGGTGTTTCTAACTATGGACAGCTGTAGCTCTAGTTTCCAATGCACACACTAATCTTATTGATCTTATAGACTTAGAATCCGAAGAATTAGATACCGATTTATGTAATTATTAAACGCTTTATTTTGTAGTTTTATAATATAATTTATTTTTTATTTAAAACCCTTTTAAATTACCTTTTTTTCCATGTTTTAAAATTAACTTCCGAAAGTATTTGTTAATGTAAATCTGGAATGCATAAATTCACGTTTGAATGGAAACACTTTTTATACCTCCCAAATTATCTTACATAAAGATAATTTCAAAGGTATTTTAAAAATATTTCGAAATTATATATAATACACAACTATGAAAGTCATTTCATTCTGAAATTATTTATGTAGATAATTTGGGAAGCCACTTCCTTCCAGAATTATCTATATAGATAACTTTGGAATGTGTGTCAGGAGTCAGGTATGAAATATTTATTAAAGGTAAGGGCCAAAATGGGTAGTTTAATAAAATATGGGGGGGGGGGGTATGTGGCCTAATGATGGGGGTAGGAACTCAAAACCCCCAATTTAACTATCTTGGCATTACAAGCCCAAACAAGCATAGGAAATGCCCAAGAGAAGAAAAGGCCCAAGGTGTCTCTTGATACGTCAGACAAGAGAAGAAATTTGGACCCAAAAAAAAAAGTGAAGAAATGATGTTCAATTATTTTATTTTTGTTGACTACATATGCTATTGCTGGGATTAATCTCTTATCCAAATTATATTTTGTTGAGATTCAATTATGCAATAATCTTCAAACAAACACCAACATCTTCGAATTCGAAGGAACTTGTATATGAAATGGGGGTGCAATTCTTAAGGATTTAGCTTTACTGAGGGAGACTTCTCAAAATACATGAACTAAGAGTCCTTAATACAATAATGGAATGACCCCTAGGGTGATATGTGCTATAGGCAATCGACCTCTCATGTTTGTTGTGTCCAGAGGTAGTGGTGTAACCCTCCTACTTGATGCAGAGCCAATGGCCAAGCTGCTACATTCTTTTCGTTTTTCTCTATCTGACATATACTTATTCACACCCCCATAAAAATTATAATTCCAAAATTACCCCCATTTAAAAAAACAAAATAACCCACACCCTCCCCCCCTTCTCTCACTCTCCTCGTCTCTCATTCCCTCCCCTCCCTCCTTGAACCTAAACCCTCTTTCCTCTCACTCACCTTCTCTCGACTCACTCGATCTCACCCGATCTCTCACTCGATCTTCTCCACCAACACTCTCGAGAGTTCTTTGGGTTATTTTCTCCTCCCCTCACGATCTCTGTCGTTCCATTTTCTTCAAGGTATGCCTCTCCCCTTACGCTCATTTGCGTTTTTTTATTCTGCGAATTGTTCGAACGAGCACCCTCGAACACGTGAAAGCGAAGGTGTTGAATGAGGTTGTCGCGAACACGATTCGAACAACCTCATTCGAGCCGTTGTATTTTATGGCCCGCCCGACTTGTTGAGCGGGGTTGTCGCGAGCGAGTTACGCATATAGCCGTTGAGCGATCGTTTGGCGATGAACTTTGTCGGCTGATTACTGTTTTGTTACATTAATTTGATTTAATTGGTTACGTTGATTGTTGTTTGGACATGGTGAGGAGCGAGAGGTGGTGCGATGGTGAACCATCGGGCCAGTCGGTCGGCCACCTCCTACGGTTTCAAACCGCAAAAGGAGGAAGAAGCGGTGAACCCTCCCGAGTTAGGGGCGTGCTAGGGGTAGGGGTAGGGTTGATGTTCCTCCTCCCCACTTCCGGAGGATATTGGGCGGGGATATTGGCGTGATGCTCAATTTCCGGCCTATGAGTTGGCCGACCGCTTCATCTGCTGGGCCTTCGTGCGCTGGGCCTTCATCTACTCTTGCTGGGCCTTCATCTTACAGGCCTTCATCTTCTAGTTATGGCGAGGAGGAGGCTGCTGCTGAGCCTCGTGAGGAGGAGGTTCTTGAGCCTCGGGAGGCTGCTGCTTTGTTAGGCGACATTCCCGTTTCTGGTGGACGGAAGATGGTTACTGTCTTTCCCACATCACGGGGCACATATCCTCACTGATTTTTATTCTGGCGAGGTAAGTTATTATTTTATAGTTGAGTGTTGTAAATTTGTTTATTAAGTTGTTGAATGTTTTGGCTTATTGTGTCATTTACGAATGCGAGTGCGGCGGATTCTGACCCGATCCACATGGACTGTTTACGACGGTGTTTCATGTGCGAGATTAGGGACACTCTGGCGAGCTTGAGGTTGGTTCCCTTTGTTGGGCTTGCTTCCCCATTCTCCACAGAAATTCTGCGAGCGCATTCATAGGCGTTGGCGGCGGATACATCATCATTCCACGCTTCACAGTGGGTGAGATGAGCATCACCCTTGATGATGTATCCCAGCTGCTGCACATCCCCATTACTGGCCGGTTCTATGACATGCGAGACTGGAACTCATGGCAGGGAGAGCAGCTGCTGGTTGACTATTTGGGTGCCACACCGGAGGATCATTGCCAGGACTTGGTCGTGGGGTGTCTGTTGAGCTTGTATGGGTGAGGATAGGAGTCTACCACCCGACCATAGGCGAGGCGGTGGGACCATCTTTGTATCTTTTAGGTTGCACCTTGTTTGCCGAAATAAGTCGAGCAACAAGGTTAAGCAACTACCTTGGTATCTTGATGGATTTGGAGCGATTGGAGACTATTCTTTGAGGGCCATGGCCTGGCCCATCTCTATGATCAGTGAAGGATGCTCTGAGGAAGAAGACCAAGAAGATTCTTTGTCATCTTCCTTTACATCAGTATGAAACATATTCTTTACTTTTAAGTTTGCTTTAGGGTTACTTTGATTAATAATCAACCAATGATATGTTCATTCTGAGGCTTGGATCTTTGAGCACTTCAGTCGAACTTTTCATCTTGGGTGGAGCACCCGAGTATGATGAGAGTAGCCCACAGGCGAAGAAATGGTTGTCGCGATGATGTCCACAGGGGGCATCAAGTCCTGGCTCATCAGTTATGCCTTGACGAGGCTACACCGTGAGGAGGTGACACAGGACCCTACCACGGCCCATAGGGCGGTCGGACCACTGAGGAGCGGCGAGTTGGAGGGTTCATTGGATTGGTGGTGCATGATCGCCACTTGCGGTCGAGTGCTCGGAGCGGTTTGGGCATGTCCAACACATTCGGAGGATCCCGGACTGCTACTAGGGCGTCGTACCCTCACCGAGTGTGAGAGTGGACCGCGATTGAGCACCACTTGGTGGCGCGGGGGCCTCCACGTGTGCCGTACTCCTCGAACACGGTGTCGGGCTACTTTCCATGGTACTCTAGGGTCTCACATCCCTTTCTCTTCCACGAGCATTATCGGCGGTTTGCGAGATGAGCACGATGTCGATGTGAGTGCGTGTCTTTTATGTTAATTGCATTGATAATGTTTCTTAATATTCTATTTATTTAAATAATAATGTTATGTTATTTGGTTGTGAGATGCTACGGTGATTGATTTGGTTGATGACATTGATGGGGCCATCGATGATCATGTCCGGGCGATCGGGAGCATGTTTCAACGCATCAGAAGCTGCTCAACCCCTTCCGTGGGTTTAGGAGGAGGTTTGGGAATGTGTATGAGAGGAGGAGGAGAAGCGCAACACCCGGTAGGATATGTCATAGGGGATATTTGTTTAGTTTTTGTATAATTTAACTACTTTGTTTCATTTGGTTTTTAATTTGAAATTCCTTTTACGTTGGCGCAAATTTATTGTCATTACGGTAACAATTACGGTAAAATTAAAAAGTTGAGCGAGTTTAATATTGGATAAGAACAGAAATTAAAAACACAAATTGCAAAAATACAAGGATAGGAAATTTAAAAGCGAAGCAGCGGGAAAACAAAATACAATCTAGTTCTACTTAGAACTACTACTACTACCTCTAATTCTCTGGCGGAGTTCTTGACAATGATTCTCGTGTTTAAACGAACAATTCGAGATAAGGTTCAATGAAACCTTGGAATTCTTCATGTTTCTAAAACATTTGTGAGCGTCTTCGTCATTCTTGATAGGCTTAAGGCATTTACGAATACGATTCGCGTGGGTTCAATTTCTTGATGTAGGGGATTCACATTTGATTTTTAATTGCTTCTTTGAACACCATCTAGTTTCACATTTTTTATTAGTTTTTCTTTCAATTCTGCGAATGTGATGTTGTTCTTAAGCCTGAAATTTTTAGTTTCACGACCATGAACCAACCCACCAGGTATGGAGTGGTGTTGCGTTCGTGTGGTTTTCGCAAATATAGTGCAAGTATACACGTCGTACAAGTAATAAAGTGGATAAAAGTAAGAGATCGTTCCCACGAGGATTGGTTTTACTTTCAAAGCTCAAGTCTCAAAACACAAGAGAATCAAGTAACAAATCGGCAATAATGGTTGATCTTAATGCTAAGAAGATAAATAAAGCAAGTAAACAAATGTAGGTTGTGAATATGGATGAGAGATGAGTTGAGTTGTTGCATGCAAATAAATCCTTTCTAGCCAGACGTTATAACGTTTACACGTTATTACGTACAAATGTTATTGTATAGAGCGTTACCCACGTCTGAGCAGCTGTTGCAAAAGAGAGCGTGATTTTCGGCCACAAAGCGTCGAGTTTCAAGTATAAGAGGTCCTATGTCTAGGTTCTAAATAGGCCCACTCCTGTATTTTAAACACCCACAACTATGTTCTATGAACTATTATCCGTTCTATGTCTAGACTTAGATAAAAATGCCTAAATGTCTTTAGTGCACCTTTTAGTTCATATAAATCTTTGAGTTCTTTTCATAGACCATGTGCTGCACTTATATGAATCTACCTATTTTAAGTGATCAGTCTCAAAACAAGTATGGAAATATTATCATGCAAAGATTTAAGACATATAAGTGTCAATACTTCATAACATTTAACTAGAAATTCATTACATGCAAAACAACAACCCAACTACAAAATGTTTAGCTCATGCTGAGCCTCTTTCTGAGAAAGATAAGGAGTTAAAATCCAAATACCATACATAGAGGAAAAGATCTTGAGTGCAACGAATCGCCTAAGTAACTTTCTGCATGCGATCTGTAGAGGCGTTACAACGTCTGAGCTTCACGATGAGTGGTTATGGTTGGAAATGGAGTTGATTAGAGTTCAAAAACCGAAGTCTGTTTCCAGAACTTCGTTTTGAGAACTCTTTATGAACAATGGAGGAAGGTAGATGATGAATGTATGGATGGTATGATGCGTGTGTGTATATCTTTTTTAGAGAGAGACAAGTCTTCAATTAAATAGCCAAATGGGTCACATCTTTGCGATGTCATTTGCCCACCTACCAAGCTTTGTTTGCATACGACGACCGACATTGCATGCGATGCTACGGTCGTCATCCGCGTCGGCGACTTGAGAAGAGAGAAGATCTTCGACTTGTTGAATCTTTGACCATCATTATTAGTGCGGCTGGCAACCGAGAGATATTCTTTCTTGCTTTGCTTTGCCTTTTCGTAGGCGTGGTGAGGGCGTTGCGGCGTTCGGCTTTCTTGCACAAACACAAGAAGCTTCAAAATGCTCACAAAGACACCAATTGGTGCCAAAATGCCTGAGAACTTCGTAATTTAGCCCCTAGCTAACTAAGAAACAATAAATTAACAGAAAACTAATAGAATCAACCTACTATTGCTAGAGAACTTGCATGATTTATCTTTGAATAAGTATAAATAACTCATATAAATATGAGTTATCACACTGAAACTTAAATCATTGCTTGTCCTCAAGCAATCAAGACAAAACAAAATTAACAATGCATGAAATCAACTACACGGCGGAGTTGCATTCTACTCAATCATTTGATCAAAAATTATTCTCAAGGGGCTAATTCTCTACACACTCACGCACCAATGCACAATTAAATTCTAGATTCATTCTTGCCCAAAGTGAGTGTGTGATCTCTGCATTAATTCCATTCCTAGCTAGGTTGAAAAACTATTCTAGCCTATGAAAGAGTGGTTTCCATTTGGTGAGAGCAAAACATCTTTCAAAACAAAGAGTAGGCTAACATTTTCACATAAGAAATGAGGTTAATTTAAAGCATGACAAAGGGTCTTACTTGGGTGCTAGGACTAGATTAGTGCAACTATTTTTCTCGACTCACACACGCAAATGACTGCGCAACCCCCCATTCTTGAAAGCGACTTCCTTTGATTTGCTCCACTTTGGAGTTCTTTCTTTTTTTCTTTCTTTTCTTCTCTCTCTTTTTTTTTTTTTTTTTTTTACTTCATATATTGGGTTGCCGATGTTTGTTTCTGAGGTATTGCGGCAAAACACAAAGCACTTGTGGATTTTCCATTATTTACAACAACACACTCTTTTTGGTCTTTTTGGAGTAGGCGTTACAACGTTTATAGGTGAGGCGTTGTAGCGTTTGAAACACAAAACACAACACACACGGCATACGTTATAACGTTACGGGTAGACGTTACAACGTTGCACTCACACTACACTTGCACTAACCATCCTACAGTCTTTGCACCCAGCCTTAGTACAACCTGATATACCCCCAAACTTAGCTTCTACTGCTACTCTAGGTTTTTAATCAAGTTTTACAATCAACATAGCTCACCAAAACTAGCTTCAGCATAAAATATTCCCTAGCTAACTAGATTTTCCTTAAAAGCGAGTTTGTGTGGGAGCAAAGTGATCAATTCTATTCATCTAAACATGCATCAGCTACTCACACATACACATTCATCACTAGATTTGGCCCAAAGAGAATTATTTTCAATGCTTAACAAAGTGAGAACACAAACTGATTTTGCATTTGATTTCATGCTTGTACAAAACAGAAACAAAAACTTAGAACATTGGAATTCTCCCCCCCACACTTAGAGTTAAGCGGTGTCCTCAACGCTTAATGATAAAAAGCTTTTGTGTTTTTTTTTTTTTTTTTTTTTTTAAATGGGGAAGAACAATCAAGCGAACACAAACAAACAAACAACTACTATCTTCTAACCATCCAACGTTGAAACAGACGTTATCACGTTGGGCGATGAGTTTATTCTTACTAAAATTAAAAACTAAAATTACTCTCTTGCTAAAAGGGCTAAATTACTTGTTCAAAGCACCAAACTCAGCCTTCCACTCTGCCGAGTGGGGATGCTGCTTGGCCAGCCGCGCTTCTTCTTTTCCTTCTTCTTTTTCATTTAAACCTTGCCCGGACAACGAGGCGTGCCAGCGTCTAGTATACACCGAGGCGTTATAACGTCTACCACCTTTACTTTCTCCTTTCTTGACCTTCATTCCTACAAAACAAAAATTAAAAGACACAAAAAGTGTTGGTTAATCAAAAATCATTGGGTTGCCTCCCAAGAGCGCTTGCTTTAAGAGTCTTGACCCAGACTTCCTCTTTAGTGTTAGAGGTCTTGAAGCTCGGTGGAGACTTTGTCCCTCACCACATGTGCTCCACAGTATTTCTTCACCCTTTCATCATTGATCTTGATTATTGGAACAAATGGTTTCTTCAAAGCAGATTCACTATCTTGTTAGGATACACCTTCACCAACTTGAAAGGTCTTGATCGCCTAGATTTGAGCTTCTTAGGTAAAGATTTAAGCCTTGAGGTGGATGATAAAACTTGTCCCCATTCAATGAGCTTTCTTCTCTGAATCTGTTTTGGTGAATTTTGGTGGTTTGGTGGCAATGGGCGAGGTGAAGATTGCGGACTTAGGTTTTTCTTAGCCTTACCTTGCGTCTTGGTGAATTACCAACTGCAACCACCTCGGGCTCTTTAGAGCGTTGCCACGTCTGGTTCTTGCATTCTTTGGGGTGATGGTTGCTTTTCAGGTTCAGGTTGGGGTGGGGGTGGTTGTGGAATTTGTTGGTCTTGGGCTTTGGATTGTGGAGTCTTGGGGGTATTTTGTTCATGGGTTGATGGTTCTTTAGGTGAGGGTTGGGGTTGTTTGGCTTTTGGTGATGGTGGTTTGGGCTTGGCTGCTTTGGATTGTTTTTGAACCACATGGTCAAGGGCAACCACATAAGAACATTCTTACGTGTGGCTCTCGGATACTTGAGTGCGTTGAGAACATTGAACTTGACTTCTTGGTCATTGACTCTCATGATCAATTCTCCTTTCTGCACATCAATGAGTGTTCTTCCAGTGGCTAGGAATGGTCGCCCCAAAATGATGGGAACTTCTTTATCTGCATCAAAATCCAAAATAACAAAATCCACTGGAAAAACAAACTTGTCAACTTTAATCAAAACATCTTCTAATATGCCCTCAGGATAGACTCTACTTTTATCAGCTAAAGTGAGACTTAAAGAAGTAGGTCTGGCAGTTCCTATACCAAGTTTATCATATATGGATTTGGGCATCAAGTTGATACTTGCTCCCAAGTCACATAAAGCTTTGCCAATGTAAAAATCTCCAATGGAGCATGGTATAGTAAAGCGCCGGATCCTTGAGTTTTCTAGGGAGTTTATTACGCATAATTAAGCTACATTCTTGATTAAAGCAACGATTTGAACTCCCTAGCCTTCTTCTCTTGGTGATGATGTCCTTCGGGAACTTGGCATAGTTTGGCATCTGTTTGTAGAGCTTCTACCAAAGGAAGGTTGATGTGTAGCTTCTTGAGCATCTCCATGAACTTCTTTGAATTGCTTGTCTTCATGAGCTTTCTTTAGTCTTTGAGGGTAGGGTGGAGGAGGATATTCGGTACAAGCTTGGAGTGCAGTCTTGATTCTGGTTCAAAACTAGATGTTGTAACGTCTCGGCTTAGACATCACAATATCTGGAATATTCTTCTCTTTTTCTCCACTTTTGTTTTTCTCCTTCCCTTCTCTTTTTCCTTCTCTGGCACCTCATTTTCCTTAGGCATAGTTGGTTCGGGATACTCGGTGCCACTTCTCAATGAGATAGCATTTACACGTGCATTCACCACATTGTTACCATTTGGATCGGATGATGATGGTGTTTGATAGTAGATGGGAGAGATCCATTCTGCGCTTTGGTGAGAGTGAAAGCTATCTCGCCCAATTTGGTTTTCGAGTTTTGATTGAAGACTCATGAGTTTGCAAAGTTGTCTTACTGATCACTTATGAAGTTTTTCATCATGGCCTCCAAGTTGCTATTGTTGTTATTACGCACATACATCGCCTCTCTGTTGTTCTTTGTAGTTGAGGAGGAAATCACGTGTTCAGGGATACAAAGTTCTGGTGAGTGGGTTCAACAGTTTGCGTGCATGTCTTTCAGGCGTGTGGCCACGTTTGGAGTGCTCATGGTTTTGATCATGTTGGTCGGGTAGCAACTTTGAGCGAGAAAGAAGCGATTATTTCATGGACACCACTCTCTTTCCGAGGAGTAAATCTATCGGATGGCCAATGTGAGTTATGGGTGGCTATGTCATCAATAAGCTTGCATGCCTCGAGAGAAAGACATGTTGAGAATGACACCACACGATGAAGCATCAAGTATCAACCTAGTGGGTTGATCTAGACCATTATAGAAAGTCTCCATTTGAATCACCACGGGAATGCCATGGTGTGGGCACATTCTCAGTAATTCTTTCCACCTTTCCCAAGCCTCAAATAGTGATTCCCTTCCCTTTGTTTGAAGGAAGTGATATCATTTCTCGACTTAGCATTTTTGTTGGGAGGAAGTATTTTGCAAGAAACTTCTCGGCTAGCTTATCCCAGTGTGAATTGAATTTGGTTCCAAGGAGTTCAACCAACTTTTGGCCTTATCCTTAAGAGAATATGGGAAGAGCTTGATCAAAGCATCTTACGAGACTCGAGGATAATAAAATTGCTACACACATCCAAAAATTGCCTTAGGTGTGCGTAAGGATCTTCTTGAGAAAACCCCAAATTGCCACTGCGGTTTTTGCGGCATTTGGAACATCATTGGCTTGAATTAGTATGAAGGGTTGGTCTTGCAATGCTGTTTGTAGATGGCGCGGTTAAGTCTGACATAGTCACGCATAGGCTGTCCATCCTGTCATTGACCATGTCTTGTGGTCTGCATTGATGAGTTGTTGTCTCTGCCATAGTTCATCATCAACAAGTGTCTCTGTATGGAGTGCATGGTCCACGACCATGTCCTCTACATCCTCTTGGAGCATGTCCACCTCTAGAACTTCTTCCAATGGTACCATGTTCGGACATGATTGGTTGTTGATGTTCTTTGCCTTCTTACCCTTTGTTGTCTCCTTAGTTGCACGAAAGTTCTTTCGAGTTACGGATCAAACTTCGGTAGCAGATTCACTCCACGGTTCAATCGAACTAGAGCTTGAGTTGGAACTAAGCATCTGTTATAACGTCTACTGTCCACACACACGAAACAACAAACAACACGGTAAAATTCTTTCAACTTGTGTTTTAATACTTTTGAACAATAAAAGTTAACTTCAATCCGACAGCGGTGCCAAAAACTTGTTTGCGTTAAATGTGGTTTTCGCAAATATAGTGCAAGTATACCGTCGTCGTACAAGTAATAAAGTGGATAAAAGTAAGAGATCGTTCCCACGAGGATTGGTTTTACTTTCAAAGCTCAAGTCTCAAAACACAAGAGAATCAAGTAACAAATCGGCAATAATGGTTGATCTTAATGCTAAGAAGATAAATAAAGCAAGTAAACAAATGTAGGTTGTGAATATGGATGAGAGATGAGTTGAGTTGTTGCATGCAAATAAATCCTTTCTAGCGGGGACGTTATAACGCGTTTACCGTTATTACGCATACAAATGTTATTCAGTATAGACGTTACCACGCGTCGAGCAGCAGCTGTTGCAAAGAGTCGTGTGCTTTTCGGCCTGGCGTCGAGTTTCAAGTATAAGAGGTCCTATGTCTAGGTTCTAAATAGGCCCACTCACTGTATTTTAAACACCCACGGCTATGTTCTATGAACTATTATCCGTTCTATGTCTAGACTTAGATAAAAATGCCTAAATGTCTTTAGTGCACCTTTTAGTTCATATAAATCTTTGAGTTCTTTTAGAGACCATGTATGTACTTATGAATCTACCTATTTTAAGTGATCGGTCTCAAAACAAGTTTGGAAATATTATCATGCAAAGATTTAAGACATATAAGTGTCAATACTTCATAACATTTAACTAGAAATTCATTACATGCAAAACAACAACCCAACTACAAAATGTTTAGCTCATGATGAGCCTCTTTCTGAGAAAGATAAGGAGTTAAAATCCAAATACCATACATAGAGGAAAAGATCTGAGTGCAACGAGATCGCCTAAGTAACTTTCACGCATGCGATCTGTAGAGAGGCGTTACAACGTCTGAGCTTCACGATGAGTGGTTATGGTTGGAAATGGAGTTGAGTAGAGTTCAAAAACGAAGTGCGTGTCGAAACTTCGTTTTGAGAACTCTTTACGAACAATGGAGGAAGGTAGATGATGAATGTATGGACTGGTATGATGCGGTGTGTGTATATCTTTTTTAGAGAGAGACAAGTCTTCAATTAAATAGCCAAATGGGTCACATCTCACGATGTCATTTGCCCACCTACCAAGCTTTGTTTGCACTTCGAATCGACATCATGCGCGATTACTACGGTCGTCATCCGCGTCGGCCGAGAAGAGAGAAGATCTTACGACTTGTTGAATCTTTGACCATCATTATTAGTGCGGCAATGGCGAGAGATATTTCTTTCTTGCTTTGCTTTGCCTTTCGTGAGACGTGGTGAGGGCGTTGCGGCGTTCGCTTTTCTTGCCTGAAACACACAAGAAGCTTCAAAATGCTCACAAAGGCACCAATTGGTGCCAAAATGCCTGAGAACTCGTAATTTAGCCCCTAGCTAACTAAGAAACAATAAATTAACAGAAAACTAATAGAATCAACCTACTATTGCTAGAGAACTTGCATGATTTATCTTTGAATAAGTATAAATAACTCATATAAATATGAGTTATCAAGTGGCACGACATAGTCAACTTTACAGTGTGCGTAAGTATGGCTTGTTGTGGTGCGGGTGGTGGTGGTTGAAGAAGATGCATGATCTCTTCTGGAGTTCTTCTTGTGTTCACATACAGCCTCTAAATTTGTTCCCCCAATGGAAAGTTAACTAGATGTTCCATCATTGCGCGGACGTCGTTGTCGCTTCGGATCTCCATGGTGAATCTTTGGGCGGTCCCATCATCTCTACAATTGAACTTTACGAAGCGTATACGCTCCACGTCTTTCGCCCACGCTCCTGCAGGCGAATCTTCCTCTCGGCCTTCTCCTTGAGTTGGGCGAATGTGATGTCCTTATTCATCCCGCATAACACATGGTTAGGACAACGAAACACAGCGCCATGTTCGTTTGGTGACAGTTCCACTTTGTGATAAAGAGTCATTAGGAATTTGTCGTTTGAGTCTTGGGTTGAGCACAATTGCCATTCCATTTCAATTTGGGTTGGGAAGAAGAAGAGAAGGTTTTGGTTAAGAAGCGGTGGGTTGGGAAGAAGGAGAGAAGGTTTTGGTGAAGAAGCAGATTAGGGTTTGGTGAAGAATGTCTGAGGATGTGAACCACCTTTTATAATAGGCGTGGTGAAATGTCAGCCGTTAATTGATTTCATTTTTAGATCACAAATCTGAGCCGTTTAAATTCTATCCGTTCAGGCACATTTTCCAAAGGGATTTACATCCACTCCTTTATCTGACACATTTGACTGATTGTAAACCGTTGATTAAAACTGTCGGTGGAATCTGAGGCGTCCAATGCCTGTCATCCTGCAGCAATTCTGCAACACTTGTTCGAACGACATCATTCGACCATGTTCGTATGACCCTATTCGAACAGATGAAAAAACGCCAAGGGGTGTCTTTCCATATTTAACACACTCGAACGGCCTCGTTCGAACCTGTTCGAAGGCCCGTGTTCGAACAGGTGAAAATTTCTGAAAAAAAATAGGTCTTTTGGTCTTTTCACACCCTTATGGGGTGTGTTTAGAGTAGGAGGGGGTGTGGGAAAAGCAAGCGCCTAGAAAATGCCCAAGAGAAGAAAAGGCCCAAGGTGTCTCTTGATACGTCAGACAAGAGAAGAAATTTGGACCCAAAAAAAAAGTGAAGAAATGATGTTCAATTATTTTATTTTTGTTGACTACATATGCTATTGCTGGGATTAATGTCTTATCCAAATTATATTTTGTTGAGATTCAATTATGCAATAATCTTCAAACAAACACCAACATCTTCGAAGGAACCAGC
Organism: Oxytropis ochrocephala; assembly: GCA_020916435.1. NCBI lineage: Eukaryota > Viridiplantae > Streptophyta > Magnoliopsida > Fabales > Fabaceae > Oxytropis > Oxytropis ochrocephala. The sequence goes on from CM037088.1 coordinate 119,464,929, forward strand.
TTATGCTATTGCTTACTGTTCTTGTATATGAAATGGGGGTGCAATTCTTAAGGATTTAGCTTTACTGAGGGAGACTTCTCAAAATACATGAACTAAGAGTCCTTAATACAATAATGGAATGACCCCTAGGGTGATCTGTGCTATAGGCAATCAGCCTCTCATGTTTGTTCTGTCCCCGAGGTAGTGGTGTAACCCCTCCTACTTCGGTACGAGCCAATGGCCAACTGCTACATTCTTTTCGTTTTTCTCCTATACGAACGCACCCAGGTCTGTGCATATTTTCACGGCGGCGCATTCTGTATGTGGCCTTCATAAGTACTAATTGTGCTTCCTCAAATGATGATTATTCTACTCGGCTTCCCCTTCCCTGCTCGACAAGAGTCCTCCTTGAGGAGAGTGGCCGGCCTAAGCATAAGGCAGCCCAAGCTCTCGCTTTGGGCCTAAAAAATAATAATTTTTTTGTTTGCAAAAAAGGGCCTCAAACTAAGTCTTAGAAATAGAAAGAGGCCCCAATGTTATGAAAGCCAGTGTAGCGCAGCCGGAAGAAGCGCTACACTCCCAATGAGTGGTCGCGGGATTGAATCTGGCTTCTTCATTTTTCTAAATTTTAGTTTCCCATCAATACTATTGAAATTAAAAAACAATAACATATATATTTTTGTGGGGATTTGAACACACTGCACCAACTTACATGGAGATAGAAATAAAATATATAAATAAACTAGAAATATATATATATATATATATATATATATATATATATATATATATATATATATATATATATATTAAATTAATATGCAATTTTATAGTTTAAATTTAAAAAATTATAACTATTGTCCATTTAAATTCTTTTTCATTTTAGAACTTTTATTAATCCTATAATTTCTATGGTACTGCATCACTTTAAAATGTTTTAATTTCTTTTAATATTTTTCACTTTTATGTTATTTTCTCCTTTAAAGGGCTTCACTAAAAAATTTGCTTTAGGTCTCCATATAAGTTGGGTCGGTCCTGGTGGGAGCCCTTTTCGGTCATCTAGAGTCTTTCTCGGTCTTCTGGAACTCTTTTCAATCTTCTGGAGCCCAGATCGGTAATTTCCAGTCACCCAGCCCGCAGTACACTTATATATATTAACACTTTGTCATGGGGATAGTTTATTTGGATGGGGTGGATTAATCTTTTCTAATTGTGGTTGTAACTCATTGGGGTGTATGCAAACTATATAGTATGATTGTATGATCAAGTTGTCTTAAAATATAAGTTGGGTCCAACTCAATTCTACAAAATCGGTTTGTAGAGCGACAGATGTCATTTCTTTATATACTCTTTTCGTACATTATCTTTAGCCGATATGAGACTTGAATTTCTCCCAATAGGTTGGGGTATTCATTACTCCTTATTAATATATTGTTGGTTATAGAAGATTTAATTTGGATTATATTATATTTTCACTATCGGTAAAAGAATAAAACTGGATAAAGTTCAGATTTTCGGACTGATGTAAACAGGGGCGGAGCTTCTTAAGAGCCGGGGAATGTCACGGTACACCCCAAATTATTTTTACTTTTTAATACATAATATAATATAGCAAAAATCTATAAGGTTAGCACCCTTTGGCACAGATGTCTAGATTTAGTGATCCATAGTGCATTGAACATATGATTATCTTTGTTAAAAGGAACATGTACATGGAAAACAGCAACAAAATCACATTTTCAGTACCTAGAGGAATTATTTAATTTGATCCTCTCACATTTAAACATCCAAGACATAGACACAATATATTAATTGGAATCATGGCATTACTCGAATTAGAAAAATGAAACACACATAAATTTTATTATTACAGTGATCGTTGGAATTTGATGAGTAAGCAACAAATACCAAACCTTAATTACTACAACATTGGTTTGGATCATAAAATTACAAATGCAATCAATAACAAAAACCTTATTAGAGAGCAACCATAATTTACTCCTACTAATTAACATATACTTCATCAGTTCTGAAAATATAAGCAAAAAACTAGTCTAAAGAAGTCGATGTATTACTGTTGTGAGATTTTCATTATATTATATTCTGTAATGGAGTATTATTCATAAAAGAAAAACTTAGCCCCTTCCACCAAAAGCACCTTTAAGCTTTTTAATTTGTTCAGCATCAAGGAAAGTAGATTTCCCAATAAAAGCAGAATCCAAATTATTGCCAAACAAAGCAAGATCAAGAAGCTGAGCACCAGGATTTGGACTACTAAAAATGAGAAAAGCAGAAGCTTTATTCACTCCAGAATTAATATTAAAATGCAACAACCCTTGTGGAATAGTGAAAATATCTCCTTTAGAAAGTTTCTTCACATAAACTGAATTATCAGAAGAAATAAAACCAACAGTGATTCTACCTGATAACATTATAACAAGTTCATTAGCACTAGGATGAGAGTGCATTGGAACTACACCACCTATATCTAGATCTAACCTTGCTGCTGATAAACCTAGTCCATTAACAGCAGGAAATTGTTGAACAAATGCAGGTACGAATGAAGCTTTGAAAAAGTTTGATGTGTTTCCTGCTTTGAAATTAGAATACACAAAATCATCTACTGTTACTGGAAATTTGCAAGGGTAACCTGAAGGTGTTTCTGAAGCTTTTAGATCTGCTACACAGAAATCTAAAGCATGGGAAGTTGTTGAGAGAAGAGCTAAAAGGGAAATAATGAGAATCATTTTTGTGTTTTTGGAGTTTGGAATATGAATGATAGATATTTGTGTGTGTGAGAATGTGAAGATTAATGTGGGATTGGTAAGGTGTTTATATAATGTGTTGTTCAGTTAAGAATTATTATTATTCCTAAGTTTGTGGCTTAAGATATGGTAATAATACGTGAAGCTCCCCTACTTGTACATGCAAGTCCTTCAACGGGACGTTAACCTAGTCTTAATGTGGAGTAAGACTAGTCAAATCTTGATCTTATGGGAATTAAATTAATAAATACGCATGAGCATGACTGATTTGGGAGTTGACATATAAATGAATCTAAATAGTTAATATAGATGTGTCAGCTATTTTAGAAATATGTGTACAACACTACATTATACATTAAAAATTGAGTAATGTTATTTGGATCAAAAGTTAGCCAAAAGTATACCAAATACGTATCACGCAATGGCGGATCCATAGCATAAGTTATAGGGTCAATTGCCTCCACCATATGAAAGTATTTTAGTTAGTTATACTTGATAAAATTTCTTTTGTATCCATAGAAAAAGAGAGATTGACGCCCATGAGCTAATTGTTTTTAAATGAAGGTATAAAGAATACCAATTTACTCTTTTATTCTTCTAATTTTTATTGTTTCGGTCTTTTCTAGCACTAAATATATGTTTCGGTTTCTACTAGCATTAAATATACATAATCAAAAACTTAACATTTTGGTTTTTAAGGAGTAATGACTCAAAAAAAAAGTTGTTTACACAAAATAGAGACCTATTTATTCTCAAAGAAATGAAAGTTACTAATTTTAAAAAGTCAAATATGTGTCGAACTAACTTTTAGAGTGACCAAAGTGTTCATAAAATTATTTTTAAATTACTAATTGATTGATATTTTTTATTTCTCAAACGCAAATTAAATTTTTGTTTTTGTCAAGTAAGGGTTGAGTCTTTGCTCTTTTTTATCATAAAATTATATATTTTATGAATGTTTATAATATTTTTTTGGAGAAGTACTAGACTATTTTTTGCCCCCACATCATATGGATCCGCCACTGCGTATACGTATGGACACACAGAGAATACATGTATAATACATTTATTTTATTTTTTTATCAAAAGGAAAGTGATAGAAAACAACAAAACAAAAACAATAAAGACTAGGAGGAAACCACCATCACTACAAAAAACACGGTCATTAGCGAGGGAATTTTCGGTCGCTAACATGCCCAATTCCCTCGCTAATTGCCATTAGCAAGGGAATTAGCGAGGGACCAGTTCGGTCGCTAATTCCCTCCTCGCTAATGGAAATTAGCGAGAGAAACGTGTTCCGTCGCTAATTAGCGAGGGACAGTCCCTCGCTAATTCCGTCGCTAATTCTGACAACACGCTTCCCAAGTCTGATTGACACGCTTATCAATCTGAATTTATTATTATTATTATTATTATTATTATTATTATTATTATTATTATTAGTATTAGTAGTAGTATTATTATTATTACTGTTGTTATTATTATTATTAGTATTATTATTATTGTTGTTATTATTATTATTATTATTTTGAGAGAGGAGTGAGAGTGGTGGTGGTGTGGTGGTGGTGGTGGTGTCGTAAAGAGAGAAGAAGAAGGAGAAGAGTAAGGGAGAAAAAGAGTGAGATGTATGTGGTGGTGGTGGTTGTTGTGTGGTGGTGGTCATAGAGAGAGAAGGAGTAAGGGAGAAAGAGAGTGGTGGTGGTGGTGGTGGTGGTGGTGGTGGTGGTGGTGGTGGTGGAAGAAAGAGAGTGAGAGAAAGAGGTATGTGGTTATGGTGGTGTGGTGGTGGTGTGGAAGAAATAGAGTGAGAGAGAGAGAGAGGTTGTGGTTGTGTGGTTGGGGAGAGAGAGAGGAGTGAGAGTGGTTGTGGTGTGGTGGGGGCGTGGTGGTGGTGGTGGTGGTTGTGTGGGTAAGAAATTTGTGAAGAGAAGAATGAGGGTGTTGTGAGTGAAAAATAAGAGTGAGTGGTGGTGGTGGTGGTGGTTGTGTGGTGGTGGGTTAGAGTTTGTAGGTGAGAGAGAGAGAGAGAGAGTAGAGGAAGAGGAAGAGGAAGAGAAGAGGAGTGAGGGTTAAAAGTGAAAGAATGAGAGAAGAGTGAGAGAAGAGTGAGAGAATCGGATATTTGGTAAAAAAAATAACTGGTGATTAGCGAGGGACTTGCCAATTCCTCGCTAATCGTCGATCTGCATAGTCGAGCGATCTGCGGCGATCAAATCACTGCAACGTTCGGACATTAGCGAGGACTTGAAATTCGTCGCTAATTCCCTCGCTAATGGTCACATTAGCGAGGGACTTGCAGTTCCGTCGCTAATCCTCGTTTTTTGCGAGGGACAAAATTTCCCTCGCTAATTCCGTCGCTAATCCTCGTTTTTTTTGTAGTGCATAGCCACTACGACCTGGGTTACCAATAGAGCTTCCGTCAATATTAAGTTTAAAAAATGCTAGTAGGAGGAAACCAACTAACTAATCTAGGAGGACGAGTAGACACTTCAACAACCAAAAATTGAACAACATCAATATTGCAAAGCTGCTTAGCTCAATTAAGAATCTTCCAAATTGCCCATTAATTTGGCGTCATTGAAAACTTCATCATTTCGAGCCTGCCAGAAGGACCAACAATAACATATAAAACTAGTGCCTCAAAGTTAATTACAGATCAAAAGATGGGTATTTCGAAGATTTTTATTTTGTCACATTAGTAGGTATTTTGTCGTTTTTTTACTACTCGGTCTTTGTGAGTTTGTTCGCAAATTTATCCTTTTAATTTTAACAATGCTGAGTTTATGTTATTTTCAATGTAATCAATGAATGTATACATTTTTTTAGTAAAAACAACAAACAATTTAACAACTATAATTGACAATTTAAATTTTTCTTTAATGTTGATCAATAATATCTCACTATATGTGTAAAATTTCATCACATGCTTTAAGAATTTAAAATGTTCCAATGAAAAAAGAATTATATTGATATTGCATCGTCGTGACATCATCATGAGATGTAACTGAATGTTTTGTATAAATCTTTTTTACCTTGCATGCATATTAAACTCGTCAAACATGCAATTGCACATTTTTAAAACTAAAATTTTTTTGATAGGCAAAAAAAACTAAATATAAAATAACATGATGTAAAAGAATATTACTAAACTTTTCCATTAATCAACCACGCCTTAATTACTTGATTCCCACTTATAAAGTGTATTCGTCCAAGAAATTCCCTTGCCAATTCACACTACTACAGAATTGTCAAAAAAGAGCGCCCATATGAACAGTACTTTTAGAGAAAACGCTACTAATAGCCTAAACAGGTGACGACTAGCATTTTTTAATAAGTGCTGCACATAGCCAAACGCGTTCCGCCAATGAGCAGCGCTCCTAGACATAAACGCTGCCCATAGCTCCAAACCGGTACACCAATGGCTAGCGCTTTTTAAAAAGCGCTGATTATCGCTAAACACGCTCAACCAATGGCTAACGCTTTTTAAAAAGCGCTGCTTATCACTAAACACACTCAACCAATGGCTAGCGCTTTTTAAAAAGCGCTGCGTTTTGCTAACACGCTCCACATATGGCTAGCGCTTTTAAAAAGCTGCCTTTAACTTATTTTTTTCCAACTCTTCCCTCACTACAACAGCTCCCTCTTCTTTATTCATCTCACCAAAAATGCGAACTACAACAGCCCAAACTACTCGTTCCCTCTCTCACTCACGATAGGTAAACGCGTTTTCTTTCATTTTCATTCCTCTATATTTTTTCCTCTCATTTTGGTAACTCTCTCATTTTCCTTCCCCCATTAGGTTCATTTTCGTTGGCTCCCCATTAGCTCCTATCTTGTGAAAAACTAAGTGTTGACACCCATTTCCGTCCGTCTTTCACAAAGGTTAGTATCATTGCTTGTTGTTCTAGTTATTTTAATGGCATTGGAACCTTAGGTTAGATGATTCTATGTGAAGTTGATGTTTGATGATTGGTTATTTTAGAGGCTGAAGTGTTTGAAAACTTGAGGTGAAATATTGTAGGTGAAGTGTTTGTTGAAATGTCCAAATGAAATGTTTGTTAATTTATTGTTGTTCTAGGTTATGAGTTTATTGTGTTGTATTTATAAACTTGAGAAATTTAGGATTGATGTTGAATTTGGGGTTGATTTCTTGTTGATTTTTACTCCATGAAACTATTTTTTGTTGAAATTACCTAGTGAAATGCTTGTTAATTGAATACTGTTCTAGGTAAAGAAATACTTGTCATGTATTTCTAAACATGAGAAATTGAGGATTGTTATTGAATATGTAAATTGTTTGTTAGGTTTTGCGAGTTTGTTTTGCCGGAGCTTCGGGGTTGTTGTTCGAGTTTGTGTTGGTTGGAGAGTTCGTGTTCGTTCGCTCGTTCGTTCGAGTTCATTGTTGCTTCCACTTGTTCAGGTACTTTTGTTGTTCTCTTGTATTTTTTATATCAAAAATGACAATATGGAAGACATCAAAGTATTTGATTTATTTTGTTGAAACTAGCTAGTTGAATGTCTTATGCTTCAATAAAATTGTAAGTTGTGTGTTTTTCACTTATAATAGGTTTTAGTTCTCTTATCAGGAATTTGTTATAAATATTGGGAAATTATGGATAGAAAGTGGATGTCTGCCAATCGTCTGTCCAAGGTTTTTAATAGGTGTCTTTATTTCGATCCTTCTGCTTATTTCTTAGGTTTACTCTTATATATATATATATATATTCTTAAAGGCTTTAGAAACCTTATAAGGATTGAAGAGAGGTTTTTCTATTTTGGTAGAAGAAGATGGTTCAGATTTAGAATCGGCATCTTTGTTTCTACTTTTGTTGGCAGCATCTCCTATTGCTTGAATATATATATATATATATATATATATATATATATATATATATATATATATATATATATATATATATATATGGATTCCTATTAATATAGTTATATGGAATTCTATTTAGTTGTTTGTGCACATATTGGGGAGTGGAAAAATCACCGGTCAAATGGTCACCGATAATTGTAAGTTTGTAACTTATACATTTAATTACATTATTTTGTCAAAAAAAAGGTATTAAATAAATTTAACAATTAACTAATCTTTTATTTTGTAGTGTCCTAAACAACCCAATGACATTCATTTTGGGTATTGCATCATGAAATTTATGAATGATTTATTACCCACAACAAAACGACTATCCCTCGTCAGGTATCTACGTACTTACAATATATTTTTGATTTTGATTTAATAGTAGTTATTTCCATTTAACCATTTCAATTCTAATTTTATTTATTTATATAACTTCAGTATTTTCCCGATTGCTGGTGCAAGACATACTCTGTTGACCAGCTTGCTGAGCTTAGGGGAGAGTGGTGTGGTTATGTCTCCTGTTTTTTCTACAGTTTGATTTGGATACATATAAGTTAGCTAGCTAGTTTTGGTTCATATTGTAAGTTGATAGCTAGTTTTGGACACATATGAATTAGATAATGTAACTTGTTAGCTATTTTGTTTTGGTTCATCTAATGTTGACATATTGGTGCATTGGATATAGAGAGTTTGTTTCAGTTCATCTAGGTGCATGTATTTTAATTTGTTGTTAGCTAATTATATGTGTGTGTGTGTGTGTGTGTGTGTGTGTGTGTGTGTTTAAGTATACATATATGAATTTGATTGGATTGTATTGCCTGTATATGACTAGGTAAATTGTAAGTATAAAAGGAAAATACACAAAATGAAAAAAAATTAAAAAATTAAATTAGACAATGGGCAGCGCTTTCAAGGGAGTGCGGCCTATCTGAGGACGAGTTTGGGCAATGGGTAGCTCTTTTTAGGGAGTGCTGCCTATCTGAGGACGAGTTTGGGCAATGGGTATCGCTTTTTAGGGAGTGCTGTCTATCTGAGGACGCGTTTGGCAATGAGTAGCGCTTTTAAAGGAGCGCTGCCCATTGTTGGAATGGAATCAAGAATATTTACATTGAATAGTGCTCAAAAAGTCTCTTGCCATGGATGAAAAAAAACGTTGTCCATCCCCCAAATCTGTTGTAGTGTCAGTTGACACCTTGACACACACACAAATATATATATAGGTTTTTCTTTTTCATTTTCCTTTTACAAAATCATAATTATTTATTTAAGAAACATAAAAATATTAATTTCACTTTTTTTGACAAATAGTTTTATTTTTTATGTATTGTATTAATAATTTTTTTTAATCTTTTTACCGATTTGTTTTTTTAGCCATTTTTTTGGTCAAATACTTTGAGGCATTTCGCATTTACATGTGCTTGATCCGGAGCCCAAAGACAGAAGGGAAATGTTGACTTGACTCTGAGACCTTCATAAAAAAAATGTAGAGTTGACTAAATTACTAGTTGAGAAATTTTCTTACTTCAAAGCAAAACAATCTTGATAAATTTTAGGCTAAATTACTGTTTTGGTCCTTTATCTTTGGCCTTGATTTCATTTTGGTTCTTTATCTTTTTTTTTTCTCGTTTTGGTCCTTTATGTTTTGATTTGTGTCAATTTGGTCCGTTTTGTGTCAATTTGGTCCTTTTTTGTGTCAATTTGGTCCTTTTTTGTGTCATTTTGGACGGAAAACTACAAAAAGGACCAAATTGACACAAAATCAAACATAAAGGACCAAACCGAAAAAAAAAAAGATAAAGGACCAAAATGAAATCAAGGCCAAAGATAAAGGACCAAAACAAATAATTTAAATTTTAAATTTTATATACACCGACATCTTGCCCGAGAATGCACCAAAATCTTGAATTTTTCAATTTTTTTTATCAGTTATTATCTAAAATTGTAATTTTTTCAAATTAACTTTTTTCGTAAAATTATACTATAAGATTCATCAATAAAAGGTACACATTCCTAAAAAGAAAAGTCCAAACTATTGAAATGGTATTGTCATCTATGTAAAAAGAAATGTAGATAATAGACTACATTAACTCCTTTTTTTACCAAAGAAAGAACTACCTTAACTCTTTATTTCTTTGTATGTTGTTATGAGTAGCAAAACTTCTTTAGACTAAGGTAAATGAAATTGCTTGAATATTATGTAATATAGTGTTATTGTTAATTTCAATACAAGTTTATTTCATGATTAATTGAGGCATTTTTTTTATATGATGAAGTATTTTCTCTATTCTTCTGCCCTTTGTATAAAAGGTAAGGGGTGAAGGGATGGAGATTCATAAGTGGGGCATTGTGGGTTTGAACCTACAATCCAAATTATACTAGTGTTATAAAAAAATTAAGAAAAAAAGGCTAATTAAAACAAAACCTACACTGACTATTTATCTTCCGATTACACAGAGAAAACTCGGAGAACAATCAAACTCATTTAAGAAAACAATGAGGAACATAAAAATCAGTCACCAGCAGAATCATTTAAAATCAACTATTTTCTAATAGTTGTTGAAATGACAACTACACTTCTTAGAAAAACATATTTGAAAATTGAAGGCATTTGAAAGTAACTTTGGATTTTTATATGATTCACAAAAGTTAAAGTCATTGGATAATAATGAGTTGAATGAATGTTGTGTTAAATTTCACTCATCTTTTTCTCATGGCAATTTATCGGATGGTGATGTAGATAATCTTTCCTCTAAATTAAAAGTGTTACAAATTACTTTGCCAACTAAAATAATGTCTTGCCATTGATATTTTTAAATTTGTCAAACTTACAGATTATTATCCGAATGTAGAAATTGCTTACTGACGGTGTCCATGATCGTAGCATCGCGAAGAGAATATTTTCAAAATTGAAGTTGATTAAAACCTACATGAGATCATTAATGTCACAACTAAGATTGAGGAGGGGTTTTGTACAATAGGTCGTGATCTTTCGTTTGTTGGAATTTGTTTGGTGTTAGGAGTTCATTTCTTTGGGTTTCAATTGAAACCCTAGTAGCTCTTTGCGTGAGGTGAAGGAGGAAGGCTGCGGTGTGAGGTGAGAGTGATCAAGAAAGTAAAGATTAGGGTTAAAGAAAAGTATAAATACCTCGGGTTGTTGGAGCGGGTCGTAGGATCTGCATGTTTGTTATTTGGGGCGGACTCTGGGTTCCGCAGGAACCCGTTGGTTTCAATTGGATTTTTTGTTTGCTGCAAAGACTCTTGGTGGATTTGGGTTGGGCTCCAGTGTGGGATTCCTACTATTTGCACCCCACAAAGTTACAAAAACACCTCCATCAGTATAATTTTGATAAAATTCTACATGACTAAATGTTGTGACCACCTAAGAATTACTCGGTGGAAGGATATTTGGCTAATTGGAGGGTTTCGGTCATACTAGTTCTTGGAGGGGGTTACAACGAAGATAGTGGGTGGCATGTTTGCTTTTTTTTGGCGTGCAACTTGGATTGGTCAAGTTTCTAACTTGAAAATTTCTTAGAGTTTTCTACAATTGTGGACTTGGACATGCTTGTTTCTAGGAAGATACTCTTGGATAAGGTTCTGACTCGTACAAACGTGTTTCTAGGAGGTACTATTGTCGATCTTGTGGTAGTGATCTGTGTTTTGTGCAGGTGCCAAGAATCAATTATTTGAGAGAAGAGTGTTCTTATCGACAGTGTGGTATGTTGTTGTGAACTTGTCAGGTATTTGATTTTGTTAAACCATTTGATATGTTCACCCCCATTCTCATAGTTCCGTAGTATAGGAGGGAGACCACACTGTAGTTGGGGTCTCATGCCGATATGACTTACAATAGTTGTATTTTTATCGAGAAGGGGCATGTCTTCGGTCTTTCGTAGACTGCGTTCAATCTTTGTCCTAGACATGGCTCTTGTCGAGAGGTAGGTAAATCCCATCCATGTTTTTTTTATGAGTGGGTTGTTGATCTTACTAGGTGTATTGCTAGAACTTAGTTTGTGGGTTTGTACACTTCCTCGCCCAGGTTTCTGATTATACTGTATTGGATTGGAGTACCTCTAATACTCCTTATTAATAATATATATTTTTTATTAAAAAATATTAATAAAAACTGTAAAAGTGAGATAGTTGTGGAACATAATTTAGTTTCTTAAAAGTTCACCAATGGAGTAAAAGTGAACTCAAATGCTTAAAAATGATGTGGCATAATAGCACCCCACTTAAGCAACGCACATTTGGTTCACTATCCTACTTTATATAGCATATAGGGAGAGATTTATGCAACACCATCCATTCTTTGAGGTGCTATGCACCCAATTTTCCCACTCTTTTCTTTAAGCAACAACGTTGAATTCATACTGTTTTAATTTCCGAAATGGTTGGTCCATTTTGCAGTTGATGAGAGTGATCCTAAAAAATAACTTATGCACACGTGAACTCAATTCACCTATCACGCTTGTGTGACTTCAGTTCACTCTAACATACATGAACGGACTTCAAGTACGCTTATTTTTAAGCGTATGCGAAATTAGTTCATGTATGCTTTAGTGGTTTCAATTCACTTAAACATACGTTAATTGAATTCACGTATGTGGATAACATATTTTTGAGTGTATGTGAACTTATTTTGTGCAAACTTGCGGAAACACAATTTTTACGGACAATGTGTAAACCGAGATCACATATGTGCAACAGCAACATTTGTACGTTCATGAATTGAGTTCACGTACAATTCTAAAACGGAAAAAAAAATTATTGGATCTGAAAAAGTTAATTCATTGGTGCAATAGAGTGGTAATAGAGCAATATTGATTACTTTCTTCAAGTTTAGGTGAACATTTCACCCTCTGTACACTCCTTGAAAGAGTTTGAGAGAGATGAGAGATAGATAAAGAGGACGATGGTTTGAATACTAGAGGTATTTTTGTCTTTTCAAAAAAAATAAAATTATTAAGGTGTATAATACTGGTGTGAATAGCCGCAACCTTTTTTCTTTTGGCGAGATATTCATAACAAAATTCGTCTCAAAATTTGTCTTCAATTGCGGAAATTATTCATCTTCAATTGCGGAAATGTTAGAAAAGAATATTTTTTTGTCACTAAATTAGTCGCAAATGTGAACCAATTTTAATTCAATATGAATCTTTTTTTCCCGTAGCTAAAACTGTTGCCAATAGTAAGGGATACATGTCCGTCGCAAACATATATTGCGTAGTGTTTCTACCAAGTTGCAAGCGTATAATTGGATAGATTTCCAATTGCCTGTGATGCCTTTATCTGTCGTATTCCAAATTGAAATGGTGGTCCAATGGCTTGAACAAGGATGACATAAGATTAAGTCGAAATTAAATCAGCCAAAAAAACTTTAGGGGTTGTTACTTTTCTTCTCTTATGGATTTTTATATCTATTTATTTTTACTAAAATTAATAAACATCGTATATAAACAATTGGCATTTTAGGGTTCGAATCTAGCTTTGGACATGCGGCAGTATTAAATCTCTTCAATGAGAGTTTTGCCGTCTATCGTATCCTACTCAACTCAATGGATTAGTCTCTACAATTGCGCTTAGAGATACCCAGTTTATACAACAACAAAAATTGGCATTTTATATATTCGGAAGAGCACCCATATCATTGGAGAGGCAGAGGAGCCACATTGAATTAAGACAACTACCCGCTTTAAATAAGAAATAGCAATTAACTAATAAAATAAAACTTTATCTCCAACGTAAACGTTGACATGCACATTATATAGAGTATGGATCCTCTGAAGATATATCTGAAAAGATAAAATTTCTCATATCTCAGCAATTTCAAAATCAACATTACAATGACAAAACGCACAAATTTATTAATACACATTGACAGAAGGAATTCAATGACTAACTCTAACAAATTGAAACTTGAAACAACACAAAGGAAATTAAATACAACAAATCAGCATTATATATATAATAATGCTATTAAACTAACCACTTCCACCAAGAACACTCTTGAGCTTCTTCACAAGAACCGGATCAATGAAAGTTGTCTGAGCAATCAAAGGAGTAGAGAAGTTACTAGCAAAAGTGCAAAATCAAGAATCTGAAGACCAGGATTAGCACTACTAAAAACAGCAAAACCAACAGCATTTCTTTTACCAGCAGTAACTTGAAAATGCAAAAGTCCTTGTGGGAAAACCATAATATCACCTTTTTTAAGTGTCTTAATATAAACATTACTAGCTGATGAAATAAAACCAGCAGTAATGTGACCACTTTTTACTACTAGTAGTTCACTAGCACCAGGATGAGTGTGAAGTGGAATTACACCAGCAGGACCAAGATCTAATCTTAAAGCAGAAATACCTAGACCATTTACACCAGGAAATTGACCAACAAATGCTGGTGTAACAGCAGCATTAATGATGTTTGTTGTGTTTCCTGGTTCTGATAAACCTGAAAATACAAAGTCATCTGCTGTTACTGTTGTTGGTGATTTGCATGGGTAGCCTGATGGGGTATCTGAGGCTTTTAGGTCAGCTACACAAAAGTCTTGCACTGAGGCATTGGATGTGGATAAGAGAAGAGAGAGGAAGAGAACAATGTGAAGCATTTTGGTGTTTGAATGGATCGATTGGAATGTATTGTGGGATTGAGAGTGGTGTGGTGTAGAATGGTGTTATTTATAAGAGGTTTGGTGCAAGTTGGAGGGTAGAGATATGCTTTTGGAGTGAGAAATGACAAATGTTAAATGACAGCTTGCACACTAAAAGGATTTTATTGGACATTCTTGCTGAAAAGTGCTCCTTATAATTACCCACCTCCTTTTTTAGCATTTAATTAACAATGATAAAGAGAATTTATTTTTATAGTTAAACAAACCATTTGGTAGTTAAAAAGGCCTTTGTTAGTTATTATTCGAATATAGGGTTTAAGCAAGTTTTTGTTCCAAACTGGGTCGCACCCCTTCCGGACTACGGTTGGCCTCAACGGCTCATATCCACAGATCTAAAGGGACTAACGCACCTCAGTAATAGATCAACAGTGCAGATCTAGTAAACATCTCATCAAACAGTCAAAATGCGACCTCGGGCTCACACACAGCGCGAATCAACCCATCTCAATGGCATTTTTTCCTATAAATACGTATGTTTTCCAATCAATGCACCAGATACACATTTGATATTGTCTGACACATTTTCCTATATTTGACTTGAGCGGCGTTGGAGTGTGTGGAGGTACCACCCCCTCATCGGAACAACGCGACGGAGCCTCACTTGGAGCAAATCCGACTTACTACCTCGGCGACAGCTCAACCCAGTTTCTAGAACCGAATTTAGCTTCCAGGACAGATCAGTTTTAAATGGTGAGCGCATCGCAATCGTTGATATTATGGAGAATCGTGATCAAAAGCGGCAGACTTAGCCTCAACAACCAATCGAGTTGCAATCACGATGAAATTAAAGACCATGGTGTGTGGCTCATGCGGGTGTTGAATACCTCGGTCTGAGATGAAAAGACCAATTTTATACATAGAATGTGTGTGTGTGTGTGTGTGTGTGTGTGTCATGATTTGTATTCGAGAATTCATGACTGACTCTAAGCCACTATGTTTGACAATCTGCATTTTTTTAAGATTGTGTTTTCACTAATACGATTAATTACTACGTACTACTACTATTTCAACTGTAATTTGATCTCTAGGATTAGTATAAATAAAGTCAATTCTTTCATGTATTGGCATCAAAATTCATTAAAAATTGAGTATGTCTCTTCGAGATATTGAGAATGAATTCTTTCTAACCTTCTCAGCCGTTTTAGGTCTCTATTTAGTTGTTGGAACACTAGGCTTATTTGGTCTTAGTTCCATGTATTAATAAAATATCTTTTGTGTAAAAAAGAAAAAGAAAGAGTGTGTGTGGACAAAATACTAATTATCAAAGTTCACTTTAATACCTAAATAAATACTACTTGATATTGAACTTTTGAAGTCCTTTGTAATTATAATATATATATAAATCAATCTACATCATTTTGAACATAACAACCACAAATATGTCATATCAAGGAGGTAATCATCAATTATTTTCATTAATTTAGGAGAACCTCGTAACATTTTCAGAGTACAAAAAGCAAAACTATAACAAAATGACAAGAAAAGGAAACCAAGTAGTTGTGGTCCTAAAAATCACATGGGAGGAAGAGGAAACTGGCTAGCTCATAAACCGACATTTTGACAGCTAAAAACTTTGATGTTCTATCAAACAAGAACCATATAAATGTGTGGACAAAATTAAGGATAGCCATTCCTGCTAAGATATCTTATCATTATCACCATCATCTGGTATACAACACTTCATTCTATAAGAGCAAAAAATAAGAAGATTTAATATTAAAGAGAATAAATACTGCTAGTTAAATTGGAGATATTTTTCCATTAGTTTGTTCTACATTAAAAAACAGCTCAGATATTTTTTCTGATATTTCTTGTTAACTTTTCACTCTAACTGTCTTATGCAGAACAAGATTTTTTTTCAGGGATTCCTTTGAATATTCCCCTTTATTAGAGTTTAGAATACGCAAAATATCTATGGTGCAAAATGAATGATGAGTCTGCCTCATCTTTCTGTACATTTACTGTTTCTAACAGTTTGTGCTTAATTGCTATATGTTGTTTTCTTCAGATTCTTCTGAAAACGTAATCTACACGGTTATACCTCGCGGTAAAGCAGTATAACATGGATGACAAAATACAAATGTTGTGGTCATAATTTGTAAGACAGTGAAAATGCAAAGCAGATAAGGTTTAAGGGTTTAATCGGTATATACATACCATTGTTGGTTAAGAGTTTGATTGGTATATGTATCGGGGGTGTCCCAAAATATGCCGACCTAAGTCCTAGAAGACCCAAGAGGATCCCAACTCATCGAGGAAGACCCTACCAGATCAGGGAGAGGCGACCGAGAAGCGCAATCGACACCCAGAGAGGAACAGATAGTATTAAAGTAGGCCTTGTACCGCGTGCGCCGCTGTTTGGACCATGCACAGATCAGGATGCTCCCGTGAACAAGAGAGGATGTGATAGTCGGCCATTGGTTTGTAGCAAAGTAATAGGCCACAGAAAAGTATACAACATCATCGTAGATTTTTTTTACACCATCAATCAATCAAAAACAATGTTATGAGTGATTTTAAAGGTAGTTGAAATAAAATTGCATATTTTTTATGACATGTCATTTCGTATTTGGTTATCGTTAGAAATCATATACACTGTCAAATTAACGAAAATTACATTTACCTCATCTCAAATGAATTAAAGTGGGTGCAAGAACTTTGTCTTACATAGTGATTTTCGAGATGGATGTCAAATATGTAGTAGATATATAGTATAAACCATTCTAAAGAGTATCCCACTAAAGTTGAAGTTATTAACTCTAATTGTAAAGCTTAGTTATCATCTTTATTTAATAACTCTTTCAGAGTCCACTAATACGAAAACTAATGTAGTTGCTCATATCTTAATGGATGTGGCTACATGCACAGTTAATCCTCAACACTTTAATGAGATTCCAAATTGTATCTCCAACTTTATTAGGAATGAAATGACGCAACTTTTTCTCCTTCAAAAAAGAAACTCAATATCAAGTGACTTCTTAATAGTTAATCTTTTTGTCAGTTTAGTGTTTACGGTTTAGGCTCTATTTGGCAATATCAATCTGCTAGTTTATAGTGGATATATAGCTTATAGCGAATGAGCCATTAATATGTGTTTGACAAGGGTAGCTTATAGTGTTTCTTTGAAACGCTACTTGAGGTAGCGTTTGAGCTTATAATGTTTCACTCATTTTTACTCTTGCTATTTTAATTAAATTCATCATTTATCCTCTATTAAATGAATATTCTTTCTCATATTTAAACATTAATTACAAATGTCTATTTATGTCACTTTATATCTATAAGTTAATTCAACTGCTAATTTTACCAAACATTCTAAATTTTATCTGTTAGTTTATCTATTATCTACTACTTTTTGCCAAACTGAGTCTTAATACAAAGAAAGTAAATCCGTTATTAGCAATACTTTGTTTGAGTTTAGACTCTCGCGTCTTTGTTTTACCATTTCAAGGGATGTTCAACGAGACTAAGACTTTTCACCTTAATAACGTTTTGTTTTATAATTTCATTATTAGGTACAACAATTAGCTCAAAACTACAAGTTAATTAGTTGCATCTCCTAATTTATATAAATAAGTGTTGTATTTTTTTTTAAATTAGTGTTGTATTATCCACTATATCTTTTACAATTAAAGAGTTTTACCCTTTTTCTCCGTTGCCTTTTTTTGTCAAAACCGCTGCCTCTTATTTCTAGGTCACTGCTTTTTCCACATCCCTCCCTACTCACCACACACCCATTAACTCAAAAAATTCCAAAAATACCCTCACATGAAACGGTCCAAGAATCTGATGGTCTAGGAATCTGATGGAGGACGTGTTTACGAGCGGTTGGTTAAGACCAACCGAACGTGTTCGGCTAACGTTAACCAAACATTATAAAAATTTAGAAGGATGTGTGTTTTATCAATTTTGTTCATCCGGGGTAGGCCTGGCCCAAACCCACCTGATGATGCACAGAGAGAAAGACGATGAAAAGAAACACTCCCAAATTCATTTACAAGGTTCGGTTGTGCCTACCCAAACCCATTTGGCTATGGGCAACCGAACCAAGCGTGATTTCAAGAAAAAAAACTCAAATGCATCAACTTTAAGAGATGAAAGCAAAAAAAAAGGTTGGTAGGGATAATACCTAATAATGTTGAGAAGATGATTAGGAGGTTAATGATGTAGGAATGGAGGATAGGATTTGGAGTGGAGAGATGCGAGGTTTGGAGTGTTTGAGGGGAGTGTGTAGGAGATGGAGGAGGAGAAAAGAGGGATGAAGGATATAGAGAGAATTATTTAGAAAGGTAATGTTAAATTGGTAATTTCATAGGTTAAGGGGTGTATGGTTAGTAGGAGGAAGTGTGGGAAAAGCAATATCCTATTTCTAACATGACGTGGCCAAGTCAAGCCCAATCCTTGATAGGTTTGATGTTGGCCCAAACAATGAGTTAGAAAGCCCAAAGTGTTGGAAAATTTATTCCAATATTTAACGTGGTCTATCAAGCAAGCTTAATATGTGATAGCTAGAGTTTATTTTAGATATTAAATTTAAAAAATTGATTATACAAAATTGATTTTAAATAAAAATAATTTGTATTTAATAATGATATTTTAAAAAGAAGTTTAAAAGAATTGATTTCGTTTGAATTACAAATGTAAAGTCACTTTTGGAGATAAATGTGCAAGAACTTTGTGAGTCCTAGGCCTAAACTGATTTTGTCTAATATAAAAGCTAGTCAATATTGGCTTTATCTGAATCAATTTGATCCGCACAATATCAATTTCGCGTTCATTTGTTCGATTCATGAATGGAACAAATGATCACTAAACTTTTTTTTATCTGCTACCTTATCCACTTTAAACTACTTTAACCTCTATCTGTCATTAGCTACTTTTTACCGATAAAAACCTTAATCAAATGGGCACATAAATAAAAAGATGTAATAAATGCTAACATTGTTTTCATTTTCCAACCTCACCTAAACATTTTGTAGCTTATCTAAAAAAAACCTAAACATAATACGAATATCTTTGTTGTTGAAAGTACTTTAGGGGCTGTTTTATCAACAAGGAGATGTTTTAAAAATAATAATATTTCCTCTTATCATTGTCATTAATGGTTTACTATTGTTACTGCCTTGCATTAAAAAATGTCACATCTACATTCAATACATATTTATGCCGCGTAAGTCATTTGGTTGGGATAGATAAATAACAACTTGAATGATAAAAATACCAAGTAATTTGGATGGTCCGAAAATTATAGAGTTACTCTAACAGAATATAAGTAAAAATGGGTTAACGAAAGTTGATGTATATAAAACTTTTAGCTCTATTTAATAAAACTCAAACTCGCAGTTGGCTAGTTCAATTGCGTGCGATTTGGTAGCCCATAACTTCCATATAATTATTTAAAAAAATTGAAAAGTAGATGTTGAGAGAGCAGATGTTTTGTCACCATTAGATTCAACAAGGTTAAGTGATCACACGACACAATGACATTAGTGATTACATATCTCAAACCGACTGCATGTAAACTTACCAGTTAAAAACATAGTCGTTTAGTAGAATCACTTGTACGATATGCATTTAATAACATTGACAAATTACAAACTATACTAAAATGATACAGGTAGCCCGAACAAAAGAGCCCAATAGTTCACAAGACCAATCCAACACCTTTTGAGGCCAAAAGTGAGCTCTAAAAAAAGACCTTTTAAAAGTAATAATAATAATAATAATAATAATATTTTTATCAATAAATGATTTTTATGTAAAAGTGATTTTATGTAAAAGTGATTTTGAAAGTTATAAATAAACACAAATTATTTTTTGATCTAAGTTGTCAAAATAATAGAAAAATTGTACCAAAAAATCAATGTCATTTTTTAATTCTGGAATAAAAGAAATAATGGCTCATTAGCTATTAGTAGGAACACGGTCCATAATAAATTGTATACTTGTGAAATGTAGGATAACTGGATAAGGAGTAGAAATTCGAGTTACGAAATCCAAAAAGGCCTCATATGGATTTGAACCTGTACCAAGAGACTTCTCATTACAACCCCTTAATCAGTTGTGTTGTGAGGCTTTTGACTTAACATACGGTATAATAAATATATGTAGTTTTTCGGTAATGCCTTTTTTTAGGGCGAGGCCCTTTGTTTTGGGTGGGGCCTAAAGCAAAGGCTTTACCTGCCTCTACTATTGGGCAAGCTCTGGTTAACCAGTTCAACAAGCCCAATACGGCCAAGCCAGGTTAACAACAAAGGCCCAAATCGCCTAATATTCAGGAAGCCTCCCGACCAAGGTGGAAGATTAAACCCTAGGCAGCCTTGAGAGATGCGAGGAGCCAATTATCCCATGATGAGCACTCCTACACATTGGAGGCAAGACCCTACTAAAGGGTCCTTAGGACGAAGAGTTACTTCACACTTACACACTAAAACACTAACTTGCTAAGGATTCATCTCTCTCAACTTCTACTAAGTACATTGGCACCTTACTATGGGCGGTGGTGAAATTGCCTCTGACCTCAGCTTTTTCATCCTTCCGAAGGAAGTCAGCTCAACCACACCATGGTTACCACTTGCAACGGCAACTCCAGTCAGAGTCGGTGAAGATCAATCCCTCCATCATGGCCTGGGGTTCAAGCCTCCCTAAACTTGCTACTACTACAAACCAAACCCTTCAACAGCAGATGACCACCATCAACAACGAAGCTGGGAAGGGGACGAAGGTTCCTTTGCAAGAACTAGATGATCCCCAACCGCTTTCCCTAGCCCTTATGAATGTAGTCGTTCCAGACAACTTTAAACCACCCAACTTAGAATTATACAACGGAAAGACTAACCTGAAAGAACACCTTGCCTATAAGACTCAGATGATGATCATTGGAGCTCTGACTCTCTAAAGAAGTAGGAAGGAATAAGAATGAGAGTATATGAGAAGAAATAATTGAGGAGAAAATAAGAATTAAGAATGAATAAGAATGAAGGAGAGTATGAGAAGTAATAATATAGGAGAGAATGAGAATGAAAATTAAGAAGTAAAGAAGATATGAATGAATGAATGAATGAATGAATGAATAAGTGAGAAGGAAGAAGAAAAGGGAAAATGTAGAAGAGAGATATGTAGAGAAATTTATGGAAATTGGAGAGTATGAGAAAGAAGAAGAAAGATAGGATAGGGGAAATGTAGAAGAGAATGAGAAGAAATTAACGAGTGAAATGAGATAATGAGAAGAGTGTAGGAGAAAGTTTTATTTATAGGCATTTTCGGACAATTCCAACAGATTTACCAGCGGATTTTTTTCCATCAGTATTTTTTCGGCGGATTTTAAAATTTTTATTTATTTATTTATTTTCAAAAATCCGTCAGAAATGTTAAAAAGCCGCTGGTAACATTTCCAACGGATTTTTAACATTTCTGGCGAATTTTTAAAATTACCGGCGGATTTTTAAAAAAATAGTTTTTTTAAAATCACAGATAATTTGAAAAATCACTGCAACGCATCTTAAACGTAAAAAAATCCGTCAGAAATTTACAGATGGAAAAAATTCACCAATAATACACGATTTTCTTGTAGTGGTTTGCTGCACTAGCTCATCCGTGGGGAATCAACCCTTTCAGTTTTCTTCGCTTCAGCCTTTTTAAGAAACAAAGCATCAACCTCTTGTTGTCCATGGAGGCGACTATGGCTGCAAACAAAAATAGACACACAATGAAAGCAAAACAAATCAAGGCGACCCCTCATATGCAAAAAAACAAAAATACAAGCACTTGCGTATAACAACTAGCATACCCTCATGATTATATTCATGCACTAAAAGCTCCTTACAATGGAGAGTGCCAAAGCCCTCCAAGAGTGATAAGTCCTTCATCTCTTGTGGAGACAATTTCTCAACGGCAAACTCATATATATATGGGAAGAAGATTACTTGCCCAATATAAAGGAAATTTATACTTGCCTAAAGCGTCCACAAACATTTCAATGCACTACGCCAGATTTGTTTAAAAAAGCACTTTATAACCGGGCGTTTTTTTAAAAACGCTGCCATCAGCGTAAAACGCGTGGCGCCTTACCCGCTTTCTTTAAAAACGCTACGCATCTCACATGCGTTCTCACCATATACTCGGCGTTTCTCTCCAAACGTTGCGCATCTCACATGCGTTCTCTACACATACTCGGCGTTTTTACACCAAACGCTACCCATCACGCGTAGAATACTCGGCGTTTTTACACAAACGCCGCCATAACACACGCTGTTCTCACCATATACTCAGCGTTTTTACACAAACGCTGCCCATAACACACGCGTTCTCACCATATACTCGGCGTTTTTACACAAACGCGCCCATAACACACGCGTTCTCACCATATACTCGAGCGTTTCTTTAGAAATGCTTGAGTATTGCTTTTTTTTTTCCGCTCGCTTTCTCTCTTTTTCATTTCCTTTCGCGCTTCTCTCTTCTCTCTCTCTCTCTGCGTGACGTTCTCCGCCTCACTCTCAAAGAAAAACCCACACCCAAAAACCCACAAACCTCTCTCTCTCTCTCACGGTTCTCTTCTCTCCCTCACTCTCATTAGCTCTTCCTCTCTCAACTCTCCCTCACTCTCGTTCTCTCTAGCACCACCCACAAACCCCCAAACCCACAAACCCATAAACCCACAATAACCCCCAAACCCACAAACCCCCAAACCCACAATAACCCCAAAAACCCACATTGCTTGTCTCGATCCTCTCTAGCACCCATAGTCCTCATTGCTTGTCCTCATCTTCTCTCAAAGGTTAGTTCTCTATTTTGTTTTTTGTTTTTTAGGTTTTTTGTTAGGTTGGAGATGAATATGTAGTTTGATTGGAATATGTTGAATGTGTGAAAAAAAAATATTTGATAAGAGAGGAATATGTTGAATGTATTTGTATGTGTTTGATATGTGTAAAATTAGTTGAATGTGTTTGATAGGAGAGAAATTAGTTGATATGTGTTTGTTGCTTGGTTTTGTTGAGATTTTGATTCTCAAATGATAGATTTTTAAGCAAAGTGTGTGTCATCTATATTAGTAAAATCAAATATGCCTAAATCGAATATGCGAATTGTTTGTTAGGTTTTGGGAGTTTTTTTGTCTGAGCTTCGCGATCGTTGTTCGAGTTTGTCTTGGTTCGAGAGTTCGTTCTAGTTCGAGTTCACAATTTGGTTGGATATTTGTCGATGTTGCTTCCACTTGTTCAGGTACTTTTTTGTTCTTTTGTTTATTTTCTATGAAGAATTAATGACTATATAGAAGACATCAAAGTCTTTGATTTGTTTAGTTGAAACTACTAGCTAGTTGATTGAATGTCTT
Organism: Oxytropis ochrocephala; assembly: GCA_020916435.1. Classification (NCBI taxonomy): domain Eukaryota; kingdom Viridiplantae; phylum Streptophyta; class Magnoliopsida; order Fabales; family Fabaceae; genus Oxytropis; species Oxytropis ochrocephala. Next base: position 119,488,544 of record CM037088.1, read on the forward strand.
AGCTTCAATAAAATTGTAAATTCTCTTATCCGAATTTATTATAGATATTGGGACATTATGGATAGAAAGTGGATGTCCGCCAATCGTCCATCCCAAGGAATATAGAGATGGAGTGGATTATTTTGTGAACTGTCTTTGCTCAACGTTTAGGGAGATCTAGTAATATGATATGTCATTGTTTACGTTGTTGCTATGTAAAATCGCTTAATGCGCAGGCGAGTTGGGGACATTTAAAGGGTAATGGAATTGATCAAACTTACACTTGTTGGACAATGCATGGTGAGGAAAGAGTTGAATCTTCGAATATGGGTAATAAATCTTGAGAGATGTGCACCCGGTTGACACCGAAATACCTACGTTTGTTGGGGATGAATTTGAAGAGATGGCAAAGGCTTTTGAAGACGATCTTAATGACCGTCCTCAAATGTTTGAGAAGTTGATAACGGATGCAGAGAGCGCCGTTGTATGAGGTTGTCTTGAATTCACAAAATTATTGGTTGTGATAAAGTTGTATAACTTGAAAACTTGCCACGGATGGACGGATAAGAGCTTTCTTGAATTACTCACACTATTGAAAGAAATGTTGCCGAGGATAATGTGCTCCCTTCTCGGACGTATGATGCAAAAAACAAATGTTAGGGTCCATTGGCTTGAACTATGAGAAGATACACGCTTGTCCCAATGATTGCATTCTATTTCGGAATGAACATGCATTTTTAAAGTCATGTCCTAAATGTAATGCATCGCGGTATAAAAAGAAAGATTCTGCTCGAGAAAGGTGTTGTGGTATTTTCCCATAATTCCTCGATTTAGGCGTATGTACCGTAGTTCGAAGATGCAAAACACTTGACATGGCATGAGGATGAAAGGATTAAAGATGGCATGTTACGACACGGGCAGATTCTCCGCAATGGAAAAAATTTGATATTGATTATCCCGATTTGGGTTGGATCCAAGAAACCTACGACTTGCATTGTCTGCGATAGTTTTAACCCGCACGGTATTCGAGTAGCTCCCACAAAGACATGGCCCATGATATTAGCGATTTATAACTTACCTCCATGGCTTTGCATGAAACGCAAATATATGATGTTGTCTTTGTTAATTTACAGGCCCAAGCAACCGGAAATGATATTGATGTATACTTGGCTCCTTTAATTGAAGACTTGAAGCTAATGTGGGAGAATGGAGTAGAGGTGTATGATGGGTTCAGAGAAGAAAGTTTCAACTTGAGGGCTATGATTTTTGGCACAATTAATGACTTTCCAAAGATACGGCAATCTATCCAGATGCGATGCGAAAGGTCGATGTGCATGCCCTATATGTGAAGATAACACTCGATTGGATGTGGTTGGAACATGGTAGGAAGAATATCTACCACCCGGTCATCGTAGATTTTTGCCATCTACTCATCGAGATCATTTCGTTGAAAAAGGCATTCAATGGGAATACCGAACCAGTAAAAAGCTCCCGGCTTTGACGGTGAACAACCTGCTTTGAAAAGGTGAAAGATTTGAACATTAAATTTGGGAAGCCATTTGCGGGAGAGGTTGCCAAACGGGGTGGAAGAAAAAGTCGATTTTCTTTGACTTGCCATCTTTGGAAGTCATTATATGTAAGACAACTTCATTGATGTGATGCATGTTGAAAAAATGTCTTTGAAAGTGTCATTGGTACCTTACTCAATATGCCAGGAAAGACTAAAGATACCATCAACTCGAGGTTGGACTTGCTTAGTATGGGGTTGAGACCAGAATTGGGTCCGATAAAGAAGGGTACACGTACATATCTACCTCCCATGCATTCTCATACTCTATCTAAAAAGGAGAAGACCGTGTTTTGTAAGTTTCTTCATGGAGTAAAAGTTCCAGAGGGTATTCTTCAAATGTTACAAACCTTGTATCCATGAAAGACCTTAAGTTAAAGTCTTTAAAGTCCCATGATTGTCATGTTCTAATGGAGAATTTGCTCCCAATTGGTATACGATCCATTTTGCCTAAGAAAGTGCGCCAGACGCTAACCAAACTTTGTTACTTCTTTAAGGCGATTTGTAGTAGAGTGATTGACCCTAGAAAGTTGTCATCATTGCAAAGAGAAATTACTGTCACTTTGTGTGAGCTTGAGATGTATTTCCCACCTTCATTTTTGACATAATGATTCATCTAATAGCTTCATTTGATTAGAGAGACACAATTGTGTGGCCCATGTTACATGAGATGGATGTATCCGTTTGAGCGTTACATGAAGATATTAAAAGGATATGTGAAAAACCGATCACGGCCCGAGGTTGTATTGTTGAGCGCTACATAGTTGAAGAAGGCTGTTGAGTTACGCACCGCCTATCTATCTAGTCTTGAATATTCTCAAGGGACTTCCAAGGTCTCGCCACTTAGGAAGCATTACTAAAGGGATGTCGGGATATAAAATAGTTATGGTGTCAAGGGGAAGAACTACATCAAGCACACTTATATGTTTTGCACAATGATAGTGAGGTTGATTCATATGTTGCCAAGCACATGGACATACTTAAGAGTGATTACCCATATAAGAGTGAAGTTTGGTTAACAAAGGAACACAATCGGAGTTTCATAGTGTGGTTAAAAGACCACATTGATTTCGAGTTTGTTATGAATCCTACTTCGATTTCAAAAAGATTGAGATGGTTAGCAAAGGTCCAAAATATGCATGTTTTCTCTTACACCAACTATCTAATTAATCTGTTACACGTTCTATACAAAAACCCATGATGATCGTAGAGTAAAATGCAAAATAGTGGGGTGACTCTTGTTGCTCAAGCTATGCATACATCAAGTGCCAAAGACAGAAATCCCGTATACGCGAATATGTCACACTTCGGGCCCAACTCGATCGGCCCAACACGCTGCTTGGAGCGCAATTCTCGCCGGCCGAAATCTCCGCAAAACGGTCGGACCTCGCAGTATATATACGCCATTCGCATATGGCATCGTGCACGCGTCTCTAACCTGTGCTATCTCGCCCGAGCGACCTCTCACTAGATCGTCGGAGTGTCTTTGCAGGTACCACCCGAGGTGCTCAACGCGTGAAGCCAGGACCGGTCCTTTCACTCATTCAACGACCGGCCTATTTGACGAGACAACTAACACTTCAACACTTCATTGATCAAGGTACGATCAATTGGCGACCACAGTGGGAGGCCCGAGCGCTATCCTACTCCATTCATGGCTCCGCGCGACCGGCCCCAGACGCGGGCCTCATCTCGACTCAACCCCTCCGGGCAGCATCCTCAGCAGCAAACCCCGGAGGGCGTAGCAGTGACAATTCATGAATCTCAAGGGAATCCGCGACAAGAACCCTCGGTGCAGGGTCGCGGACCGATCTTGGAGCAAGTTCGACCGTACGCTCCACCACCGCCCGAGTTGATCGAGGCAGGCATTGAAGAGCCATTGCCCGAGCATGTCACTCAGGCCGTTCTACAAATCCTCCAAAGCAAGAATCAGGTGATCGTAGACAGAGACGCGCTCATCTCTCAGTATGAAAGAGGATCGATTCCGGGCCGCCCGCGTGCGGAAGACGGAGAACCCTCTACCCGCCGCCGACCGGCGCGAAGACACCGCTCCCCTCCTCGAAGGAGCATTTCTCGCCGAGAGAGCACTACTCATCGTTCTCCGGCGAGAAGAGGCAGGGCGCACAGGTCGCCCCCGAGCAGGAACGTGCGCAGACGCCGTTCGCTATCTTATGATGATTATGAAGATTCTAGCTACCGTCCTGACACCGGCCGCTCACCCACGAGGTACTCCTCCAATGAGTCGTCTGGTTCACATCGGTCGAGAAGCAGATCTTGGGATTCTCGAGAAGAGCTGGAAGATTACAGAGATGGAAGAATCAGGGACGTTTCGCATCGGCCAAGGAGAGGCCAAAGCGAGCGACCCAGGAGGCCTCCTCCACTTCCACCAGCGCCCGTCTGGAGGATTTTATGGAATGCCGGGCAACGAGGCATGCCTCGCAATGCAACCCTTTGGGTCGAACGACATTCAGAATGGACACAGCCCGTTTTCCAGGGAGATCAGGCGTTACAAAATTCCGAGAGATCTACGCAAGCCGCCCAATCTCAACAAGTTTGACTTGGAGGGGATCCGGACAAACATCTCCGTTACTTCAATAATTTCTCATTATTCAGAGAGAATTGGGATCGACCATGAAATGCGGGCTATTTCCCCGTCATTGGACGGCCGAGCATTGGAATGGTGGGAATATCTTCGACCCAATACTATCTCCTCATGGGACGACCTGATCGTAATATTCTTGTCCCACTACACCGCCAACCGCCAATTTCGATATGAAGAATACTTGGACTCGTGGTTCAAGGAGATAATGAGACAGAGAGATGTATATCGACCGGTTTAACATCGAGGCCGAAGTCCGTTCGTGACTTGTCGACATAAGGACAAGTTAAAATATTTGAAGCGTGGTATTCGACCGGACCACCGGTTCGTAGAAGAATTCACCCTTAACCATTACCAAGATCTCAGCTACTTCCTGGCAAGGGCGAACGTCCATATGGCATACGAAGAAACTTTGGCTGCAAAAAAGGCCGTCCGTGCACGACCTAAAGAAGAAAACAGTAAGCCGGCCAAAGGGCATGAAAGTCGCCGCGACAATCGGTCTGACTTTCGAGATAAGAAGTTCGACCATCGCACTCGGCTAAACACCTCCATTGCACAGATCTATAGCGAGTGCCAAAATAATGAATTTGTGGGAGTAAAGCGGCCCGATCCACTCGTGCTCAAGAAGGGGGCACGACCGACTAAAAGGTACTGACGTTACCACAAGAGCAAGGGTCATGATACCAACGACTGTATGGCCCTCAAAGATGATATTGAAGAGCTCATTCAGAAAGGCAAGTTGGGAGTGTATGTGAGGCCTCGGAGGAAGGCGACCGACCTCGAAGAAGCGAAAGAAACCGATCCGGACGGAGGAAAGGGCACTCTAGTTGTTTCAAGCGTCCAAGACAAAGACCGGTCTGAAGATCGAGACGCTCCACGGTCCAGGGGTCGCAACGTTGCGATGGTCATTCACGGTGGAAACCCGTTGGGCCGTAGAGAATCAAATAAAGCCACAAAAAGAAAGTGGGGCGAGCTCACGATGGTCGATTCGACATCAATAAATCCCACCGGTCTCGAATAGACCCCCATCTCGTTTGGAGATAGCGACCTACACGCACGGTAGGCCGAAACGATTATGTTCCGTTGGTCATCGAGAGCGATTATGGCCAATACCGAGGTTCAAAGAATTACGTCGACCGACTGTAGCTCGGCCCGACATCATGTTTGAAGGGTTGATTGACAAGATCAAGGTTGATCGGAGCGAGATAATTCCCGTGCCGAGCCTACTCCCTAACGGGCTTCAATGGAGCGATCACCTACCCGTTGGGAACAATCGAACTCATGGTCACATTTGGTGACGACAATCGAGATAGCACTTGTGCGGGGCAGGTCGTCCGGCGTTCCTCGTACTTCCCTCAAATCATGCTATCGATTAATATCATTGGTAGGCCGACCAGGCAAGCTAGAGGCCGCGAGCGTGGGCGTCAACGGTGCATCCAAGATGAAATTCTACAAAGAAAGACGACCGTGTAGCTACCCGCGGCGGCCGACTGAGAGGCGGCAAGAGCGGTGCCACGATCTCAGACAAGAAATTTGCGATGAGGTGAGACCTTGGCCCAAATGTTCGAAACACCGGTGAAGGCCATCAAGTCAACGTCACCGATTTGGATGCTCGGTATGATCCGATAAAGACCCGCAGGATAACGATGATGACTTAGCCCGAGAGTGAAAAACGAGTTGAAAAGGCCGTAACCTCATGGAGAACTAATAGATGTGCGGTTGGGAGACGACCCAACAAAGATAGTTAAGCTCGGTGAGCGACCTACCGAGCAAGTGAAGCAAGACCTTGTGCAATGTTTGAGAGACTATCTTGACTGCTTCGCATGGCGGGCATCGACACATGCCCTGCATTCCCTATCGAGTAGCTCGCCATCAACTTTCGATCGATGAAGGGTTAAGCGGCCGCTCAAAGAAGACGTACTCAAAACGCAGGAAAAATCTCAAGCCGCACGCAAAAGGCGTTGAGGACCTCATAAAGGCCAATTTCATAGAAGAGATCAAGTACACGACACGGCTATCCAATGTCGTGTTGGTTAAAAAAGAAGAATGGCAAATGGAGAATGTGTGTAGACTACACCGACACGAATAAGGCATGCTCGAAGGATGCCTTCCTCGTGCCCAACATTGACAAATTGGTCGATGGTGCCTCGGGCTACAAATTATTGTCTTTTTGACGCTTACTCGGGATACAATCGGATCACGATGTATCCCCGATCGACACAAGACAACCTTCATGACGGATCGGGAAATTTTCAAGACAAGGTGATGCCTTTCGGCTTAAAGAACGCCGGAGCGACCTACCGGCAAATGATGATGAATTTTTAAGAGGCGGTCGGTCGAATCTCGAGGTGTACTTGGGCGACATGATCATCAAAAGTGTGACCGATCCGGATCATGTGAACGACTGAGGGAAGTCTTTGAGAAGCGAGGAAGAATTCACTCAGACTGAATCCTGAAAAGTGTACCTTTGGGGTGAGGGCCGGCAGATTTTTGGGCTTCCACTTAACTGAAAGAGGGATAGAAGCATACCCTGAGAAATGTAGGGCGGTCGCCGATATGAGGCCGCCCACAACTAAAAAAGAAATACAACAAACAATGGCATGGTAGCCGCTCTATCCGAGTTCATTCCCAAAGCGGCTTTGCAAGTCGCGCCATCGCTTAAACTCCTCAAGAAAGATGTAGATTTTGAATGGACCGACCAATGCCGGCGTGCATTGGATGAATTAAAGCAAGCTTTGACCAATCCGCCGATTATGACTAAGCCGCAGCCGGGCGAGACGCTATACATGTACTTGGCTATAACGGAAGAAGTTTTGGTAGCGCCGTGTTGGTCGAGAATGCGATCACGAAACAAAATCCGGTCCTACTTTATTAGTAAAGTCTTTGCGGGGCCGAAGTGAGGTACGAAAAATAGAGAAGTTTGCTCTTGCACTCGATTCTTTGCTCGAAGATTGAGACCTACTTTGTAGCCCACCGTGTCGTGGTAGGTGGACCGATCGACCAATCGAGCAAGTCCTTCATCGGCCGGACTGGCGGGACGAATGATAAAGTGGGCGGTGGAGCTCGATGAATTTGGCATTAAGTTTGAATCTAGATCGGCGCAAAAAGCGCGGTGTTGGCGACTTTATAGCCGAAATGACTCCTATCCCGGAAGATCAAGTGAGACGACACGGATCTTGCGTAGATGGGTCGCCCAACGAAGAAAGGAAGTGGAGCCGCCTAATACTAGAAAATTCTCAAGGCCTAGGCGTGGAGGTGTCTTTGACTTTCGCTTTCCATACATCGAACAATCGTAGAGAGTATGAGGCGTGCATAGCCGACTGCAGCTCGCCATGGACTTCAATGTCGACCAGGTTGAACTTCGATCGGACTCCTTGCTTGTTGTCTCTCGGATCAAAGATTTATATGATGCTAAGGGCGACGTCTTTGAAGAATTACCTAGCTGAGTAAGAGAGCTCCTCAGCGATTCGGCCGGGCTGAAGTGACTCATGTGCCTCGGACCGAAAATGTTCGAGCAGACATTCTATCGAAACTTGCAAGTACGAAGACTCCGGGAAATCACAGAAGTTTGATTCAGGAGACGCTAAACCGGCCGAGCGTGTCGACCAAGCCAAGCCGATCGTTGGCGTTACGTGTGTCAATGCGGATCCGCATTGGATCGCCCCTATCCTGAGATACATTGTTGAAGGGGAAGAACCGAGCGACCCGAAACAAGCAAAGTTGGTCAGGCTCAGAGCGACCAAGTATTCGGTGATAGAAGGAAAGTTGTACAGGAGAAGATTCTCCTCTCCATTGTTAAGGTGTCTTACGTCGGTCGAAGCCGACCATGTTCTAAGGGACATTCATGAAGGTGTTTGTGGAAGTCACCAAGGCGCTCGTTCCATAGCTAAGAAGGCTCTCAGGGCCGGCTATTATTGGCCGACCATGGACGAGGATGCCAAGAAGCTCGTTCAGAAATGCAAGAAATGCCAAGTACATGCTGACGTCCACATTGCACCTTCCACAGAGTTACAAAGTCTCGTCTCACCTTGGCCGTTCGCCTGGTGGGGCATGGATCTGCTAGGCCCGTTTCCACCTGCTCCAGGCCAGTTCAAGTTCTTGATCGTGGCGGTAGATTATTTTACTAAGTGGATCGAGGCCGAGCCTCTTGCAACCATCACCTCGACGAAAGTAAGTAAATTCTTCGGCCGGTGTGTGTTGGCCCGTTTTGGGATCCTCGTGACTAATAATCGACAACGGCACCCAGTTCGCGACAAAAGGTTCGAGAGAAATGTTGGCGACTTAGGGAGTAAAGCGGCGTTTTCACCTCGGTCGAGCACCCTCGAGACAAACGGCCAAGCCAGGCGGGCCAACGAGTTATCTCACGAGGGTTGGGCGAAGCTTCGATGAAGCGAAGAGGCTGGGTCGAAGAGCTACAATCCGTTCTTTGGGCCTACAGGGGCGACTCCTCATTCATCGGCCGGAGTCCCCTTCGATCGGTATATGGGGCGATCTTTGTGATACCCATAGAGATGGCGAATCGAATTGGAGAACCTCAAATCCCCTACAATGGTTGACAACGGCCAGCTATTCGAGAAGAATCGGACCTAATTGAAGAAGCTGCGCGCACAAGCGTCACTAAGAGAGCGATTGATCAAACAGAAGGTCGCGAGCGAGATACAATACTCGCGTGCAAAAGAGAGACTTCACGGTCGGTCACTCGTTAAGACGGGCCGACGTAGAAAACAAGAATGCACGCCAAGGGAAATCGGCACCAAATTGGGAAGGTCCATACAGGGTCATCAAAAAGACCGGAAAGGGGCTTACGAGCCGAAACCATGGATGGGCGACTATCCCGAGAACATGGAATGCGAGAAACTCGAGAAAATATTACGTTTGAATGTAATGAGCGATTTGAATGTAATGAACGATCGACCTATAAATGAAAAGCGGTGCGCGCTTTTTTTCCCATCGGGTTTTTACAGAGGCGACCTTTATAAATATGATGAGTTCTTTACTTTCTCGCAAGAATGTATGACCGGTCGCTCAAGATTGCCCGTGGCAAAGGAGCGATCGAAGATTTATCAAAGTTAATCAGATCGTCGAAACGATCTACCTCGAGAGCCATCGAAATGGCCCAAGGTTAGACAACCCGCAAACTTCGTGTCGTCGAACGATGCAGAGGTGTGTCTTGCCGAGCCGCAAGACAAACGACGGTCACCGAGTTGACTTGAACGAGCGCCATCGAAAATGGCCCGAGGGTTAAGTTATAACCCATCACAATAGGCCGTCGAAACGACCTACCTCGAGAGATCATCGAAATGATCCCAATGGGTGCCATCAAAATGGCCCAGTCGAGTGCCATCGAAATGGCCCAACCGTAAACGAGCGCGTTCGAAACAACACGAAACGGTCGCCAACCGTAAACGAGCGCGTTCGAAACAGCACGAAACGGTCGCCGAGCGACCTATACACAGGCATAACAATGTAAATTCGAACAGACGTAATTAAAGACAAGATATCATTACAAAATAGAGACGCCTGGCCGCTCCGAGCGCCCGAAATATCCGATCGCAAGGCAGCATTTTAATTGTCATGCCCGAAGGCAGCTTACGAATTGTTGTGCCCGAAGGCAAGTTAGACTGTTACAAGAATTACACCGCTCGCAGGCGGGCTTCAGAAGAGAACTGTGGCCGGGCGAACAACATTTCCTTGTTCATCTTTTTGCTCAGGCAGCATGATCTTGTTATCCGCAACATAATGGGCGGGATTTATCATCTTCTCGTCAAAGTTGATCTGCAGATCTGAGTTCAGTGCCCGCGCCTGAGCAATAGCGTTGTAGAACTGCTCGATCGCCGCCTCCCTACCGGCCTGGGCTACCATTTGGACCTTTGCCGCCAGCTCGGCATTCTCGGCCTCCAGCCTGGCCTTATCCTTCTCTAGGGATTCAACATCAGTCTTCAGAGTGGTCACCTGGCCAGCAAGTTCCTTGTTCCGCCTGGAGAGTTTGGCCCGGTCCTCCTCACCCTTCTGAAGAGCGTCTTTCTTGGCCTTGGCAAGCTTGTCATACTTCACCTGCGCCTCAGTCAAAGCCTTCTTAGCGGCACGAGCCCCTGCAAACAGAGATCGTCCGACTATTAGACGGTCGATTTAAGACAAAAGAACTAACAGACTGGGAAAGTAAAGTACCTTCAGCTTCGGCCGCAAGCTCGGTCATGATTTTATCTATTCCCAAGCAGAGGGAAGCGCAGACCTCCATTGGCTTCTTCCTAAACCACTCCAGCTCGACCTGCCCCAAACCCTCGGCGAGAATAGAATAGGGTGTTGTCCATAGCGGAATCCATGTTTGATGGCCGTCAAGCCTTACCCGCTTTGCGGAGCGATCGTCGATCAAGGGACGGCCAGAGCAACCGGGCTTTTTCCCTTGGCTCTTGGGGTGGGGGGGCACCTTTGAGGGCGATTCGAGAACATCTCCCGGCCGAGGTCCTTCCCATTTCTTGGCCCTCGAATGGTAGCGAGCTTGAAGCCCGACTCGAGCACGTCCCGCTTCTTACCGGCCATTCTTTCGCAAAATACCGAGTCATGAGTTAGAATAAAAGATTGTGATAAAAAATATAAAGGCAAAGTTCAAAAGCAAACCGATCTCGGCCTCCAGATCCCGGCCCTCGAGCAAGACAAAGGGACGGAAAGGTATGTCGCCCTTGGGGTCTGGACGCATCATGCCCGCTAACGCCTTAATCATCTCCAAAGATTCCGTGTCGGCCTCGCCGGATCTTTGTGAGTAGATGTAATCACTTGGCCTCCTGCAAAAGTGAGCCTCGTTCCACATGATTGGGAAGTAAGGGGGACCAAGCATTCCGTCCGGTTGGACCTCCGATATGGCCTTACCGGCCTCCTCAGTAGGAACGATCCAAAAGTACTGACTTCTCCAGGCCGCTCCCAATGATTCTTGGTATGCTTTGAAGAACCGATGATGAGTTTTCTGCATCTTAAAGGAGACTTGCTCCCTCTTCTCTTTGTTAGCCTTCTCCCTGAGCCAGCTCAGCTCAAAGAGAGTAAAGAACAAGCATGATCGACACCGGCCGACCCAAATTAGTCAAAAGGACTTGAAAGTTTTGAAACGCCCATGCGTTAGGGTGGAGTTGAGAAGGGGCGACCCCGATGTGACGCAGGACGTCACGTTGAAATTCAGTAAAAGGAGGGGTGATATTCATCCTCTCGAACACGAGCCGGTACATCGTGAACTTGAGGTTGGGAGAATAAGTTGCAATGTCTTCTCCGCCCTTCATACCTCTCACCTCCAAACGGCCGAATCGTCGGCGGCTCGCAGATCGGGCAGGCAACATGGCCGACAATAATGATGCTCCCGTGAGAGCGAAGAGTTTCCGATACCCAAAACATGTCGATACATCTCGGCTACGTCGCTTGAACTTCGCCGACCGCCGTTCGATCCTCCGATGTTTACCTCCGGACGGCAGTAACTAGTCGCGGGTGAACCACTTCTTCCTCGTGGACTTCTTCACCGCCACCTTCGCCTCCACCATCTCTTCGTCGTCGCGATCGACGGCACTCTCGCACCGTGCGTCGTCAATAATCACCACGTCAACATCTCCTTCCTCTCCTTCCGCTCGAGAGTCGATGTTCTCCGGTGGTGGAGTGTTGCATGACGCCAGCTCATCGAGATGGGCGGGCCTAGAACCGAGAACTCTTCGAGCTAGCCGATCCTCGACCGAAAGAGAGTGAGAACTCGAGCTCGCCTTGCCCAAGAATCGCTGCGAAGAACCGAGAACCTTTGTCGCCTGTGCTCCTCCTCCTCATGGGGTTGGGCTCACCCGCCTCGACATATGTGTAGCAAAAGATTGGGGCGGTTTACGTGGATACGGGCGGTCAACTTCGTCCGTGGCATGCAAAAACACACGTGATAAAGGGATCGAGTCAGGTCAGTCGAGCAGAACACTCGTGAGAGGGGGCGATTTGGCCATCCAGGACCGACACCCCTATCGGGCGGCGTGGAAAAGTACGAAATACTTTCAAAATAAAAACTCAAGTTTGGAAAGTAAAAATAGAGATCGATCCATACCTAGAGCAGATGTTGTGGATCGGTCGCGAATAAACGAGAATCGACTACGGATGCAAGTCGGTCGGCGGATTTAGCCTCGGCCGCTTAGCGAGCAATTCGTGAAAGTGTGAAAAATGAACTCAGCTGAAGGGCTATTTATAGTACGGACCCATGGCGCGAAGGGGACCGGGAGACGAAGCGTCGCAACGCTTCATCTTCTCGCCAATGGTTGTCTCCAGACAACCTCGGAAACACCAAATGTCACGTCTTAAATATCAGTGAAGGCCAACCGTCACGACATATCGATGGTGGGCAAGCGTTCGACACCGTCCTATCGAGAAAGCAAACGGCCGCGTTCGTTTCGTCAAAATAACTTCACTCCTGGGGGCAGCGATTCAAGCCTCAGCCGCTCTTAGCGACCTAGGCTTGGGGGCAACTGTTCTGGGTGTATCGGCAAATCACGAGAATCGCCAGCAAAGAATCGGGCTGCGGCCCGGCCCAACTCGATCGGCCCGACACGCGGCTGCTTGAGCGCAATTCGCCGGCCGAAATCTCCGCAAAAGCGGTCGGACCTCGCGATATATATCGCCATTCGCATATGGCATCAGCTACGTTCTCTAACCCTGTGCTATCTGCCCGAGCGACCTCTCACTAGATCGTCGGAGTGTCTTTGCAGGTACCACCCGAGGTGCTCAACGCGTGAAGCCAGGACCGGTCCTTTCACTCATTCAACGTCCGGCCCATTCGACGAGACAACTAACACTTCAACACTTCATTGATCAAGGTACGATCAATAATGGTTTACAGATTGATGAGTCGGGGTTCATGCGGGTGAATTTCAAGAAGTTGGGATATAAAGATGAGCCTTTTATTTTGGCATCCCAAGCTCAACAAGTGTTTTATGTCACTGATCCGATTGATATCAATTGGTCTATTGTTTTACTGATACAAAAAAAATTAGTGAATTACATTTATGATCAAGAAACCAATGATGATGGTATCGAGGACGACCACTTTCTTGGGGACATCACTAGAAGAGGAAAGTACTTATAGAGAGGATGTTGTGTATGTTAGAAAGGATCATCTTGATGGAATTACGATTAACAAAAACAAAGTACCAAGGAGCGAATTGCAAAAAAAATTGTATCGAAGAAAAGGAAAAGGTAACCGACATAGATGTTATTTTATAGACATGGATCTTATTTTCATCTTCTTTGACTGATTATTTATTTTTTGTTGGATGTTTTTTAAATGGATAAATATAACAAACAATGATTATGTTTTATTGCGGGTAAGATGGCGGATCATAGTGATAGTGGGCATGACAGGTGAGAGGCGATGATCATGATGTTACAAACTATATCGAAGCGTGCTCCTCGTGGAATGACAGCTAAAAAGGATATCATCAACCGGTTAAGTAAAGGAAAAGAAAAATTAAGTGTAAGATACTAATTAATTGCTAATTAACTTCATTCAATACTAAGTTTTAATTGTTTGTGATCTAATTTACTATTTACATAATGCAGTCCAATGGAATGTTAAGGTCCGCCAATTGGAGAAAACAACACTCATTTGATTACTTTCCTTGGTAGTAAGGTAAAACAAATGATACCAATAACAATCACTACTTGGGTTCACACAAAAATCCCGTTTGGAGAAACAAAAACATGAGTTGTGGGTAACAATACAGTATATAATTTTAGATCTTTTTGGTTATCTTATTTAGTAATTTTGTAGTCCCATATATATATATATATATATAAATTTATTTATATGATTTTCATTTAATGTGCATAAGAGAAATATTTTGATGTGGATGATTCTAAAAGGACTGATAATGAAGGAAGTCGAAAGTTACATAAAAATTTGAACGACATTAACAAAAACTTGGCTTAAAGATGATAATGGAAACATCAATTGGAATCCTCCACCAATATATAGTGGGTTTATTTCGAGAGGAGGATTGGCGGACATTTGTTAGGAGACGATCAAGATCCAAAATTCTTGGTTAGTGCTACTATCTATTAAGTTATAACATAAAATATATTTGACAATTATCTATTATACATTAATGTATACTTATCTCTCTTAATAGAAAGCAAGTGAGGTGAATCGAAAGTGTGCTTACTCGGTGTGAGTATCCTTATAGAGCGGTGCTACTCCATATCAACATATTGAAGAGAGATTGGTAAGGCACAATAAGCTTGATTTTTAGTTTCATGAAACTTTTTATAAATAGTTTCTTAATATTTGGTAAATTTAAATATAGTTGGTGGAGAGTGGGAAAGATCCTACTAAAGAAGGTGTTGAGCGACATGTTTTGTGGGTAGAGGCTCGACTAAACAAAGAAAAGGAGATTGTTGATCCTAAAACTAAGGAGGTGTCTGAAAGAATTGTAAGTATTTCCTAAATTCAAGCTCACTGATTTTAATTGTAACTTTTATGATTTTTATAATGTATTATACTTTTGTTTTGTGAATCAGAAAGCCATATCACAGTCAGTGTCACAGGGAGAGCTCACTGATTGCTCTGAAAAGGAAATCCTTACACGTGCCTTAGGTAAAGAAGAATACTCGGATTCGCATGAGGGTGCTTTGGATTTGGAGTAGCACCAACCGAGTACTTTGGACCAAAACAGAAAGTCTATGATGAGAATCATGACTGTCCACCACTGAGAAAGATGATGGCATTGTATGAAAGTTTGCAAGCTCAACTTAATGATATGCGATCACTTTATGGCCATGTTATGCCACCAAAGCACCAACCCTCACTACACATAGCGATTGCACGAGATAAATGCACCATGCCACAACTAAGGTATTAATTGTTTTTATTATTTTGTGGTTTATAATTGATTTATTGTACATATATATATATATATATATATATATATATATATATATATATATATATATATATATATATATATATATATATATATATATATATATACATCAAATAATGTCTTTATTATTTTGTGGTTTATAATTGATTTAGGACAACAATGAGTGTGAGTGTGAATTGTATATCTCAAACCCACATGAAATGGTTGCAATTGGCTACACATGTAACAATTGGGTCCCTTGATGCACAATTTATCCCTACCTCCAAATCATGTTAGAGTCGAGTTGCGGTACCATTTAGGGAGGATGCACCATTGCTGCTCCGATTGACGATGATTGATATCTTGGCGGTCACAAGCAGATTGGTACCTTTGTGGCATGGCCATCCGCCTTTGTCGTTGTAAGTGACAATATATTTGTAACTAACTAATTATAGTTTTTGTCATATAATTTGTGCTAACTAAGTAATTATTTTTGTTTAAACATAGATGCGCCAAAATGAAAAATCTAAGAAAGTGTCTACCTAAGCAGAAAAGGTCTCCTTTGAAAAGTGTTGGCAAGGAAATATCTATTGGCAAGAAAGTGTCTCGATCCACCCCTTCTACAAAAGTGTCTCAGTCCACCCCTTATGTAGAAATTTTACAGCCTGCCTCTCCTCCAAAAGTGACTGATCGACCCTCCTCTTCTCGCCAAGTGACTCATCCCACCCCTTCTCCAATTGTGTCTCAGCCCGCCTCTTCCTCTTCCATTGAAGCTTATATGAAGATTGGTGAGGCCGACGCGTACGAGAAATACACGATGAAAGAAAAATTGCTTATCATAAATTTTGATGAAGAAATTTTTGGAGCTGGCTTGCCTCATATAGTCGGACGTGAGGATATCTGTGCTGTATGTGATGCGGATTAGGCAACCGGTATTGTTATGAATATATATGTTAGGTACTATTGTTACCTCAAAATTCCGACAAGGGCATTAAATTAAGCTTTAAATGGTATTGACTGCACATTTAATAGTATTCTGTAAATTTTGCAGTCAATGTTCAAGTCAATGTACCATAAATTCGACAAGAAAGTTGTACAAGTCTTCGACATAACGCAAGCAAACTTCGGCGGACTTGGTTCTTCAAGCTACTGAAACAATGTCGAAACCTTCGACGGAGAGGGCCCAATTGTTCGACAAAGTTGGGTCCAACACTTCGCCAAATCCTTCGACAACAAGGTGGTCGGCGCGGAGCAAAGCGGCCGATAGTGGGCGGTTATTTCCCACAGTTTTTAGGAAGTAGTTATCGTGCTTGCCCACGATTGTATCCGAGAGTATAAATACTCCTTGTAATAGGAAAACGAGGTCACCACATCTTTACAAAAACTCTGTGAAACTCAACTTCCAAGTCAAAGCGAAACAAGAGTGAATCAGATCATATTGTACGTGTCGGTGGACCACCTTCTTCTTTCTATCATTTTAATGCAATTTTTACCTGTTTTTACGTTTGTTACACTCCTTGCTTTTATTCTGCTTTCAAACTATCTCTTCCTACTATTTTCTTGTTCTTACGCACGCTAAAAGACACAAAACTTAAAGGCAATTGTCAAAGAGATTTTCTAGTTTGATCTCACAGTCTTAATATTGAAAACTAGTGATTGTTTGCTAAAAACACCAGCGAACAAATTGGCACGCCAGTGGGACCTTTGCGCTTATTTTGTATGCGTTTCATTAAGTGTATAAACCTGTATGCACTTGAGGAGTGGTAGGATGGTACGTACCAATTCTAACAACGCCTCTAGTTCCAGCCCTGTGATATCACAAGTGCAAGGAACAACGGTAGATTCTGCCAATGTCAGCGGTGGAAATGTTACAGGGACTACGGCCCCAGTGACATCAATAACCGTTCCCACGATGTCAATGACTAATGTTGGTTCGACATCATCTATGGCCTTGCCACAAAGTATGGGACTTCCTTCTAGTCCTTATGTGGCAACAGGGAATAGTTTGGAAACACGTTTCCAAAACATGAGTCTACCACCATACCCTTTTGGGGTATATGGCATGCCTACTGGAATGCCACATGTGTCGACCTTTTCTCCTTCACACGTATCTTCCGAGGGTACACTTGGTCGAAATCCTATCGTGATTAACAATGCGTCCTTGTTGGCGTTAAGACAACAAGTGGACGAACAATCATGATATGGTTAATATCTTTGACTCAACAAATTGGTACCGTGTTCAATCCTTTGATTGAAACACAAATACCGATTATCGGATGTTAGCGCACCAAATGGGTAGGATTGCGATTTCTTTGGGGGGCTCCTACGGAAACAATAGGCGATTACCAAATTGCGGGAACAACATGCCTAACACCCCACGAGAGATCGCTGGATCGTCGAAGCCCAAAGCGTTATGGGCGAACAACAAATGGGAAATCACATCCCTGAGGTAGTTATGGTGAATCGAAACCAAAACGCTGATGAAGTTGTTCGACAAGTGCAACGAAGTAACGTTTGTGCTCAAGACAACATAGCCACTTTGGTCGAAACCATAATGGCGCAAAATGGCCTTAACATAGGTTTGCATAGGCCTAATTTCATATCACCACTGTGTGAATACGTGTTGTTGCGCATGAGACTTGCCAAGAGGTCGGAAAATCCCTAAATTCACTAAGTTTGGGGGTGATACCAATGAGTCCACTGTCGAACACATTGCCCGTTACATGACTGAGGCAGGGGACATAGCCCAAAATGAGAATTTGAAGATGAAATATTTTCCAAATTCTCTAACTAAGAATGCCTTTACGTGGTTTACCACACTACCCCCTGGTTCCATGTACACATGGGGGCAATTAGAAAAGGCTTTTCATGAGCAATTCTACATGGGCCAGTCGAAAATTAGTCTCAAAGAACTGGCTAGTGTTCGACGTAAAGTACCTGAGGCTATTGATGATTATTTGAATAGATTCAGTTCTTCAAGGCAAGGTGTTTTACGCAAGTGCACGAACATGAGCTTGTCGAAATGGCTGCAGGTGGCCTTGACTATTCAATTCGAAAGAAATTGGATACGTCTCATTTGAGAGACATGGCCCAACTAGCCGATAGAGTTCGACAAGTCGAAAGGCTTAGAGAGGAAAAGGCTAGAGTGAATAAGTACAATAAAAAAGAAAACTCAGTGGGTTTTCACAAAAAAGAAAAGATAGCCTATGTAGATGAACAATTCGACTTTGCATTTAGCGATGTCGAATCGGAGGAAATAGACGTGGCTGAACTTAAGCCTGGTCCTCCCTATGCTTGTAAATTATTAAGGCACATAAATGAGAATAATCCTGTAGAGCCTAAGAATGATAGATTTGTGCCTAAAACGTACACCTTTGATGTTACTAAATGTGACGAGATCTTTGATTTGCTAGTGACTGATGGCCAAATAATAGTGCCAAATGGCCTGAAAGTTCCTCCTCTCGAACAGAGGAAGAAAAAGGGTTATTGTAAGTTTCATAATTTTTTGGGACATACAACTGACCGTTGTGTACTTTTCAGGGACATGGTTCAGAAAGCGATCGAAGAAGGAAGGCTCAAATTTGGAGATAAAAAGAATAAAGCACCGATGCAAATTGATGCTGACCCACTCCATCAAGTGGAGGGCGATGTATGCGAACCAATTGAGATGAGTATCAATATGGTAGACGCAAAAATGGTGGATTCTCCAAAGTCTACCAAACCTCCCAATGAAAAAATCAAAAGTGTTGTGCAAAGAGTAATCTTTGTGCAACACGTTACTCGAGAAGAGTATGAGGAGAAAGTGCATCACCACAGTGTACCCCAAGTGAGGAAGATTTGATAGACTTCTGAACCGGGTGCAAATTGAGCTCGAGGTCATGTTATGTCCAAGGTGCAGTGCTGTGTTTGATAAAGAAGCGGCTAAAAGTGTCGAATGCTGTGAAGTTCGACAACCCCTAAAGAGGAAATGGCCAGATAAGAGGCCAAATTTCAGCTTCAAGAGAGGGGACCTTCCTTACAAGGTAAAGAATTCGAGCAAGGCTTCGACAAGCAAGCCGCAGTTTGCTGGTAAGGGTGTAGCCAAGGAGTTTGCGCTATCTGCCTCTGCCAAACCATTTTTTCCAAGAGCAGATCCATCCAATGAGAAGTGGATACATGCTGGATGTAGACACTACAAGAATGCTGCTCAACAGGTTGGAACGGCCAAGCCAATCACAGGTGAGGCCTCAAAATACAATTATAAAAACAATTATAAAGGGAAGAATCCCATGACGAAGACCCAATGGCGTCGTTACCAGCGCTCGAAAAAGAAGGCAACACTGGTTGCTAACGAGCAAACGCCAAAAACGGTTAAGGGTGTGACTCCTAAAACCGTGGGGAACACAAAGATAAGTATAGGTCTTTGCCAATCAAGTGAGGGTTGGAAATAAGGCTAAAGGGAAATCTATTGTGATAGAGGAACCAAGAAGGCCTGCTATGGAGAGGATCTTCCCTCCATTAACATCTATAAAAAAGAAAAGTGCTTCATTCGACATGGATGAAGATGTTACTTCAGATTTCGACGACTCTGAGGCTAGCTTCGACGTCATCTGCAATGTGGTGTCCATTCTGCCGAGTGAGTACGATGTCATTCATGATCCCCAAACGACGTCGAAGAAGACTTCATTGGGGATATGGCTAACCACAAGCCAGTATGCTACTATGTCATGAACAATGACTGCGTGGAAGAACAGATGGCCACTTTCGAGAGGCGGACGAGGCATGCAACACCATCCAAGCCCTTATGCGTCGAAGCCAAAGTTAATGGCGTAGGCATTAATAAGATCTTGGGTCGATGGAGGGGTCTGCTGTTAACTTAATGCCTCGAGCCATCTTTGAAGACAATAGGGCTGTTTGATACAGACCTTAGACCTCATAATATTATGTTAACCAATTATGAGGGGAAATCTGGCCGGTCGTTGGGGGCAGTCGAAGTGGAAGTGGTGGTAGGAACTGTCAGAAGAACCACCACGTTCTTTGTCATAGCATCAAAAGCAAGCTACAATCTACTCCTTGGGAGAGAGTGGATACATGGCGTAGGAGCTGTTCCTCAAGCCTACACCGTAAATTGGTAATGTGGAGGATGATGGTCCGTGGAGTACGTCGAAGCGGACAAAGTTATTTCCTTCTTCGACGTAAATAATGTCACCAGGGGAGAATTTTGAGAAGCAAATGGCGAATATTGCGCCATGTTCATCTTCTAGCCAAGCATATATCTCTTCGATAATGTGCTTTCCTCCATTCACTTATACCCAACACATGGTTTTGTGTGGGAAGAGAGGAAATAGAAGGTGCAAATGTCTATCCCGATGGTGTGCTACCTCCAACGGGATGGGACACCGACTCTTAGAAGGTTTAGATGTCGGTACCGGTGCTTGGGATAGAATTACGCTACATGGCGAAAATAAAATAAAAACGGCTTTGGAAGCCGAGTTAAATCAACAAACAATGGCTGTCGAAGCCACAACTTCATCTGAAGAAAATGGTGAAGTCATAAATGACAAGCTGGATTGCATTTATGATGACGAACCATTGGGTTTTGAAAAAGACCCTAGAGATTCTACAAAGCGCATGCAAGCTCAAGATCCAGTCGAAGAGGTGGATTTGGGAGATGGCTTGATCAAAAGGCCAACATATATTAGTGCACATCTTGATCTCGCCTTGTAACCCAAGTTATTTCACTTGCGGGAGTTCAAAGATTGCTTTGCTTGGGAGTACAAATGAATGCCCGGTTTGAGTCGAGAAGTGGTGGAATTACAAATACCCATTCGACCGGGAAGAAACGATGAAATGCAAACGCCAAGAAGATTTGCTCCTCAGATATTGGCTAAGATCAAGGAAGAAATAGAAAGGCTGTTCAAAAGCAAATTCATCAGAACTGCCAGGTACGTTGATTGGTTAGCTAATATAGTTCCAGTAATGAAGAAAAATGGAAAACTTAGAGTTTGCGTAGACTTTAGGGATCTAAATAATGCAACACCTAAAGATGAATACGCTATGCCCGTAGCAGAAATGCTAATAGATTCGGCAGCAGGATTTGATTATCTCGGTTGCTAGATGGCTACTCGAGGGTATAATCAAATCTTTATTGCCGAAGAGGATGTGTCGAAAACGACTTTTTCGATGTCCAGGGCACTAGGTGTTTATGAATGGGTGGTCATGCCTTTTGGTTTAAAAATGCTTTGGTGCCACTTATCAAAGGGCAATGAATTCTATGTTTCACGGTTTTATTGATGATTTTATGCAAGTATACATAGATGATGTGGTGGTTAAGTCATCCTCGAGAAAGTGGTCATTTAGACCATCTTCGACGTTCTTTTGAGCGAATGAGGAAATATGGATTGAAAATGAATCCAACCAAATGTGCTTTACGTATGCGTGCGGTGTGAATTCTTGGGTTTTGTAGTACACAAGAAAGGCATAGAGATCAACGAAAATAAGACTAAAGCAATTATGGAAACGAAGGCTCCTTCGACCAAGAAAGAACTTCATCATCGCTAGGAAAATTAATTTCCTTCAAGATTCATCTCAAATCTAAGTGGCAAAACACAAGTTTTTTCGCCATTACTGAGATTGAAGAAAGAAGATGAATTCAAGTGGGAGCAGGTTCACCAAGATGCTTTCGACGCAATCAAGTCTTATTTGGTCGAGCCGCCAATTTTATTGCCTGTTATTGGAAACAAGTTGCTAAAATTGTACATAGCAGCTTCTGATAACACAATAGGTAGCATGCTAGCGCAAGAGGATGATAGTGGTGTCGAAAGACCCATTTATTACCTTAGTAGGGTTTTGATCGATGCTGAAACTAGGTATAGTCCAATTGAGAAACCGTGCCTTTGCTTGTATTTTCTTGTACAAAATTGAAGCAATATATAAAATCAATGATGTTTATGTTTATTCGCATTTTGATGTTATTAAACATATGTTGTCAAAACCAATGTTGCATAGTCGAATTGGCAAATGGGCTTTAGCTTTGCTGCTAGAGTACAACTTAACTTACCAACCCCTTAAATCAATTAAAGGACAAGTGGTTGCTTGATTTTATAGTAGACCATTACTGTTGTCGAATGTGAAATACATTCGTTAGACATACGCCCCTTGGAGATTATACTTCGATGGCTCAAGCCATAAAAATGGAGCAGGTATTGGAATTTTGATTATCTCGCCAGAAAATACTCCAACAAAGTATAAATTTAAAATTCGAGACTCTTGCTCAAATAATGAAGCTGAATATGAGGCTTTAATAGTAGGCCTTAAAATTTTACTCGAATTGGGGGCAAGTTATGTTGAAATAAAAGGTGACTCTCAATTAGTGGTCAAACAATTGACAAAAGAATATAAGTGTATTAATGAACACCTTATTAAATATTTCGTTATTGCCAATACTTTGCTAAAAAGGTTTACATTCGTTCACCTAGAACATTTACCACGAATTGAAAATCACGTGGCAAATGAACTGGCACAAATTGCCTCCGGTTACAAAGTATCGAAGCAAAGCCTAGAAGAGTTAATTGAGATAAAAGATAAATTAATCTCAGAAGACTCTCTCTATAATACTCCTTCGACGTTATTGTCAACACCAAAAATTGGGGGGGCAATAAATACAAATGAAGTGCGCGTCGAAAAACGTCACATTTTTGACGATATTGACTTGGCAGAAATTTTTGCTATTGACAATATGGTTGATGATGATTGGCGAAAACCCATTGTAGAGTATTTGCAAAATCCTACAGGGAACACTAATAAAAAAGTAAAGTACAGAGCTCTAAGCTATGTGTTAATTGGAAACAATTGTACAAACAAACTCTGAAGGGGTACTACTAAAATGTCTTAGTGAAAACGAGGCATATTTGGCAGTTTCTGATACACATAGTGGAGCATGTGGCTCACATCAAGTAGGCCACAAAATGAAATGGTTGTTATTTCGACAAGGAATGTATTGGCCAACTATGCTAAAAGATTGTATAGTATTTGCCAAAGGTTGCCAAGAATGCCAAAAACATGTTTGGGATACAACACGTGCTCGCAAATGAGTTGCACTCTATAGTGAAACCTTGGCCATTCGGGGTTGGGCTTTAGATGTGATTGGAGAAATAAAACCAACTTCGTCGAAAGGCCACGATACATTCTAGTAGGGATTGATTACTTTACTAAATGGGTAAAGGCAATACCTTTAGCCAATGTAGATCAAGAGGCGTTGATAAGGTTTATTCAAAATCATATCATTTATAGATATGGAATTCCGAAACCATTACTACGGACCAAGCATCTGTTTTCAATTGGTCGAAAAATGGTAGATTTCGTCACGAAATTGGTTTCAAGTTATTGACTTCGACACCATACTACGCGCAAGCCAATGGTCAAGTAGAGGCTGCCAATAAAATCATTATTAACTTGATTAAAAAGCACGTTGGACGTAAGCCTAGAAGTTGGCACGCGCTTCTCTTGACCAAGTGTTATGGGCTTGTCGAACTTCACCTAAAGAGTCTATAAACACCACTCCCTACGGAGTTAACATTTGGGCATGATGCGGTGTTACACATCGAGATTTGTTTACAATCAACAAGGATTCGTAAACAATGTGAAATCCCTTTTTGATCATTATTGGAATATGATGATTGATGAATTAGTTGATTTAGACGAAGAGAGGTTGTTAGCTTTAGAGATGCTTATTCGACAAAAAGAAAGAGTAATAAAGCCTACAATAAAAGGTTAAGTTAAAAACCTTTGAGGAAGGGGAGTTAGTGTGGAAAGTCCTATTACCTATGGATAAAAAAAGATAGAGTTTTAGGCAAATGGTCACCAGGGTGGGAAGGCCCATTTCGCGTGTTGCGATGCTTTTCGAATGACGCTTATGAAGTCGAAGAGCTAGTGGACGAAAATAGAATCTTTAGAATAAATGGCAAGTATTTAAAACGATACAAGCCAACGTTAACTGAGATAAAGATTGAGCAATTATAAGTAAACGAAAGTTGTTCATAAATGGCAATGTATAGAGAAATTGTTAAAGTTACACAGCCATTTTTAGAATGCTAAACTATTACAGTCTCAGAAGTTCGACAAGGTAGCCTTATGCCTCTCCATAATGCTAACACTGAGAGAAATAGAGGTGTCGAGAAGGTACAGCTCTTTGTCGAGGTCGGCGAGAATAGCTTGATGCTTGTCAATCTTCTCCAAGTGCTCTATAGCTGCCAATGCTTTGGTGGTTTTGATGGACGAAGAAGCAGCACTCATGCGTTCGACGATCAGGCCCTTCTGATGCTCTGCGTTTGACGGTTTGAGTTGGAGTGTCTTTATCTCCTCGTCAATACGTGTATAGCCCAGTCCCACCGCGCGGCCACCCAGTAGCTATTACCTCACGATCTTTTCTACCCCGCGTAGAATTTTTGCCTTAGTGGGAATCGAACCTTGTACATGGGGCTCAAATACAAGTTCAATCTACTTCCACTACCAATTGAGCTAGTAGCTCAATTGGTAGTGGGGAAGTAGATTGAACTTGTATTTGAGCCCCATGTACAAGGTTCGATTCCCACTAAGGCAAAAATTCTACAAAAGGGGTAGAAAAGATCGTGAGGTAATAGCGCTGGTGGCCGGCCGCTGACTCTGGTCTATATAATACTGCGCAATCTCTGCATCCCATTCAACGATTGCTTTCTCATCTTTAGTCGCTTGGGTTTCGAGAGCCTCGATGTCGTCTTGATCGGCCTTAAGAGAGCGAGTTCTACCTCGCAGAGTTGAGCCTCTTGAACCTTGCGCTTGGAGGTGGTCGGCCGTTGGTTGATTAAAAGAGAAAGTTGCTCAAAAATAGGGCCAAATTCCATGAAGAACGAGAGGGCGTTTTGAGAGGGTCCAATTTGGTGATCTTACGAATGAGGATTTTACCTCAAGATACACAGATGAGTCATTTTCAATGGTCGCCACCAAGTCCCCTTCTAACACCTTCGTCTTCAACCGCAAAGCGGGCTTTCGACCGCCTCTCGATTGATAGAACTTAGAGAGTTGTTCGAGGAACAAATCAAGCGGCTCGGCGACCTCTTAAGACTCAACATGATCTTCAAGGTCGCCAAAGGATTCGCCTTCTTTAGCTCAACAATTCTTGATCGCTAACAAATGTATTGTTGGATGACTCTTTGCGTAAGCACTTTGATCTGCGGGTCCCCACTCTAGGTGCCTCTTGTTCTTGACCGGTCATATTCTCTTGGTATTTCGACAGAGATACCCACTACTTCAGTCCTTCAGTTGTTGGAATGTTAAGTTACGAACTTGGCGCGTTTCTCCAACAACGATCTCCTGGCTCGACTCTACCAAAGTTAGGATAGCCTCCTCCATAGCAGAGCATTCTCTTCGACGACCGCCTCTTCGACACATTTCCGGCATTTGGAGCAAACTCCTCAAAAGCGGGATTTGGGGTTATCCAACGCTTGGAAAATTTCTTCAAAGAGATTACACCGAGGAGATGAAGGAAAAGGGAGCACGGGGGTGATGAATCTAGATCGTGGCCTCAACCATAGATCGAACTTCAGGTTTGTCCACGAGCAGTCCACCCACCTACACACAACAAGGTATATCATTTAAGTTAAGAATTAGAAAGGTGAGACCGAATAAGTCTAAACCAATGTCTAAAGGGAATTTACCTCTTGTACCTTAAGCCTCTTGATTGGAGGAGAAGAGGGTGATTCAGGAGCCTCATCAATAATGATGCCTTGAGCTGCCCTTTGAATCTCAGGAAGGTTTCTCTTCTTCGACCTCTGAGTGAGGGGGATGTTATCATCACTGTCAGTGTCCTGCAAAAAAGAATTTGGGTTATGACAAGAAAGTGAATGACAAAGGGAAGAGAAATTTCGACGGATTAACAAGGCGAGAGTATAGTACCTCATCTTCAGGAAGGACCATTCTCTTTTTAGCTTTGGTCTGCTGAGGGGATTTTGCCTGGGTTGTTTTCTAGAAAGAAGGTTTTCGACATAAGTAAAAGTCGTAATCAAAAATAACTTGAAGCGAATAAATGGCGACATACCTTCTTTAGGACAATGTCTGGAGTAGATCTCGCGACCACTGTTTTCTTGGTTGCTGGAGGAGATTTTGCCGTGGTAGCCTTGTTTGCTTTGATCTTCAGCTTGGGGGCAGGTTGACCTGACGTCGAAAACATTGATAAGCAAACAGAAATGAAACTAAGTTCTGAGATGTTTAAGACTCGAAAAGATTCGGGTATCGAAAGTAAATACAGGTTGTTTGAAGGAAGGCCACCACCAATTTCCTCATAATATTTTCTCTGCAAAGGTGTCACTAGCCTCTCCAGTAAGCGATGGTGTAGTAATCAGCCCACCATTCATGAAATTTCTTGGTGCATGAGAATCTGGGGTTGAATTTGAGAGGTTCAAATTCAAGGCCCTATAGTGGAATTTCTTGAAGGCTTGTTTGTAGGTCGCCATCGTGTCCGCGATTCGAAAATTCTCGCCTATGAAAACACATCTTGGCGCAGTCGAATCGACAAAGGCCGAACTGCAGCGAGTAATAACTTGGGAAGTATTTCTTAATTCGCTATTTTTAGTTTTGCCAGGTAAGTGCGGTAGAAAGAATAGCGGGAGAGAGGTAGGTTTGCGATTGGGTAATCTCCTCACTTTGTTCGATGAAGAAGAAGGAAATGGTTGCCAAAACCAAGTTGGACCGAAAGGCCTTTGCCAAAGGGAGCCATGGAGTCTACGAAACTTGTGCACTTCAGAACATGTCGAAGTGAATTTCAAAGACTCTTACGGAGGAATATTTATCTCGCTTGGTTTCAATCGGGCTAGTCGAATCCCTTCACCCCTCCTAGACTTTAAGGTTGGTTGAGCGGACTTGGGGATATACAAACCTAGTCGAGACTCAAAAGTGGCTAGCGACCACAATTGCAATAACCACAATGGGCGAGGCCAAGAACTTGTTGGTGGGTTTGTCTTCTTTCGCTTCTAGAACAAGCATTATCAAGC
Source organism: Oxytropis ochrocephala (assembly GCA_020916435.1). Lineage (NCBI taxonomy): Eukaryota > Viridiplantae > Streptophyta > Magnoliopsida > Fabales > Fabaceae > Oxytropis > Oxytropis ochrocephala. The sequence continues at coordinate 119,515,556 of CM037088.1, forward strand.
TCCTCGATAGAGAGAACCCAACAACGGTTTGGCAAGACTAATGTTTTCTTTTTAGTGAGTTGGGCTGCCATGGAATATAGGTTTTAGAAACACGGAGTGAACGGGTGCAGAGAAAACAAAAGGGATAACCAAAGGGTTAAGAAGGCTACGTGTTCTTTAGCGAGACACTATGTCGATGTCACGATTGTGGTGTTCGTGATGTAAGGAGCAAAAGTGGCATTGTTGAAAGTGAACGGGTATTCATAATCGGGATTAGCGGTGGTCAAAAGTCTCACCTAGGGTTTTGGACTGTGATGGCAAAGAACATCTATTAAAGTGGGAGTCGACATGCCACATCTCAAGTGGAGGCTATGAGTAGCAGCAGTCCCAAAATCGCATAGCGACCAATATCAAAGTGTTGTCATACTTAGGCCCATACCTGAGACAATCGGATAAGGTCAAAAATACCTTGTTTTTTCCAGATGTCGGCCTTTTTAGCCTCTACCTTGTCGAGCCGGTCTATGTAAATCATTGGTCGAGCCTAGGAGCGGACCTAAAAACCCCGGAAGGACTATTCGAGAAATTCTAAATGAAAAGGGGTCTTAGTGAAAATTTCAGGTTGAAGGCATGTGGCATGGTAGGGAAAATTTCGAAACCTCGGTGTTTTCTAACAGATATCGGGAAGAGGACCTAGATATGCATGAGTATAAACCCTAGTAGAGGAATCAATACACAGGTTTGCCATTGAACCGCTTCGATCGCCGTGTGAATGTCGGGCTCATCAACGAAGCCATCAAGGGTTTTAGGTCACATTGGGTTCGCTGTTCTTCGTTGAACATTCAAAGACGTTGTAGATGAGGAAGCCATGAGAGATAAAGAGCAAATGCGAGACGAAATTCAAGCGTAGATTGAAGGAAAGGAATGAAAGTTTGAAACTTTAGTGATTTTGGGGATTTTTGCAAAACGCAGAGAATGAAGAATGCAGAGAGACTTCGCAAAAGTTCAAACTGAGTAAAGAGGAATATGAAGGGTGGTAGCCGTTTATATATGTTGGGAAGCTACAGTTATTGGCACGTTCGCCATGACTCGCACGTTCGCGACGTTTGGGAGACGTGATGGCCCACCAACTATGCCGCGTGTGCCAATAAGACGGTTCGTTTTACCTGTGCAAGTAATGATGGTTGTCCTTTCGACCACTGTTGAAATGCAAAATGCGGTAGAAATGACCATTGCACAGTATTCAAAAAATGCCTTTTCTTCCCTCCATTCCTTATTCCGCCGAAAAAGCATTTTTGGGGGCAATCATTACCTCAAAATTCCGACAAGGGCATTAAATTAAGCTTTAAATGGTATTGACTGCACATTTAATAGTATTCCTGTGGGTGGCAGTCAATGTTCAAGTCAATGTACCATAAATTCGACAGTAAAGTTGTACAAGTGCTGACAACGCAAGCAAACTTCGACAGACTTGGTTCTTCAAGCTACGAAACAATGTCAGAAACCTTCGACAGGAGAGGGCCCAATTGTTCGACAAAGTTGGGTCCAACACTTCGCCAAATCCTTCGACAACAAGTCGGGTCGAGTCGAAGCAAGCGAGCAGCAGTTAGTGGGCGGTTATTTCCCTGGTTTTTAGGAAGTAGTTATCGTGCTTGCCCACGATTGTATCTGAGAGTATAAATACTCCCTTGTAATAGGAAAACGAGGTCACCACATCTTTACAAAAACTCTGTGAAACTCAACTTCCAAGTCAAAGCGAAACAAGAGTGAATCAGATCATATTGTACGTGTCGGTGGACCACCTTCTTCTTTCTATCATTTTAATGCAATTTTTACCTGTTTTTACGTTTGTTACACTCCTTGCTTTTATTCTGCTTTCAAACTATCTCTTCCTACTATTTTCTTGTTCTTACGCACGCTAAAAGACACAAAACTTAAAGGCAATTGTCAAAGAGATTTTCTAGTTTGATCTCACAGTCTTAATATTGAAAACTAGTGATTGTTTGCTAAAAACACCAGCGAACAACTATGTAATTTATTATTTGACATTGTCGATTTAATTTTATTATATCGTTAATTTAATTTATATATATATATATCTAAATGTAGGTACTTGTACGAGGACATTGTGGTCCTTCCGAATGCAGACACATAGATATTTGTTCTTGTGTCCTAAAAGTACAACCTTTCATCAAGTTCTTCCCACCGCCAAATTATCAATCACTTGTGGAACAAAACCAAATTCTTTGCTCAAACTTATGTCAATGACCGCTTCATTGAAGCTCAAAATAGAAGTGATGATGATGTCTTACTTCTAGCACCTAAGTTAATCTAGGGTAAGAATTTTTACTCATTAATTCTTATATAACATGCATTTTTTAATAGTAGTCAATTACTTATTCCTAAATTTATTTTGTAGGAGACATTGGGTTTTGTATGCAATTAATCCTAGGAAAAAAAAAAACCATTACCTTGACTCACTTCAAAATCATTACAAAAACCACCTGGAGTTTGTGGAGCTTTTTAACAGGTGTGTTTATTTTGTGTCATTCTGCATTTCTTACTTTTACTTATATATGTATATATTGTTATTAATATAGTTATATGACATTCTATTCAAATGGTTTAAGGACATATTGGGGAGTGGATAAATTAACGGTCAAATGGTTACCAATAGTTGTAAGTTTCTAACTTATACATTACATTATTTTGTCAAAAACTATATTCAACTCAATTTAACAATTAACTAATCTAATTATGTTTTGTAGTGTCCTAAACAATTAAATAACATTGATTGTGGGTATTACGTCATGAAATATATGAAGGATATTATTACCCGAAAGAAAACGACTATCCCCCGTCAGGTATCTACTTATAATATATTTTTATATGATTTCGATTTAATAGTGGTTCTTTCCAATATTTAACCATTTCAATTCTAATTTTATTTATTTATATAATTTCAGTATTTTAGCGATTGTCAAAGCCACACATACTCTGTTGAAAGCGATTATTGAGCTTAGGGAGAATGGTGCGATTATGTCTCCGTTTTTTTTTAAGTTTCATTTGATACATATAAGTTAGCCTAGCTAGTTTTTGGTTCATAATATTGTAACTTGATAGCTTGTTTTGGATACATATGAATTAGATAATGAAACTTCTTAGCTATTTTGTTTTGGTTCCTCTTATGTAATTTGTTTCATTATATGTAATTTGGGTTCCTCTTAGCAAATTGATTACATTATGTATTGGATTGGATTGGTATGTATGATGTAATTTGTAAATATAAAAAGGAAAACACACAAAACAGAAAAAATTAAAAAAAAATTTAGACAATATTCAAATTTGATGAAAGCTACTGGGTATTTAGTAACACAAATAGGCAATATTCAGTAGCTTTTAATAAAGCGCTGGGTATTTAGTAACACAAATAGGCAATATTCAGTAGCTTTTAATGAAGCGCTGCGTATAGGGTAATATTCAGTAGCTTTTTAAAAGCGCTAAGTATCTGGGAGGACGCTTTGGATATATTCAGTAGCTTTTTAAAAAGCGCTAAGTATTTGGGAGGACGCTTTGGATATATTCGGTAGCTTTCTAAAAAGCGCTGCGTATCCGGGAGGGCGTGTTTTGCAATGGGTGGCGTTTTTAGGAGCGCTACCCATTGTTGGAGTGAATGAATAACCGCGCCACGTTGATGAGCGCTCAAAAGCGCACGTGGATAAATAAAAAAACGCCCCATCTACTAGATGCATTTGTAGTGATGATAAGTGTTTTGAGATTCCTTGCCACTGAAATGTTTGTGGACGCCTTAGACAAGTATAAATTTCCTAAGAAACGCCCAATCATTTGAGTGTATCTATGAAGAGGCGGCATTGATCACACGCAAAATGCCGATCTCAAATTTAGTAAGAGGAAGGAGAAGGTTAATATCTTCGACAAATGATCTAACGAAAAGTATAAAGAAGTTTCTTTTCAACTTACTACTTAAAATCGATTTATTCCAACAGTCGAAATCAAAAAACTCAGTGATGGAAGGACTCCTCTAAGAGTACATATAATCAAATCGTACTTGACCTCATATATTTGCACTTTCTTTTGAAAAATATTGTACTTAATCTCACATATTTATGTTTTATTTCCAGTTGAAAGAGAAATAATTATATTTTAATGTTTAGTTGATATCAAATATATATATATATATATATATATATATATATATATATATATATATATATATATATAAAAACTTACCTTAAAATTTTAACAAAGATGATTCATGTCGACTACTTTTCTTTTTGACAAAACCTAGATGAACTACAATTAGGAAAGTAGAAAAACACTGATTATTCATAATTAATATCTATCAATCTATTTTATAAAAAAAACAACTTACAAAATTACAATTTTAGACATCTTACTTTTTTGACACATCACCACTTTTGTTTTATTTATCATTTTTTTAATTCTACTTTCTCTTTCTTTCTCACTCAATCTCTTTCAATCTCACATTTCCCAATATTTCTTACTTCTTACACATCTATTATTAGTGGTCCCACACCCTTTATTTAAAAATATTTTTTTTCCCAATTTTTTTAATCCACTATATAATCTAATATAATTAAATTAATATTAAATAATCTACAATTTACTCATATTTACTATCTAACCTAATATATATTTATCTATTTATACAAACAAACAACATTTAATCTATTTATACAAACAAACCACATTTAAATTACTCAAACAAGCCTTCCTATTTACTTGACAATTCATCTGACTAAGGACAACATTGTAATTTACTATCATACTTTTATCAAATTTCTTCTCTCAATGCATTTTCTTCTCACTCCCACTTTTTTCCAACTTTCACTTTTTTTTTTCTTTCAAAATTCAAATCAAACTCACCAACTTTCTTTACCCACTATCTACTGATGACTATTTCAACTACTGATTAATATTTAAAACACGGGATAATTGTACTGATATATAAAAAATGCGGGATAACTATCTTGATATATAAAAAACACGGGATAACTGCATTGATATATTTGATAATCTTCTATCTATCTTTTACTATCTACTATAATCTACTAATCAACTAAAATAATCAATTGAAACTATGAGATAACTACATTGATATATAAAAAAACATGTCATAACTATATTAATCTAATCTAATATCTATTTATACAGACAAATAACTTACCAAATTACAATTTTAGACATCTTGCTTTTTTTGACACATCACCATTTTTGTTTTATATTTATCAATTTTTAATTCTACTTTATCTTCCTTTCTCACTCACTCTCTTTCAATTTCACATTTCTCAATATTTCTTACTTCTTAAACATCTATTATTAGTGACCCCCACACCTTTTATTTAAAAATATTTGTTTTCCCAATTTTTTTTAAATTTCCCCTCTTTTTTTTTTAAATTTCGAAATTCAAATCAAATCAAATCTACTAATAAACTAAAATAATCAATCTAAACTACGAGATAACTTCACTAATATATAAAAATACGGGATAACTTCACTGATATATAAAAAACACGATATATATATATATATATATATATATATATATATATATATATATATATAAAAAGGAAAACTTATTGACTATTTCAACAACTGATTAATATTTAAAACACGGGATAACTGTACTGATAATTAAAAAACACGGGATAACTATACTGATATATAAAAAACACGGGATAACTGCATTGATATATAAAAAACACTTCACTAAAATATTTGATAATCTACCATCTATCGTTATTGTCTACTATAATCTATTAATCAACTAAAAATAATTGATTGAAACTATGAGATAACTTCACTGATATATTAAAAAACACGTGATACTTTATTGAAATATAAAAAAACACGGGATAATTGCAATGATGCATGTAAAAACACGAGATAGCTGCACTAATATATAATAAAACACGGGATAACAACACTGACACTAATATATGAAAGAACACTGGATAAATGCACAGATTATTTTTAAATGATACTTTTGCATTTTTAGATTTTAATATTTATCTAATTTTTTATTTGAGAGTCATTTTTTAACTACTTTAAATTTGTCTTTTTTTACACGAGGTGTTGTCCAGACTATTTAAATTATGTCTAAGTTCGTTCATGAAAAGAATATGGTAGCACTCGTGCGTATGCACGGGTATCCAACTAGTAGATAGATAATGCTAAACACTAATACAGTGTTTGGTTCAAGGGAAAGAAAAGGAATGGAAAGAAAATAGAGGAATATTCTTTTTTCCATTGGTTTGTTTTTTAAAAGGAAAGGAAAGAAAGCTTTTGGGTGGGATCCACACAAAAAGGGCATCACGAAAAAGAGCCACTTTTGTATGATTTGACCAAAAAACCCTTGCACAATTTTACTACTATCACATTTTATTTAATTATTAGGGATATTAAAGTCTTTTTACAAAGAAACTTCTCTCTTTCTTTCCACTTTCAAACAACTAAAATAATTCTCTCACTTTCTTTCCTTCAATTTTTTTTCCTTCCACTTTCTTTTATCATCCAAACACAACATAAAGATGGTATTACTGCAATATGGAATTTGGATCCATGTGTTGGGAAGAGAATAACTTTATTTTATTTTCCCAAACCAAATAATTCATGATAGACTAGTACTCTGTTTCTGGTCAAAGAAAAGAAAGAAAATAAAAATAAAAAAAGAAAGGGTCTCTGTGAGGCTGAGGCAGCTCAGCTCAGGTGATCTTTTGAAGCCAGGCTGCTATGAAACAGTAGGTAGTCAGGGAGGCAGGAAAGAGAACACAAATCACAAAAAAGGAAAGAGATGAGTTGAAAAGAAATTGTAATAGAGGAAATTTTTGGGTTAATGAATATGAAAGGGTCAGTTAGGTGTGTCAAAAATAAAGGAGCATGTGTTTTGAGACAGAGGAAACAGAGTGTGAACAGTTTTAACCTCAGAGTGCACTTTCCTGACCTCTCTCTGTGCTACTACTGCTAGCTAGCTGGTTAGAAAGAAAGACAAGTGCTTTCAATTGCTAACAAACAACCCTTCAACCTCTCTCTCTCTCTTTTTCTCTCTCTACCCGATGATATGATACTCTTTTACTTCCACTGTGCTAACCAGCTTCACTGAACTTCAAAAAAAAGTTACATAAATAAGTATCCCTTTGTTTGAACAGTGGCTGGCAACATAAATAAATAATTCAAAGTTTGTCACATGTCGCCCAAGATCTTTTCACAAAAAAAAAACTAAAAATTGTCATCCAAAGGAATGAATGAGGTGATAGGAGTATCTTTCAATTTAACCAAAGTTTTAGATTCGTATTTAGTTTTAGATATATAGCAGTATTAAATCTTTTGAGAGAGAATTTTGCTGTCTATTGTGATCCTACCCAGTTCAAGGGATTAAATCTCTACAATTGTGTATTGAGAATATCCGATTTATTAAAAAAAACTTTATTACTCCTACATATCTAATACTTTCATGATTAGTCACCACAAAGTTGGGAGTTTGTCAAGCTTAAACTAGCAATTCAACATTAATTAACTCAATCATCATTTCATGTGGAAATGATTTTACTCTCAATATTATATTTTACTGTTAATGTAAGAGCTTAAAACATTGGCTAATTTGCTTAACCACTCGTAACTAAATTAAAAGGTAGTTAGTCTTAGTGGGTAGTTGGTGAAGTTCAATGGCTACATAAGCTTAATTGTTTGCTAATTTCTTTATTTTTTAAATAATTGGGACATTTTCTAACTTAGCCTCAAAAACTATCTCATGAGTTTCGAAATTTTCTCCACTTATTACCATTAATTAGTCATATCACCATCCAAGACTTTTAACACTTCTCTCACACTTAGGACTGAACTTCTAGAGCGTGATCAATGCTCGATATTGGCTAAAAAAAGGGGGATTAACAAATTTCAAATAGGTTTTGATATATTTTTTTAGAAGTTGGGTTTGGGTATAATCCATAATCATGACATATATCCATTTAAAGGGGGATTTCCAACATAGTCCCTCATGCCCAGAGGCGGTAGTTATTGCTACCCAAAAATAAAATAAAGAGTAAGTATAATAATAAGTCATAACTACCCCAAAAATAATATAAAAAAGTTAAAGTTAAGCATAATAATAATAATAATAATAATAATAATAATAATAATAATAATAAGTTATTGTTACTCATAGTTTAATAATGTCTTTTTATTTTATATTATTTAGCTAAATTTCTCATTTCTATCTAATGGTTCGCTAAAAGAGTCTTTCATCTCATAAGTTTAAATTTATAATTATTTAGTTACTATTTTAGAATTTGGATTTTTTCCTAACTCGACCCCAAAACCTTGCTCATGGAGAGAGCGTTTGGCCCCTACTTATGAATTGCAGGTTGCCTCCAACTAATAAGAAGCAATTAGTCCATATCACTTTGCAAAGTGGCACAAAAAAAACTCTACAAGATGCAATATAAATAAACTTAATATTATTAAATATGACATCATTTTTTTGTAATGTAATTGGACTTTTGGCTCTATATATTGGGTTTCAGAGTATCCAAAAGTCTAATGGCGTGTAGCCATGAAACCCAAGAGAAACGAAAGAATAGAAAAGAAAAGTAAAGAAATCTGTCATTTTTCTTTATTTAACTGCCTTATAAAATAGAAACGAAAATAATGTTTTTGTGGTTCCTATACCAAACTTTGTTTCCCCTAATTTTGGGAAGAAAATAAATAGAATATACCATTTTTTTATGTAAATGAAATATTTAATCTTGCACTAAAATTAGTGCATTGTGATAAAAATATTTTACTTATTTCATAAAGGTTAGTTTTATTAATTTACTAGTAGGATACCCGTGCATACGCACGGGGTGTCGTCGTGTTTTTTTATGAATGAACTTAGACAGTATATAAATAGTCTGAACGTTACCCCGTGAAAATAAAGACAAAATTAAAGTAGATAACAAAGAAGTTTCAAATAAAAAATAGATAAATATAAAAATATAAAAATGTAAAAGTATCATTTAAAAACAATCTATGCATTTATCTCGTGTTTTTTATATATCAGTGCAATTATCCATATATATATATATATATATATATATATATATATATATATATATATCGATATTATATATCCCCGTAATTTTTATATATATCAAAAAGTTATCCTGTGTTTTTTATATATTAGTGCAATTATCTCATAGTCTCAATTGATTATTTGAGTTTATTAGTAGATAGTAAAAGATAGATATTAGATTATCAATAAGAAATATTTATCCCGTGTTTTTTTTATATTTCAGTGGCAATTATTTGTCATTTTTTAGGTATTAGTTACAAATATTTGCCACATGTGTTTTAAATTATCAGTTCAGTTATCCCGTGTTTAAATTATCAGTGCAATCATTTCTTAGGTATTAGTGACAATTATTTGTCATTTTTAATTATCAATAACAAATATTAATCTCGTATTTTTTATATATCAAGACAATTTATCCTGTAGTTTCAATTGTTATATATCACTGCAATTATCCCGTAGTAAAAGAGAGATAATAGATTATCAATAAGAAATATTTGTTTTAAATATTAATCAGTAGTTTGAATAGTCATTAAATCTTCTTGTTTTTTAGATAGTAGCTAGGTTTATAGTGGTCTTCACAAATTTTAATTATTAATGACAAATATTAATCCTGCATTTTTATATATTATTGCAGTTATCCCGTGTTTTTTTATATATCATTGTAGTTATCTCGTAGTTTCAATTGATTAGTTTAGTGGATTGGTAGATTATAGTAGATAGTAAACGATGAATAGTAGATTATCAATAAGAAATATTTATCCCGTGTTTTTTATATATCAGTGACAATTGTCATTTTTTAAGTATTAGTGAAAAATATTTGTCCTGTGTGTTTTAAATATTAATCGAGTTAAATAGTCAATAAGTCTTCTTATTTTTTTAGATAGTGGGTTTATAGTAGTCTTAAAAGATTATAATTATCAATGGCAAATATGAATCTCGTATTTTTTTTATATATTAGTGCAGTTATCCCGTGTTTTTTATATATATCAGTGCAGTTATCTCGTAGTTTCATTTGATTATTTTCGTTGATTAGTAGATTATAGTAGATAGTAAAAGTTAGATAGTAGATTATTAATAAGAAATATTTATTTAAAATATTAATAAGTAGTTTAAATAGTCATTAAGTCTTATTGTTTTTTAGATAGTAGGTTTGTAGTAGTAGTCTTCAAAAAATTTAATTATCAATGACAAATATTAATCTCGTATTTTTTATATATTAGTGCAGCTTATCCCATGTTTTTTTATATATTATTGCGAGCTTATCTCGTAGTTTCAATTGATTATTTTAGTTGATTAGTAGATTATAAGAGATAGTAAGAGATAGACTGTAAACCGATTTTGGAGAGAAAAATAAAATTTTAAGGTGATAATTTTTTTTTTAGTGTGAAGTGATAAGAGAAAGAAAATAATTGTTTATGGGAAAAGTAAAATGAAAAAAGAAGAAAAAGAGTGTAGAAGAAAAGTGAAAAGGAGGAAGAGAGTGTAAGAAGAAAGAGAGAAAAGAAGAAAGAGAGTGTAAAAGAAAAGTGAAAAGGAAGAAAAAGAGAATGTAAGAAAAAGTGAAAAAGTAAGAAAGATAGTGTAAGAAGAAAAAGTGAGAAAGAGTGAGTAATGACACTTTTACCCTTAAATTATGTATGTGTCACTTGTTAATAAGAGATCTAAATTGGTAATTTACAGGGAGGTTTGTTTGTATAAATAGATATTAGATTAGATACATAAACACTTTTATTTCCTCTCACTTGTTATCCTGTCAAACAAGGAAAGAGAAAACTTCTACATTTCTTTCCTTTCACTTTCACGTAAACCAAACAACTTAAAAACCATCTCATTTTCTACTCTTTCTTTCCTATCACTTTTCTCCCCTATACATTTCTTTCTTCTTACTTTCTTTTGTGAACCAAACAAAGCCTTAAGCCTCGATGATAAGTTCAAACAATGATATATATGGCCAAAGCTTTATTTTTGCTTTGGTAACTTTTGTCAAAACTATAATTCTAATATTTTAAAGGGGAATCAAAACGCACCCTTACTAGTTATTCCTCTTGCCAAAACAATTTGATGTTAATGCATTATGCATCTTGTGGTTGAAGAAATCTTTTAAGAACCAAACATGTAAAGGATTATCATGACACATCAACTGTACCCAATGAAACTTCAAAGGACAACATTAACTGTAACCCAATTTCTTTCTACCCCATGAAAGTGAGATGCTTAAATGTAATAAAGGCTATAAAAAAACATCATTCCGTACCTAAAAAAGAGAAGGATTCAGCTTTAGCCATGGCCTCCATATCTATCAATGAGACAGTGCCACGCATGCTTAACCCAAAAAAATTACATATGACATTGACACATATAACACTTTCTTATATTAAAAAAGTTTAGCATTCCCCTCATATTGCAAAGCCAAAACCAAAAAGAGATTGCATTTTGTTTATAAGCAATGTTAGTGGGGAGAAGGAACGTTAATTTCTCGGGTTTGAAAATCATCTACTTGTACTTCTTTAGTATATTTATTTGCTATCTCTTAACTCGTCAACTGAACTATCTATTTGGGATAGATAATGCATTAACATATGGTATGATATCTCTACCTTCCAAATTATGTGTCGATATTTGACAAAAACGGTGTTTTTTAGAGGAGAAAGAGGTTTCCTCTATTGTCTCTTTGGCACACTATTTTGTTTTTCCTCTTCCTCTCTCTTTTCTCTTCCTCCTCAACTAAACACATTTTTAATATAAAATAATACTAAATTAATCTCATCTAAACCAAATAATAGAAACCTATCCTCTCTTTTTTCTTTTCTCTTTTTCTCTCTTCTACCAAACATTTCCTAAAAAAAAGTATATTAAAAGAAATATAAGGATTTTTTTTAGAAAAAACAACTTTTTATAGATAATTGTGGACTATTATTAATGCAAAGTGAATGAACGATGATGATGATGATAGAGAGTAAAATTGATGATGGTATAGTTTTAAAGTAGAAAATGAGACTTATTTTGAGAAAATATTTACACTTAAGTCAATAGAAAAGTAAGTCAAACCAACCTAAACTTAAAATCGCAAAAAATCGCAAATCACAAAATTCATTCGGGTTCAATCAACCACACAGTTTAGTTCAGCTTGCAGATTTTGTTTCACCAACCGAACCAAATCAAACCGCAAGCAACACTAAGGCCTATTGACTTACAACCTTCCTTACTAACTTATCAGCCCAAATCCAACTAAAACCCAATGCTTATTCACTTACTAGCTTAAATCCAATTGATTCATTGACTCACTTACAAACAATCCATATTTTTATGTTATATCTAAAAATTATAATAAAACATCTAATTCAAATTCTTTTAAACATGATTGTAGCTATCTTAAAAGAATTAAAAGAGAGCACTTTATATACTACATATATTTGAGCAGATTTTTTCTTTTAAAGATTTATTTTGACCGTTTTTTATTTTAGTTAATTTTAACTCTGTTTTAAATTATGTTGTGTCTCGGGAAAAACTGAACCAACCGAATCAATCCAAACCGCATTGGTTTGGTTTGTTTTTTTAGGAAGCCAACCGAACCAAATGAAACCGCGCATAGTTTTACTTTGCAGTTCAGTTCACTTTTTGTTTTAAAACTGAACTAATCTGCACCGCAAACACCCCTAGTACTCCTCTAATCTAGTCTTATATATAAAAAGAATACAATTTTTAGTTTATTGAAAAACTAATATATTATAAACCAGATACTATATCTTCTCTCATACTAATACTAGTATTTGAGGATTCTTACTCTCTATGGACTTGTTTTTAATTAAGCGATAAATTCATTTAAAAAAATTATGTATCTAGACTATACTAATTACATCACTTTCTCAATAAATGTAAAAAAGATTGTTTATTGCTTAAACAAGTCCGATTGAAGTACTCTTTCCGTCCCATTTTATTTACAGTTTAAGGTTTTGACACACCATTTAAGAAAAATGATTAGAAGTTTAGATTCTTTAAAAAGTGCGGTCTAATTTACCATTTAATCCTATATCTCTCTACCTAGATAAATTTGAATATTTTATTGGAAGTAAAAAGTTGTCATAATTAATAGGAGTATAAGTGTAAAAAAACATCAAAAATTTCATTAGAAATCTAAATCGACAATTAATTTGGGATAAATTAATTTTACTAAAACAATAAATAATTTGAGACAGAGGAAGTATAATATATATATATTACAGGTATGGTATAGCAAATATAGGTAGCTCGGCAGCTTACACTTGACATAATCTAGATGGCACAGTTATCCAAAGGAGTGATGTGTAGACAGCAAAATAAAAGGTGCATGGACTCACTTAACATAACATAAACATAACATGCATTTAAATTTAAATTTAAATTTTTCTTCTATTATTTATATATTTATATTTATTTCTCTTGTACATTTGTTTATGGATTTCTGTAAAGATGTCAGAAACAAGGGTAGCAGAAGCAACAAAGGCAGGTGCAGAGGAAAAAAACAGAAAAAAAGCCACAGAGAGGTGCAGTCATTATAAGTTGCAGACTCACTCACTCACTCACCCTGCATCCACCACATACAAAATAAATTAAATGAATATTTGTAGAGGTGGCAGTATAACACAGAAGCATCATCAGACACACTCACTCAGAACCAGCCATGCACAGTAGTAGAAGAATCTCCATCCATTGAAAACACAAAACACAACTCTCTTCTTCTCACCACCCTCTAGAGATAGAAAATAAAAGAAAAAAAACACTTTATTATTATCAAAAAAATGATGAGTGCTGCAGCAGCAGGAAGTGGAAGAAATAGGTCTCCTTTCACACCAACACAGTGGCAAGAACTTGAACAACAAGCTCTTGTTTTTAAATACATGGTTACTGGTGCTCCTATCCCACCAGATCTCATTTACTCTATTAAAAGAAGTCTTGACACTTCTCTTACTTCAAGACTCTTTCCACATCATCCAAGTAAGTCTTTTTCTTTTTCTTCTAATAACAACTTCTAAGCTCATGGTAAACTCTTTCTTTTATTGTGTAACGAATCGAAGTGACAATAGTTAAATCTCAGTGTATCGTGACAGACCATTCTACCACTTTCTGTCTCTGATTAATATTATTATTATTATTATATGTGTTTGTGTTACTACTTTTTTTTGTGGGGAAAGACCATTCTACTACTGTTGTTTTATATGGTGAGATGAACTGAAGTGACAATAGCTGAATCTCAGTATATTTTGGCAACAAGACCATTCTGCCACTTTCTGTTGCTGTTGTTGATATTATTATTACATGTGTTGTTACTGATTTGTGTGTCATAAATTGTTGTTGTTGTTGTGTTGGGTGGTGGTGCAGTTGGTTGGGGATGTTTTGAAATGGGATTTGGCAGAAAAGTAGACCCAGAGCCAGGAAGGTGCAGAAGAACAGATGGGAAGAAATGGAGATGTTCAAAGGAAGCATATCCAGACTCTAAGTACTGTGAAAGACACATGCACAGAGGTAGAAACCGTTCAAGAAAGCCTGTGGAAACTCCTCCTCATCTTTCTTCTTCATCAACAAATAACAACACTACCATAAACACAAACAACGTTAACACTTCCCAAACATCTTATAATAATAATAACAGAAACCTCTCTACCATTACTTCACCTTCTTCTTTCCCTTTCTCTTGTGACTCAACACAACAACAACAACAACAAAACTTTTCACAATCTTACCAAAACCCTTTCTTTTACTCTCAATCAACTTCTTCTACTCAAGATGCAACTACCCATCAACTCTTTTGGACTCTGCAGGGTCTTATTCTCATGATGATAAAGATTATAGGTATGTAATAAAAACAAGTTTAATTTTGACCCTTTTATTTTTTCTATGTTATATTTGATATTCTTGTGATATAGTAGGCATGTTCATGGAATAAGGGAAAGTGTGGATGAGAGAACTTTCTTTCCAGAAGCTTCTTCAGGAACTTCTTCTAGGGGTTATGCTGATTCATATCATCAACAACAACTATCAGTGAACTCTTATAAATCCTATTCAAACTCACCATTTCACAACATCAATGATGATAACCACACAAGACAACAAGAACAGCAACAACAACAACCACAACACTGTTTTGTTTTGGGTACTGACTTCAAATCAACAACAACAAGTAGTAGTAACAAAGACAAAGAAAGTGAGACAACTCAAAAACCTCTTCATCACTTCTTTGGTGAGTGGACACCAAAAAACACTGATTCTTGGCTAGATCTTGCTTCCAACTCAAGAATCCAAACAGGTTATAATAAATAAATAAATATATATTCCATTTCAAGTTATTTATTGATTATGATTATTATTATTAATTAATATGTATTTTATTGTTGGCAGATGAATGAGAGAATTTAATGAAGATGAGCTGGTAGGATACGGACAAGCTAGAGAGGAGTTATTGATAAAGATGAATGTTATGTGTGGCTGGGGTGAATTTTCTTTTGAAAAAAGGGTGTGATGATCTTATTGTGTTTATGTAGGGGACCACATTAGGATTTGTGTCTGTCTTGTGATATTTTCTTTCTTTCTTTCTTCCACTTGAAGGAAAAGTTAAAAAACATGTCTCAGATTTGCACACTTAAGTTGTTTGACTGGAAAGCATATTTAAGTTGCTCTCTGAAATCTGCTTTTTTAAAATGGGTGGTATGGTATGGTAGTAGTCAAGTCAAGGACAATTCAATTCAAATTACCTCTGTTATGGATGGATGATGCTGGTGTTGTGTTTGCTTCTTCTGAACCTTTGTTATTGTTGTTTTGTTGTGTTCATATGGACCCCGTAGGGAACATGTTCAATGAATAGTTTGAAAATATTACCAACAACAATATTCTCTATAGTGGAGATAGAGCTGTCAAGATGGGCGGCTCAGGGTGGCCCGACCTGGCCAACTGAGCCTAACCTAAAAGTGGGTTGGACTGAGCTAGTCCAAATTGTCATCTGAGTTGTATTTTGTGTAGTACAACCCAACTTAAAACATAAGAAATTGTTCCAAAAAAACATAAAAAAGTAGGTCTAGTTTGGCCCATGGGCCAATTGGGATGGGCCAAAATGGCCCGTTCAATTCTGGGCCTTTACTCAATGAGCTCAATCCAAAACACTAGGCCTGGATGACCCACTGGTCTTGGCCAAAATTGATAGCTCTAAGTGCAGAGAGATATTGAACAATTTTTTATAGGCAATAATAGTTAGAAATTAGCGTGTTAGTTTGTTAGAGGGAAGGTGAGAGCGGGATTCAAACTTCGTACACTAACAATGATAATTTTCATTCAACCAAGTGAGCTACTCTTCTGGACAAGATATTGAACATTTAGTTGCAAGCTTTCAAACTATGCATCAAACAGCTTATTATTCATTAACTATCAACATCATTCATAACCAAATTAATGGCTAATAAGCTAACTTGTATAAGATATATATCAAATGCAATCTAGTTTTTGTAGTCAAATAAGTGCAATGTTGGAGTTCTTCAAAATTCTTTAACGAAGAAAAAAGTCATATATAGCATAAGGGTAGCATGTGCTAGTTGTACTATTTATTCCCTTCCAAGGAGGTTCCAAGGAGGTATGTATATATATATATATTTGTGAACTACAATTCTCTCCTATACCCCCACATTTTCTATAGGAATTAAATTTATCATTTGGTTGTTGAGACTTTGGAATATATATTTCAAATAACAAGTGTGACAGAAACTAAGTCGGTCATGTAATTTTTTGTGAAAATGATGTGCAATGGATGTTAATGTAATCATATTTCATAGGCTAAAGGATATACACTATGAAACTCGATATGGATACGATACGAGATATGACACGATACGGATACTGAGTTGCGGAATTTTTTTGAATATCAAGATACAACACCGACTAAGATACTTTAATAAAAATTTAAATATATAAAAACATAACCGAAAAAATAAAATGAAATAGACTTACAAATAGAAAAAAACAAAGATTAAAAACGGAAATATTGCATTTTATAGAGATGGAAAAAAACTGCACAAATAGATAAAAAAAATCACACAAAATATATGAATGAAAGGAAAATGACAATCGACACACTTACGTATGAATGACTAGTCATAAAAAGTAGGGTTGGACAAGTAACCAACCACCCAAAACCGATAATCTGAATAGTCAGTGGTGGATCTTGCATTAAATATTGAGAGAGCGATAATTACTAACTAAAATGTAAAATATTATTGACTGAGAAG
The DNA here is from genome assembly GCA_020916435.1 of Oxytropis ochrocephala. Taxonomy (NCBI): domain Eukaryota; kingdom Viridiplantae; phylum Streptophyta; class Magnoliopsida; order Fabales; family Fabaceae; genus Oxytropis; species Oxytropis ochrocephala. The sequence goes on from CM037088.1 coordinate 119,532,875, forward strand.
TATTGAAATATCTCTAAAAGGTAAGAAGTATCGAAAATGTATCTCAGAAGTATTCTTAATTGGTAAGAAAATGTAAAAAATTATTGGAGACATGTAGGTTGTGATTTTTGAAGTATATAGGCTCATAGGATATACATGATGGCCTAATTGGCCTTTGAATTCAATGTCTTGACTTGTTTCCTAGTTGAATGGACAAAGTCTATTCTGACTGAGAAATAAAACTGTTAAGAATTCCAATGGTTGTAATCTTGCGAGTTTCTCTCGTACGATGTTTTGTGTGGGCATAGTCATTCAATAATGTCACCTTACAATAATTTGTCACCAAGTAAAACCACGTAAGAGAGAACAACCATCCGCTGATCCAAGCGATGGTGTTTTATTGTCTCTCACGTATCAAATTCAAAGGTGGGTGATATGCATATGTTTAATGAGTTGTTCTGATTTTATGTTATTATGTATAGAATCAATTTTGTCTAGTGAAGATTGGTCTACACTATTTTTTCACCAACTGCCATTTATTTTGCTTTTAGCCTACGAGATTGAAATCTTTATTAACTGTGGTTGTTATATATATTTTTTTCCATTTTTTTTTGTCTAAAAAAATTATTCAAAAATTGTTACATCTTTAAGATATAAATCCTGTGGAGTCTCCATGTGGGACTTACCACAAGATTGACACCAATAATTTACTAAAAATACATATAAATTGGACTTATCAGCAGCAAGGATGCAAGCATTTCACACTTCAAATTCCAAATGAAGCGGGAATTTGAAATAACCGATCTACAGAAATTATAATATTTCCTTGGGATTGAGTTCAAGAGAATTGATGAGGCAATTGTCATGTATCGGCACAAGTATGCCAGTGACATTCTGAAGAGGTTTGAAATGTTGAATTGCAATGCTGCAAAAACACCTGCAGAGCAAGGTCTGGAGCTAAAAAAGGATGGTCCAAAAGAATTGGTTGATGCAACCAAGTATAGGCAGATTGTGCAATCACCCAGATACTTATATAATACAAGGCCTTAGCTGATGTACTCTGTTAGTTTGATAAGCAAATACATGGAGAAACCTCAAGCTTCACATCTCTTAGCAGCAAAGAGAATCATGAGGTACTTTAAAGGAACCCTGAATTGGGAAATTTTGCTTCCTAGTGATGGTAACACAGGAAATGCTAGCATTATGGGTTATTCTGACTCAGATTGGATTGGAGATAAGTATGATCGCAAGAGCACCGGTGGTTATGTGTTTCAGTTGGGGAAAATACCATTTCTTGGTGTTCTTAGAATGAATCTATTGTGACATTGACATCATGTGAGGGAGAACATGTTGCTACAGCAATGGCAGCATGTCAAGCAGCATGGTTTGATGCATTACTACAATAATTGAAGCTGAAGATTGGAGATGAAGTTGTGACTTTGTTGGTTGATAACAAGTCAGTAATCAATCTAGCACTACAAGAATAATTGAAATTACAAGGAATAACTTTCTGGCGGATTTTAATCCCCCCAGAAACTTTCTGGCTGATTTTTGTATTTTTTGGCGGATTTAATCCCCCAAAAAGTTTCGGCGGATTTTTTTGTATTTCTGGCGGATTAAATTTTGACGAAATTTTTTCTGGCGGATTTTAAGTAGGAAAAAAATTGGGATCCGCCAAATAAGAGTCATTTGTGGCGGATTTTAAAAAAAGGGGGGAAATTCGAATTTTGAAATCCGCCAAAAAGACACATCAATTCGCCAAAAAGACACATCAATCCGCCACAAATACCATATTCGCCAAAAACACTAAAATCCGCCGGAAACGCGATCAATCCGCCACAAATGCATATCCGCCGAAAACGCTATCTTAATTCCGCCGCAATGTCCACCCAATCCGCCGAAAAGTGCCCAACGACTCTTTCTCTTCCTCTCCTTTCTTATATCCGATTTCTTCACTCTTTCTCACCATTTCTCTTTCTTCACCCAAATTTCTTCACTCTTCCTCTCCTCTCTTATATCTGATTTCTCTCCCTTTCTCATCCTCTCTTGTTCTTTGCAATCAATGCAAGAGCAACTGCTCTTTGCACTCTCCCACAATAAATCTGAATCCACACTCATTCTAACTCATTTTCAACTTCTCAACTTCACTCATTTTCAACTTCTTTCAAATTTCTCTCAAGGCGAAGTTCTAAAAGAGCATGGTGAAACCTGTTTAAAAACTCATCTGATTCCATTTCTATGTTCTTCTCCACCACTTTTTGTGCTTCTACGTGTAATGGGAATCCGTTTACTACTCCCTTTATGTTTGATGATAGCATATTGTGTGTTAATAGCCTCATCTTTTCTTTTTTTTTTTGACCGAAGCCTCATCTTTTCTAACACTTCAATTCAACACAATCTCAGTCAGCCTTACAAGTGCAGAACTACCTAAACTATATTTTACATTATATTAGATAATAATATAATTAATCACAATGAAAATTTCAATCACAAATATAAAAAAAAAAAAAAGAGAGGGGAAAGATGAACAGAACGCAAAACCAAATTGAGAGATACTACAGGTTTCTCTCAACTTCTTTGAAAAAAAAAAAACATTTCCGGCGAAATTTTTAGCTGTTTGCGGCGAATTTGGTTTTCTAAAAAAAAAAAAAAATTGCGGCGGATAAATCCGCCAAAAACACCAAAATTCCGCCACAAATTACCGGCCAAAATCCGCCGAAAAATCCCCCACAAAAATGCACCGAAAATGACCTTAAATCCGTCGGAAATTACCGGCGGAAACACGTTGCGACGGGCCATTTACCGGCGACAAAATCCGCAGAAAATGCCCGTATTTACGGCGGAATTGGGTGTTTTTTGGCGGAAAAATCCACCAAAAAAACCTGTTTTTCTTGTAGTGTAGCCAAGTACCTTGTCACACATAGCAGAAGCAAGCACGTTGAGACACATTTTCACTTTCTAAGAGATCAAGTAATCAAACAGAAAGTCAAAGTTGAGTATTGTAGCACCAAGCTTCAAGTGGCACACATTCTAACCAAGCCCCTCAAATGAAAAGTGTTCTCTGTTTGGGAGAAAAGTTAGGAATGATAGATTTTGTAAACAAGAATTAGAGAAGTGAGTTAAATATGTTGTAATTATGTTTTGTGTATTAAGAGGTGATATACCACCAGGTGCTATTAGCAGTGTTATACAATGTATTAATTCTTGTTCCCTTCATTGTTGTGTGCAAACTTACTGAAACAACATTCTTATTAATGAGAGTGTTGTTTCAACAATTCACACGATTACCTGAGAGAGTTTATCAACAAATTGATGAAATATCTAAAATCACAAAAAAAAAAATTAATAATAATAATAAAATTGGGTGATGCGTTGTCTTTTCCGGTGAGACAGTGGGTGTCATGAAGGAGTATAAAAAAAAGCCTCAATTGGTGTAAATGAGACAATATGAGATGAAGGGGCCGTTTGATTTGCAAATAGACAAGACTTGATCGAATGAGACAGAGGGACAGGACTTTTGTATTTTTTTTGAGTGATCGTGAGTTGTCTTGTAGAAACGAAAGTTGTCTTGTGGTTTTGTGAGAAGTCAAGAATCGAGTCTTTGTCCAGGTCCTTTGCCTCTCATTTCGCTGTCAAAGATCTTGTGAACAATTTTCAATCAAACAGAGTCTAACTAGAGTTGTCAGAATTCAGGTCACTTCTTCGCTTGCGAATCAAACGCACCCGAAGAAGGGAAAGAGAGAGTGGAGGTAGAGGTGGGTGAAGAGAGAATGAAAGTTTGAAGGATATATGGGTTAGGGAAAATAGAAGAGTTTATTTTAGACTTTTCACAAGCGGGGAGGAGGGGTGGGAAAAGTCATGGGGGTGGTAAAAGAAAATCTTAAGAACTTGCATAGTTTGTTTGCTCGGGAGTCGTGAGATTACTTACCTGTCTTTAGGCCCTATGGTAAAATTGGACTGTATTTCTTGTTGAACATGATGATCATATTATAAGGCTTTTTTTTTTTTTTTCCCACCCCCTCATTACCACCCCCATAAGTACCAAAATCCCCAAAATTCCGCTGTCATTTTATAAAAAAACATACCGGACCCACCACAGTTATTAATTTTTTCGGAATTACCATAAAAAAAGGTATTTCTGGGAATTTGGAGGAGAATTTTTCGGATTTAGCGTTGAAAGTTGGTATTTCCGGTTCACAATTTTTGAACCTGAATTATCCCCAGAAAAGGTAATTCCGAAATTTTGTTTTTTTAAATTAATTTTTTTTCGGAAATACCTTTTTTAGAGGTATTTCCGGTTCACAATATGTGAACTGAAAATACCTCTAAAAAAGGTATTACCGATTTTTTTTATATAACATTTATATTTTTTTAAATAGATGGTTATTATGGATTTAACCGTTGCCTTTACGACATCTGAGATATTTCCCACTCGAGATGCAATGACACGTTGGGCTAGAGATACCGGGAAAGCCAACGGAGTCATTGTGGTTATTGTTCGAACTGAGTCGACGGAGAATGGGAAAGGGAAAAAGAACAAGGTTGTTTATGGCTGTGAGAGACGGGGCACATACAGTCGAGTAGATGTTGGGTGTTCTGCTGGCAGACACAAGACATCGAAAAGATGTGGTTGTAGGTTTCAATTGAAAGCTAAACCAATGTTACCTCCTAGTTCTGATTGGAAGGTGAGAGTGGTGGATGGGATTCACAATCATGAGCCTCATAAGACTTTGTTTGGAGCAGCTATATTTGGTAAGTTTACCAAGGAGGAGCGGTCAGTTGTTGAGGAGCATCTGTCTTTGGGAGTGAAAGCATCCAAAAGTCTTGAAGCATTGAAGGTCAGATTTAAGAACAACTTGAGCAACATTAGTCAGTTGTATAGAACCCGCAACAGTCTTGAACCTCACTAGCCCTATCCCTCCTGCACATTCTTCTTGGGGTCGATACGCCTCCGATGAAGCTAGATCGTGGCAATATCCATACATTGGACGCATGCAGTTATGGTCTTCTTTTGTTCCAGATTATGTTCCAATGACACCATTTGATTATGTAGACATCACAAGTTGATTGTTTATATATTTTTATATTATTATTTGGTGTTTTTTTTGTACACGTTAACAGTCTTAGAATATTTAAATACTCTTATTTTTAACCTCAACAACGTAGTATTATAATTTAACCTCAAAAATCTAATTAAAAAGTCAATTTTTACGCTAAAAAACATGTTTTTTATGGCAGTTTGGTGTATAATTACAGCTCGTAAATAATTTTGTAACTCGTCTTTTTAATCTCAATATCGTAGTATTATACTTTCTCTACAACTTTGTAATTTTTTAAAAAACTTAAAAAAAAATTACGCATGGTTAAAACTGACCAGAACGTAGTTAAAAAGTCTTTTTTTTTTAAAGTAATAAAACTTTTTTTATTGGATTACTAATTAACGGTCTAGATATTGCCGACAACTTTTAACGATCTAGATTTTGCCGACACTTTAAACGGTCCAGATTTTGCCGACCACTTTTCATCAACGGTGGAAATCCATTCAAGGGTTTCATTTTTCCCTATAAATAGACCCTTCCGTTTCACTTATTTCACACACAACACTCTCATGGACACTCTGAATACACAATACTCTCGTGATTCTGCACTCACTGCCCTTCACCACAAGGGCACAATCACAAACAAAGAAAATAGTGTCAATTTCGAGAGTCCAAACCCCATTTTATGCAGGCTTAACGACGACATCACATTCCTACTCAGCGCACACCCCAAAAAATTGTCAACTTTGAGGAAGTGGAGGATGAAAAGATCAAAAAACTATAAATTTGGGAGATGAAATGTGTAAATAAAGAAAAAACATAGCAACCAAAATTTTGAAAAATAAAATATAGAACCAAAAGCATGGAATTGAGAAGGAAAAAACGCAATTAACTGAATTTCTAACCAAGCGACAGGGTGCTCAAACTCAATGTAATGAGCTATCTTTAATTCAAGTGCTAGTGTTTTTTATTGCTATTCATATTTCCCCCAATACTAAAAGCACCATATATCACACTCAAACTGATTTTTTTATAAGCAATATTAGATTCCCTGGTTTGAACCCGTGATCTCCTACTTGCATTCATTTCATTGGTGCACATATTTAATATCTCTTAGCTCGCCAACTGAGCTACCTACTCAAGAAAGGTGTATAGTCACACAATCATACCTATATGAGATTCAGAGGTATAAAGGCAAAAGAAAGTGGCATGTAGATCACTTCCTATAATATGAGGAACAAAACCCTATGCAAAGGTAGTCCTATTCTTCCATTCTCTCATCCACACCCCTACACTTTCTGGGCCAGTGAAAGGGGGCATAATTCATTCACTAACCAACCATAGAATTGAGATAAAGCATTGACTTAGTATGTGAGAATCTGATAAACTCGTTCCCATAATCTTTAGTGCAAACACACTCACAACAACATATGTAACCAACATAAAAAGACCCCCAAGAGAACACTCTTGAGAGACATGTTTAAACTCTGAATGAAGAAGCTGCAAAAGGCTTGCTAGCAAATTAAGGTCATCCGCTACCCTCGGTACTGCAAGATTCAAGGGAGGAACCGTGACGAGAACTATACAACACCTCCACCTGTCGTCTCAAGGGGAGTTGGTTACAACGACGACAATAACCTCGCATCGCAGTGAAGAACCTGTTTATGCAATGAGGCAAGCACAACTTCCTCCATGCGCATTACCTTAACCTAGATAGGCTCTTAATATGCAAAGAACAAATATACTTGTGGTCTAAAGACTCAAACAGAGATAACTCTCTGGACAATATACACAATGTGGCAATTACATGCAACATAAGATAAAACAAGAAAGTTGATCATATGCCTTATTTCACTCAAAATCAAATCCCCTTTCTATCCACTCAATATAGTTTTGCTCTTTTATAGGATGACCAAGCAAAACATCATATCTACCTAACCGTCAAAAAGGCAACAAAGAAAACGGCAGTTTAAGAATGTGGTAAACATAATAAAACAGATTCCATTTGAAGCAACCACAGAAAAGTTGTAACATAATTACTAGATAACTATTGACATCAACTAAGGGTTAAAAAACAAAAAAGTACTAAGATCAGATATTGTTGTTAATCATTCAATCATTCCTAAAGTCATTGTACATTGAACATGTTAGAGCACTAAAGGGCTTCTTTTGTTTGTTTTTTCATTAGAACCCAAATGTAATAATGGAACTAAGGGGAGGGAAAAGGGGTAAACATATAAAACGTAAAGGAAACGTAAACTAACAATACCAATATACAATGTAATGTAATGTAATGTTTGTTCCAATGATTCCACAAATTCACATCATTCCAATTTCCAAGCTTCCATTTTCATGTACTTCCATTGCAGAATCTCAGCCAATAACTCCCTTTTCCCCAACGAAGAATTTCAACTCAACCCATTAACTTTTTTTTTTTGACAAAAAAATATAGAATTGATAAGAAAAATGAGGAAAATATTTCAAGAACAATTCTCATATCTTTCACTGGTTTTCAAAAGTTGTCTTCTTTTGATTACCAAAAACCCAACCATAGCAATCTGCATTATAACCGCAATGCCCACAAAGAAAAGTCCCACCTTTTTCCCTGCATTCATTCCATGTGGCGGTGGTGGCGGCGGTGGTGGCAGCGGTGGCGGCGATGGTGGCGGTGGTGGTATATGGGCCCCGTGATGCCGGCGACGTTTGCGAGGCGGTGGTGGTGGCGATCTAATATTTCCCATATCGCCGTTCCTTGGATGGAAGTTGAAGGGAATTTGAGATGGAGATGGGGCAGTGAAAGACGGTATTGATGAAGCTACCGGAGGAGGCGGTGTTGAAGGAACTACCGGAGGAGGCGGAGGAGGTGGCGGTGGCGGCGGGGGAGGAGGTGGTGGCGAAGATGAAACCATAAACGTAAGCCATGGCGGTGATTCAGCTTGTGGAAAATCGGGGATTTGTGATTGGACAATAAAAGCGTAAAAGCAAATCGAAATACCGAAAATCAAAAAGCTCAAAGGTGAAGAAAATGTTGAATCCATTGAAGAACAATCGAAGGGTTTCGATTCCTATATGAATTAGGGTTACAAGGGGGTTTTCTCTGCATCTACCCCTTTGTTAAAATCCAAAGGGGGATTTTCCAATAAGAAAGTATAGATCCTTGTGAATTGAAATGGGTAGGTGTCAAAATCCTCTCTTTTTTGTTCTACAGAAGGAGGATGAGGTTCCCCCCTGTATCTAGGGTTTTTTGTATTCACCCATTATAAACGCAAAAAATGGAGATCGTTTTAGATGAATGGGATATAGACCCGAGAAAGAAACAGAAAGAGAAAGAGAGGTTTTTTGAAATTGAATTGAATAACAGAATGAATGAATACCTCTGAGTTGTTATTTTCTCTCTCTCTCTTCCACCTTCTGAAAGATGGTGAAAGGGGGGGGTGAGTGGAGGTTGCAGAGAGAGAAAGAGAGGGTAAACGCGGGGTTCAACGGTTGGGCTAATTTAGGAGAGTAATGAGCTTGCAACAAGGAATCTTCCTACCTGTCATCACACTCTCATAGATTGATTATTACCTATGTTTCTTTTGTTATAATATTATTAATGTATTAGATTAAACCTTGTTACTCTTTAAATTACCTATAAACTTGTTTGTTTTGGATTCCTACTAGTAGTTAATAATAAGTTATTTAAGGAGTTTTGTTTGAAGTTGTTTTGTTTAAGTTACCTATTGATTTCCTCTATTAGCTTCTTTTTTTTTATATAAAAAAAGGAAAATCATAACTTGCCAAAACTACTCGTTAGGTGAGCGAGATCAACTCTCCTCTAACATCATTAGAGTCTGTTTGGATTCGTTTTTTTTTATTTACTAACAAAAATACTTGAGTTTGTTTGAGAAAGATTATGAAAAACAACTTATTAGATATATGGAAATAGTTTTATTTAATTTCATATTTTGCTATGGAAAAAATTTTATACATTTGCATTTGTTTGATATACGTTCATATCGTAAATGTTTTGTTATGTTGTTTATCCAAACGATGTCTAAAGTCGTGACATGATGGTCCTCCAAATTTCTGATCAACTTTAAGCACAAAACTATCGGGCGAACAACTCTACTAGTGTAGAAGTATAAGAGTCCTAATTGTTGAAAGTAACTTTTAATGAACTTGACATCTCTGATTTTAGCAAGACCAACATAAGAACACGTAAAGGAGTATAGAGTTTGGGCCGCAAAAACTGAAACCACTTTCATAACTGGAATTTTTTACTCGATCGGATAAAATTCGAGCTCATACCGGGCCTGCCCAATTGAGCCTTAGGTAGCCGGTAAGCTCACTAGTTAAAAAAAGTAGCTTAGATCGATATAGAATTTTTTATGCTATTTTCTTAGATTTTTTTTTGGAATGTTATTATCTTATCGTGTGTTTGGTTCTGCAATGACAAGAATTGATTTTGCAGAAATGATTTAATTAAAAGTGAGTTGTAAAAAGTGATTTTATCAACTCATATTGTTTGGATGTGCAGTATCAAAATTGCTTTTGGAAGTGTAATTACCAAAATGGATCCTTTAAATTTATATTACAAATTTAACTAAACAATCATTATTTGAACACTATAGTGATGGATTTGAGAAAAATGAAATTGATGATTGAAAGTGTGTGTTTGTGAAAAGTGAAGGTTTGAGATCAGAAAAAGTGATAGTGGAAGAAAGATCAGAGATAATAAACAGAAAAGAAAGTGACGAGAGGTTCGGAATTTAAAGCTTCAGAACAAATTGAATAATTGAATAATTAACTGAAAGAAATCAGAACAAATTTAAAGCTTCACTTTATCCCTTTGAGAAACCTTTGACCAGATAACAACGAAAGTGGCAATGAATTGAATAATTGCAGTGGTTTGTAAGTTAAGTGCAAACCGGTTCAGTGCTTAAAGTTCGAACCTACTCAGAACAAATTTGGGGGTGTGCCTCAGAAGATAACGTACTCGGTAGTTAGCCACCGAACTGGTTCGGTGCTAATCTACCGAACCCTCCTTATTCCCCAAAAAAAAATTAAAACACACGTGTTTCATTAAAGGTAACTTGGTCATTTCACGCATTTAGATAGTGTGCAGTGAGTAGCGTGGGGTGTGTAAGAAGCATGAGCCTTTAGGTTGTGGGTCAATGGGTTGTCGAGTTTGATCATTAGCCAACGAAAGACTTGTTGGCTCATGACTCTTTAGGTTGTGGGTCAACTTTGGCATCATGTGTATGAGTGTTGTTTTTGAGGGGATCTTGCAAGAAGGAAAGGAGATGGCAAGATCTGTGAAGAAGAATATGATGGAGACAATTAAGTGAAGAAAGAAAATAAGGTTGTACTTATGTTGGGGGAATGGTTGAAGGAAAGAAAGGGAGTGTACACTACACGATTTGTTATTATTTATTTTGGTACTCTAAACATAGAAATAAACAATCACATTTTTTTTGTTTGAATAAATTAAAACAGCAGTTAAATAAACATTCACTTGTTGTTTTGTGTTCTATACCTGCCAGAAGATTAACTTTGGACATTGATTTTCATTAATTCTGAAAATATATTTAGAGAAGTATTTTAAGTACGCTCCAAAAATATATTTTCGGAAGTCCATGAATTCTAAATGCCTGTATATCACTTTTAAGACTATTCGAATTTCCATTTAAAAGTAAGCTTAAATGTACTTTGGCCCTCCTATTTTACTTAATACTCAATTTATGTCTTCTATTTCTTTTATTGCAATTTTGGTCCCTTATTTATTAAATTTGAAATTTAATTTAATTGATTTGACATTTTCACTCAATCTAGTTGGCACGACATCTCTTTTTTTATTTATTTATTAAGAAGCATTTTCTTATATTTTGTAAAGTGTTTATTTTAAATGCGTTCCTAGGAGGTAAAATTGAATGAAAGAGAAAAACAAATGGGGGTGCAGCTTATAAAAAATGGGGGTATCGACGATATCCATGCCCTTTATGTTTAAACAGTTTCAACTCTCAAGCCTCTTTCTGTTCATGGGCTAGCAAGGATTTACAGCAGCCCAAGTTGTATTGACGCTGCAGGAATCTGGGCTGAAATAAGCACTCTTTTATTGGCGTTTTCTTTTCTCACACCCCCTCCTACTCAAAACACACCCCATAAGGGTGTGAAAAAACCAAAAGGTCAGCCAAAACCTCTTTTTTTTTCACGAAATTTCACCTGTTCGAACACGGGCCTTCGAACAGGTTCGAATGAAATCGTTCGTGTGTGTTAAATATTGACTTCACACTCTCTTGTGCGTAATTTCACCTGTTCGCATGGGGTCATGCGAACAAGTTCGCATGAGGGTGTTCGAACACCCTATTTTATTACAAAAAGAGACTCTCACACCACATTCACCTTTTTATTGCGTTCGCATGATGTTGTTCGAATCTGTTTGAACAAGGTCGTTCGAACAGTCATAAAACACGTCCTCACAGCGTTTCACGCGAGGTTATTTTTGGAATAAAATTTGTTAAGGGTTGTGGGAAAAGCAAACACCTTTTTATTTGAGGTGTGGGAAGTAAATGGCATTTTTTTTGTACCCCCACCACTTCCCCATCTACCCCACGTACTCTACGAAAATACCAAAATACCGTTCACTAAATTTAAAAACCCCAAAATATCCTCAGCTCAAAAAAAATAATTAGAAATCGTATATAACCCCCCTAAATCGTATATACGTAGTCGTATAAACCAAATGTGGGTGTATATACGACCACCTTTGGTATATACGACTTTGTATTTTACAAATCGTATATACCCTCACATTTGGTATATACCACTTTGTACTCAAATTAAAAATAATTAAATTATCTAAAAAATTAAAATTATATATTTTAAATAAAAATAAATTAGATATGAATAATTTAGGCTAAAAAATGGGTTTAGTTATACGTCGAACAAATAACTTAGGTTAAAAAATCGATTTTCGAGCAACCTACTCCGATTGTAATGAAACCACAACCATTAAATCCAAAAAAAATCAAAAACAAGACTTCCCTAAGGGACTTTTAACGGGACAACAGGCTCAAAATCCCAAATTTCGTCGTTTACTATTTTTTATTAAATTTTTAAATTTTTCATAGTCTCCAAAAAATCTAAATTTTTTTGCATAGCCTTATTTTGATTTTGTTAGATTTTTAGTGGTGTTTTGACAATTTTTGATTAGTTTTGACTCTTTACTGGATTTTTAGTAGCCTTTTTATAACTAAGGGTAGAAAGTTCAATGCCTTTTTCAAATGTACTATCTATTTAGCGAGCCTAATCTAACCCAAAACATCGAGCCATCGGACCATGTTGTTGGATTAGACCAAAATAGGAATAGAATAGAAAAGTTAGTGTAGTAGTTTATTAAAGTTTAAATGTTAGAGCAAGAAGAAATCTGATCCTGGGAATACGCTCAACGCTCCAGAGAAAATAAAACCTAGCTGCCGCCACCAGAGGGGGGGCTCCTCCTCCGCCGCCGGAGCTCCCCCTCCTCTCTCCCGTTCGTTTTTCTTTTCTTCTCTATAAGAATAAGTTGCGATGAAGTCGCTTTTAGTTCCTAGATCTGCTAGGTGGAGTTCGCTCATCCAGGAGCGACGTCCCCTCCACCCACCCATTTCCACCTCCGACCACCTTGCTCTCCTCCAGCCTTCGTTCATCTTCGTTTTTTGCTGCTTCACCTTTCCTTCTGCAGTTTTGAACTGATCCATAGATGCTGGGTTTTCGGTTCCATAGTGGCAGATCCACCTAGCCACGACGGGTTCATAGATGCTCCAATCACCACCTTCCTCTGTGTCCCTCTGGTTCATTCTCCTCCTTGAAGGTTCGCTGAGATCTGTATGCTTTAAACGTGTTCTGCTTCTATTTGGGTTCCACAGGTTCGTTATTTTGTCCCTGGGGCCAGTTGGCCTTCAAATACGAGGAGTTTCTGGACTTTCCGCTTCTCCTCCTACACCAACTTCGTGGGATTCAGTGCCCGTCTCTGTGGAGCCTTGGTTTTGACTTTCTGGTGGAGCATGTTCAGTTGCTGCTAATTTTGTTGGCAATGGGTGCTCTGGTCTGTGGAGATTTCGGTCTACAACTTAGCTCTGTGGATCTGGTTGTTGGTTGCATTAGGTTAATTTAGGTTGCGTTTAATTTTCATTGTTAGTAGATTCATTAGAATCTTTAATTGTTCAGGTGCTGCTGCTCAAAAGATTATTGTTCATTTTTAGGAGTTTCAGCATATGCCTCATTAGACTATAATCCTATGGTGGACTTGTTCGATTGCTTATAAGCTTGTTGTTCACATACTGTGTGTAATGTTCGTGGCCTTTACATATTTGACAAAAAGAAGAAGAGCAAGAAGCATGTTGGGGGGATCCAGGTCCCCTAGGAGCAACAGCAACGCAGTCTCTTTTCACAGCATCATTCATCAGCATGCATCGTGCCTCAACTGTCAGCAACATTTGTCCTATTGCTCGTTCTTCCTTCCTTCCTTGCACTTATACCTAGCTAGCTATACTATCAACCCTATATCTCTCTTCTCTCTCATCAATGTTTTGTCCCATTAACAACTCATCACTTCAATGGCAATCTAGTAATTATGAGAATGATGTAAGGACATAAGGTGTCATGTTGGAATTGTAGAGACACAACAAGGCTATGAAATGAATGCATGCGTTGAGTTGAAGCAAAAGAAAAAAGCGACCTTCGTCCTATTATGGATAAAAAGGGTACTTCATTGTTCATTGCTCTATGGTCCAGTCGTTTTAGCTTTACTTTTATTGTAATTTTTTTTGTTTTTTTAAAAATAGAGAAAAAAATAAAGATAATTATGAGAAAGAAAGTTTGGAAGTTTTGAGTTTAAGGACAGTGAAGTGAAGTGGAGAGAAGAAAGGGTATTACTACTACTTTTACTACTACAACGTGCCAATGCCTTGGAAATTGAGGCTATATTACTTACAGTAGTTAAACTCCAGCTGGTTTCTACAGAGTACCCCAGATGGCCATTTGGAGGAATGGGGATGACCCTATAAATCTATATCTATAGGTATATCGCTATCCCATTCCATTCCATTCCCATTCAACCCACCATGCATGAATTGAGTCCATCATCGGATATGATTATGATCCAATATCTTATGTACTAGGTGGTTGAAGATGATTATAACAATTACTACTTCTTTATCAAATTTGAAACTAGCTAGGGCTATTGAACTACACTACTACTACTTACATATAACAATTATTAAACATAGAAATTTAGATGGACACTTACTGAATTGTTGTGGCATGAAGCTAGACTTAATCCAAATGATACTCCTTCGCGTTGATCTGATGAGGGGGTAATATTTGCACACACTCCGACACTAAAGTCTACTTTGAGAAAATGTGGCACACAATAATGAATGTGTACCTAGTGCATTGGTTGAAGAATGTATTTATAAGGAAACGTGCCAAATGAAGTGGTTTGATCCTCTTATAGGCACATAGGTCAAGGTTGAATTCTGACTGTTCGATGATATACAAATCGATCTCCATTGTTGATTTTATTGAGTGAAGGGTGAATCCTTTGGTGTGGTGGATATGGGCCAGGGAAGCTAGCCCAAGTTCGGATTGGGCTCAGTCCCGTCCGAAACACTTACTATTGTACTACTAACCATCAGGGTCTTTACATGTACTACACCACCATTGTGCGCCATCATTAACTTTGGCTTCAATCTCCACTCTCGACATTGACATTTCGACATCAGAGCAAGAATAATTCTTTGCATCTTATTGATAGAGACCAACAAAATAAGACGATTTGTTTCTTATACTACCTCTACCCCTAAATATAAGACCCTTTTTAGATAAGAACTTAGTCTGTTTTTATAATTAAACACAATAATTTTGTAGGACTAATTATAGAGTAAGTATTGGAGAGAGAGAGTTGTTAGGAAAAACAACATAGAGAAATAAAATGAGTACAATCCGAACACAATAATTTAACTTCAAAAACTCCAAAACCAGAGAAACACCACGAACTGTTGCCTAATGACAACAAAAAACAAAAAAATAAAATATGTGAATTTTTTTACAACACATAGACTTCTCTCAAACACCCCATGACCCAAGTACACTCTCACCCTGTAAAGAAAATATTTAACTACATCTCACAACACTCTCAAATTCAACTTATAAGGTGTTTCTGACTGGTGCACTTTAAAAGGAGAACTGAGCCATATATATATATATATAACATTGATCTCTCTGCCTTCACAAACCTAAGCAATGTGAGATTTTTTCAAGATGCTGAATTTCAATCAACTCAAGCAGAAACCGAAGTAGCAGAGGAGAAGAGAGTGGTGCTGAAAAGCCTCTGGAGTACAACAGCTCCATCAAAATTCCTGGTTCACGCTTGGAGATTATTATCCGATGGATTACCAACGCGACGGGCCCTAATTCAACATAGAGGAGTACTTCATGCAGATCAAGGAACATCCTGTGTTTTATGTTTCTGAGCAGAAGAGGAGACTGAACATTTGTTTTTCAACTGTAACACAGCCTATCGGGTTTGGCAGCAGGTTAATAGCTGGTGCAGATTAAATGTTGCTGATTGTGGGGATAGATGGGCACATTTTAGGAGGCACACAATCAACTGTGAAGGCAAGAAAACAAAGAAGGCGAGACATCTGGGTGGCAGTGGTTTGGGTTATATATATGGACACATAAAACTCTATCATATTCAAAGGGGGTACTGTGAACATCAACCATGACGGATCTTGACTGGAATTCTTTGTGGGGCCAAAGTCATAAGTAATATATATTAATACTTTCCGAAATATTAATAATTGTTTGTGCTATTGAAATGATAAATTTAGCCTTGCTTCATTACCTAGTAACGCAGTTCAATCGCCTGTTGAAATATTTTTTGTGTTTTTTTTTTCTCGAGAAAATAAGGCTAGCAAATTAAATAAAAAAATAGCCCTAAGTAGGACTCGAACCACATAACAAACACTTATAGCCAACCAGCTTAGCCATTGCACCATAGGTACTGTATATTGGTTATTTAAATGGTCATATAATTAAAATATATAACCTAATTCTAAGTCAAAAATACGTGTATATATAGCAATTTCTTAAAATTCTTGAACGGACCGTGGCCCTCCCTAGTCTACACTAAGATCCGCCCCTGAACATCAACAACATGGTTCAACAAATCAAAATAATGTTATGGGGGTGGTTCATAAATAGGATGGGGAGAGAACTAGATATATCATTTGATAGGTGGACTGATAATCCATGTAATGTTATAACTGATGTAAACTGAGATGTATTTGGGTTGAGTTAAATAAAATTCTTTGACTTATAAAAAAAAACTTCAATAACCTCCATCTTGATTTAGAATCGATACACGGCAGGCTTCTTAGTTTTCATTATTTATATCGACAATTATAGTTCAAAAGAACTATCATACTCCACCATAGAGAGTATGCTTCACTTGAAACTAAACTACTTCAAAAATTTCTTCATCTCGGAAGCCATTGACATAATTTCTTCAATATGCTCAATTTCTATCAACCGCAACAAAAGTGACGGTAAATGTTGCTAGCACTTCTCATTCAAATTACAAGCTTTTAATGGATATTATTATAAAGTATAACAAAGTTACAAAACACATTTATATTGGTAAGTATTTAGCTTAGTATCTACAGTTAATCCACGTTGACTCTAAGCAAGCACCATCCATCTTCCAACCAACCTTTTGAATGGATTTGAAACAAAATAACTCAAAAATCTCAAGTAGAGTTCATTCTAGAACTGGTATCAGTATTGCAGGAGGGAGGCATTAGCTAGCATAGGCTGTTGTATATGCAGACTATAGAGAACGACCTGTCTATTCCACAGATAACAAATCATCACGCTCTTCAAATTAAAGTCACATTAAACAACTACCTATACATGGAAAAATGCTCAAACTGTCACGCCAGCTACCCATGCCATGCAACAAATCTATCTCTCAACTCAGCTCTTATCCTATTCTTCCCTCTCTCTATACAAAACCCTAAAAATATCTACTCTTTAATTAATCCATGCATATGATATAGCTGCAGTACTTCCTAGCTAGCTAGATAACTTGCAGTTTAATTGCTACGTATACATACATATTTTTATACACATATGTATGTATATTTAAACCCTTTTATTATATGATTTTATTTATTTAATCATGTGACATATTAACTAGTAGTACATGTGAGATTAGATTATAGGATTGCATCATACAAAAAGACTGTAGCTAGGTTGTAATATAATAATGATGGAGAAATGTCTTTCTGTGAATGTTTAAGAATCTTGTCCTATACATGTTGTGTCTTTTTCTGTGCGTCTAATCTCATGGGCCTCTCTGCCACTATATGCATATTTTCTCTTCTGCACAGAATCTCTCTCTAAATTTGCTATCTGCATTAAGACCTCACAGGGGGCCCTCAATTCGTACAAATTTGCTGCAGTGATTATTTTTGTTTGTTCCATTTTTCCTTTCATACACGAGCTATAAAGTTAATGAAGAAGGAATCAGCCTTCTTGGATAATAATCATAATTTTTACGCACTGTGTTTTATTTTATTTAAGCAACAACAACAATAGTGGATCATGGAGAAAAAAATTGGAGGAGGCATAATTAGTAATAAATATATAAAATAGTTTCTACAAATGATTTTAAATTGTTCATTTAGTTAAGTGGTAAGTTTTAAGTATCTCAATTCTAAATATTATTGTCTGTAACAACATACCTATCTATCCGGCCGCTTAACGTTTTCGTTGACTATTGTTCGTTTAAGTTTATATAAGCTAAATATCTAGATAAAATATATGTATATATATAATAGATTTTTAAAAACTTGGGAGGTATTGCGGCTTCCCTCCGCTCCCAAAAAGATTCGCCACTGAATAACAGTATTTTAATTGCCCTACTCTGTAAAATGGCAAACTGATTAGGATGCCCAAGTGTTTCATGAGTTTTGTTTGTACATGTTTGAAAATTACTTGAAATTCTAGTGACTATTGAGCATTGACGTTACCCATGTATGCGGAAGCTCATATCGTACTATATTCTTCTTTGAAAGTGGATTGTTATTTGTTACTAAAGATTTTTGTAAGAAAAAGAAATATGCATAAAAAAGGACATTTAACCAATCAATAATTGGCTAACAATACATGGGAGAGTGAAGGGATAGTTATTATAATCATAATATTCTTCTATTTCTTGCTAAAATCTCTCATACCGGTATTTTCCTCTTTGAAATAATGACTTAAGTAATTGGTATGGATTTGGCATTACAAGAAAAACGATGGATAAGGGCTCAAACTCAATTTATATTGGGCCCATTTGGATTAGCTTATTTTTGAATTTATGAAAAATAACTTATGAAGATAAATAGCTTTTTATTCATAAGTTTTCATTAACAAAAGTCATATCTCCATAAGTTGTTTTTTCATAAACTACCTTGACAATTGTTAAATATTGGTAGTAAGCCCATTAGCGTGTTAGTAAGGCCCATTAGATTGTAAGGTCATAGATCCATTAGTTTATTAGTATTTAAGGTAGATGGTACTCTCTTTTGTAATAATCAATTAGTCTCTTCTCATTTTGTAACATTTCGTCTTCTTCAATATAATAGACTTTTAGGGTTTTATCTCTACTTTCCATATATGCCATGTTTTTCAACAACAATATTATATATAATATATAAAATCTTATTTGTTTGCATAAACTCAAAATAAACTCTATTCTAAACAAGCCTAATATTTATCCGATTTAAAGGCAGTTTGGAATCACGAAAGCTATGGCTAAAACTCACATTCAATTGGAAGCTACAAGTGTTATTAATAAATAAATTATTTGAAATATTTGTTAAGAAAATTTTGCTCCATTCGTCCCATTTTATAAGTAGTTCAAGATTTTGGCGCAACCCTTAAGAAAAATAATTTGTAGTCTAGATTTTATAAAAAAGTGTTGTCTAAGTTACAATTTAACCATTTATCTCTCTACAGTTATAAATGTGAATTATTTATTAAATGTAAAAAATTGTCATGATTAAGAAGGGCAAAAGTGAAAAAGACAATAAAATGCTTTCTTGGAAATGTAAAACAAGAATCAATTCGAAACAAATTGATTTTGCTAAAACAATTTATAAAATAAGACAGAAGTAGTATAAGTTCTAATACTTTAATATAAATTTCAAATAGTTGTAAAAAAATGAATATTTCAATTTTTTTATATTTTTCTAATATTTTATTTTCATGTCACGGGAAATCAAAATAGTTATTTTTGTACTCAAAATACTTGGATGAGATTGTTTGGGTCTCTTCCAGCTTAATCAATGTCTTAGGTTTGAATCCACTAATTAAAGTGTAGCAGTGTTAAATCTCTTAATGAAGAATTTTGCCTCGCATTATAATTCTACCCTCTTAGAATGTGGTTTGGGCCTAACTCAACCCCACAAAATCGACTTATAAGGTGAGGGTTGCCTCTTCATTATAAACCCTCTAGAGATCTTATCACTAGTCAATGTGAGACTTGGGATTTTCCCTAATATACCCCCTCACGCGCAGCTCCTTTTTATTTTTTATTTTTGGGCTTGTAGCGTGTTTTTTTTAATGGTAGGTGACCCGATAGATCTAGGATAGGCTCTGATACCATCTTAGAATGTGGTTTAGACCTAACTCAACCCCATGGCAAACCATGGGTGAGGTGAGGTTGCTCTTCATTCTTAAACCTTCTGAGGCCTTTATCACTCACGATGTGAGGCTTGATTTTCCTAATATACCCGACTTTAGAGATTGATCTTTGTTTTTGCCTGTATCGGTTCACATACGAAACTTATCTTTGTCTTGTAGTAAAGTTAGAAGAGCACGCAATTTAAGGCACTTCCCCGTTCATTCATTCATCCTCTTTCTCTCAAGTCAAAACTCAAAAGGGGTTTCCCATGACCCTGATTTTCATCTGTTCTAGGTGAGTGCGCATCATACCCACCTGTGAATTATAGCAAGTTGTTCCCTACTGCTGCACCGTACCATACTTATCGTAGTCTCCCTTCACTTCAACCAACGACTCTTTGACTGGGTCAAAGAATATCCTATACTGCTTGTTTTTTTTTGACACAAATCCTTCTGCTTGTTTGTGAAGGTAAGGATCCTCTAACTTTTTGGAGGGAATTTCCCTCTAACTTTGTATTTATCTCTCTCCTTTAATACGTTCTCTCTCATCTTATTTTTCTCCATTTTTATTTTCTCTCATCAAAAAAAAAGCACTAAAGTTTGGAAAAGTTAGAGGAGGTGAAGTTAGAGGATCCTAATCCGAATATCATGTTTCGGATTTGTACCTACCCAAAATCTCAATGTTGTGTGCAGGATTATCTCAAACAATTTAGAGGCCCTTTCGAATCTAAAATATTAGGACCCTAAATTAACTTTATATTTCCTTTTTTTGTATGCCAACACTTTGACACTTAGAATTAAATTTCATACTAACCGATACCGACCTTTTCCACTACGGGAATCAAACCTGAGAGCATTAAGGTTGACCCCAAACAATAAACCCCAAATCTGCACTTGTTGACTTGCCTTGGCCATGGTTTTGCACATACAATTTTTTTCTTTTAGGGCCCTTAAAAAACTTGGACAGACTTGAGGTCCAATGCAGTAGCACGGGTTGTACAACCTCAAGGCCAACCCTGGTTGTGTGTGTAAGTTTCTAGTGTTAGTGGTCATTCCATCTACATACCCCAAAAAAATCAATATAACTAAAATAAATCTATCCTCTCACTCAATTGTAATTTTTTTTATTAAATACCCAATACTAAGAAATATTATATCCTCATTGTTAAAAAAAATAGCATAGTCTCCATTCCAAAATAAGTGACATTT
The DNA here is from genome assembly GCA_020916435.1 of Oxytropis ochrocephala. Classification (NCBI taxonomy): domain Eukaryota; kingdom Viridiplantae; phylum Streptophyta; class Magnoliopsida; order Fabales; family Fabaceae; genus Oxytropis; species Oxytropis ochrocephala. The sequence continues at coordinate 119,553,799 of CM037088.1, forward strand.
TAAGAAACAAAAGTATTGTAATATAAGGATAATTGTATATACACGGAAAAAAAACTTACAAGGATAATTGTTTTTTTATCAAATAAAAGGATATTTTTTGAAATTGTTTTTTTTGACAATATAATTTGTGAAATTGTTATTTATTTACTTTTTTAATCTATTTGCAAGGAAAGAACCTTAAAAGGCACTTATTGTGAAACGAATGGAGTAGTTAACTTATTTTCTTTAATCTTTTATATTGTAATATAAGAAAATAATTGTATTTACTAAATTATCATTTCTGTATAATTAATTATTCCTTGAACTTGGTTCATCAGAATAAAAATTACTATTAAAAAATAAAATCCAAATTAATTCAAAGATATTAATCGCATCGATGAGAACGATGGCCGATGATATCCGAGGAGATTAGGCACCGTCGGCTTTTTTACCTCAAAGTAAACTTGTGCTTTTCGTCGTCCTTCCCTATCTAGAGCTGGAACTTGACTAGAAAAAGACTTTTTTTGATCAATGACTATAGGATCATCGGTCTACTCTACCTCAATTCACCATTTCGAACTTTATACTCGAACCGAGTGAACAACTTCTACTAGCCCTCCAAGAGCTATATCGGTGGCACTCGGGATTTGAGAAAGATAACAGTAAATAGAGAAATGTTAGTTGGAATTCATTTATATTATTTTTTATGGGGAAATTCATTTATTTTCTGTACCATCAAACATTTCTTGTTTTTATGTTTATATTTTGATTCCCAAAAGAGATAGAATAGTATATTTCTATAATCGTACAATTTTTTTCTCTAAATAAATTTCCCAAAAAAACCTGTCGAACGGGAATCTCTCATTCTGAGAGATAAGCTTGGAACTTAGTTTTTTTTGCTATTTTTCTATCTTTCTTTTATCTCTGTTACCTTGTAACACCACCAAAAAAACTCTCCAATACTATTTATTTTAAAGTGTTTACCTTCACCCAACTTCAATTAATAATTAATAATTGGTTTAAAAAATAATTCAAGGATATTTTTGTTTTTTTTGTTTTCAAAATTAAACACACTTCTTGTACCAAATAATAATACTCTAACTTTAGTCATAAGAGGTTGACCTAGTTGAGCATAACAAAATTTATATCTGAAAGTTAATCAGTTGTAGTGAGGTATATGTAATTACCTTCATAAGCTCATAAAAACTCCGGAGGTCTTCCTTAGCTTGGACTGGGTGCCATCCCCAGACAACATTTACATCTTTAAAATCTCTAACATTAGCAACCTATATGTTACAATAGAAAAGTCGATAACCTCTGAAGTGCTGCCACTTTTAGTTGAAAACGTGTCTGGTGTCCGATACACATCGTTTCAAACACCGACGCTGATAATCAGAATCGTGATCTGATTTCATTGAAGGTAGAATCCGTTACAATTGACATATATACAAGTCGAAGAATCTAACTGGATTGCAACAGAATCCCCATTTCAGTTGCTATCGAAAACCCTAAAATTCTACCGTTTTACAATTGCAATGGAATCGCACAATTGACACTTGAGTGGACAACTAACTAAGGTAAGCTATTAACTAGAGTAAAGTACATATGGTTGCTGTTATCAGCTAAGTGGAGTACACATGCTAGCATATTTAATTTCCTATTATGCACTTACTTATTCACTCTATTAACTCACTTCAATAACTTGTATTTTTCAATATTTTTTAAATTAAAACTAGTGTTTTTATAGTTTTGAAACATTTATTCGTAATACATGTTGGACTAAAATCATGCATGTGAGCTAGATACAATTTGGACACTCTAGCGAAGAGAATGAAGCAACCACATTTTCTTGCTTTCTAATAAAGCTAATCCTATAGCTTGAAAATTGAGCCAAAATGGTTTTACAACTAGAAAGAATAGCACCAACTTCATTATTGAGGGATAGATTATTGTTGATGTCATTCACTACGGATTGACAATCCATTTCAATAACTACGGAAGTGAAATTTTTTGCCTTTAAATAATGAAGAGCTTGTAAGAGACACATCGCTTCGGCTTCTTGAGAACTCGGTGAACCATAGAACCACATAGTCTTTGCACCTCAAAACATTTAGAAACTATAATAACAACGCCTTAATTTCATGAAAGTACCACCACTATGTAACTGTCTCCTTAATCCCAAAAGTGCTAAACAACTCAAATATGAGATAGAATTAGTTTGAAACATTGTCAAATGTGAAATCAGATAACATATATCTTTTCTCTTAAAGAAATAGGTAAATGCCACATGTTCTGTCTTTCTTAATTGTCTTGATGGCAAAAGACATAGATGTCACTGTTTTTTCCCCCAAAAAAACTGAACCAATTTTCTATGAAGATTCAGACATGAAAAACATCTTTGTGGTCAAAGAAAAAGCATCTAAGCCAACTTGCAGATTGATAATTTTAGATGAATATATTGAGCTACTGACCAAAATAGTTAGAATTGGTTTTTATGCAATTTTCCCTTTCACCAAAATATAATATCTTTAACCATTGGTTTTTATGCAATTTTCCCTTTCACCAAAATATAATATCTTTAACCATTTGGTCAGGATTCGATCCCTAATCGGTACGTATGGAAAAAAACTTGGTAGAAGAGATTAATTCCTTAAATAGATCTCAATACCTCGGGAGATTAATCTCTGCAATTACGCACACAGATGATACCTTTGTTTGCAAAAAAAAAAATATATAATATCTTTGGCTAGTTAGTATATGTACCCTAGCAAGTACCAAAGAAGAACATAGAAAGAATCAACACTTAAAAAACAAGTTACCATACCAAACAACAATAATAATCATTCAATAATTCTGCCATATGATCATAATTATCCTAAGCTAATGTTCATAATGTAAAAAAACATTCATCTATCATTCATTCCACAAAGCAAACATAGGAACTTGATTAACCAAACCCAAATTTCCAAGCCTATTTTCATTGTTTCCATCATCAAATTTTGCTCCATGAAGTGTGAAGTACCCTTGTCCATAATCCGTTCCACTAACTCCAAATTCATTACTTAGTCCAACAGAACATTTAGGACTTTGAGGATTGTTCATCTCATTCTTGTTGTTTGGTGAAACCTGTTGTGATGATTCACTGATATTGGTATTTCCACATTCATTCTGTGGCTGCTCATCATTGTTTGTATTCCACACCATGTTGGACAGTTCATCAGAATGTTCACTTTCAGTTATAGCCATAGGAGGTGGCTGAGATGGCGTCGTTGACGAACCACACGAATTGAAGTCCTCGGCCGTGGCAGTGGCTGTGGCTGTGGCTGGAGCCGAGTCTTTAGGTGACCGTTTCGCGAGATCTCCTGCGATCAGAGTTGAGCTTGAGCAAATCCTCTTCACATCATACCTACTTATGTCAAAATTGGTCACAGCACCTGTTCCTCTGAATTTTATTGCTGCTATATCATATGCTTCAGCAGCTTCTTCTTGTGTACCTATAAAATATTGTTAATAACTATTTAGATTAACTAATGGAAAGAAAACTAACAAATGGAAATACTAATTAAATAAACAAATAGATGAAAAGGAAGATTCAAACAACAGGTAATATTAGGATCTGTATCCTCTGCTACACGCAGAATGGTGTTGCGTAGCGAGGACCGTTAGATCTAACGATCCTCGTTGGCACAACATCATTCTATGCGCAGCAAATGGATCTAACGGTCCCACATTGCAAGCACCACCATTCTCTGCGTGTACCAGAGGATCTATGCTCCGTATAGTATGAGAGGGTTAAGAAACTTACTAAATGTGCCAAGATATAAGTCCTTGTTTCCAGCAACTCTTCCTATTCTAGCCTGCCACCTTCCATGTTGATGGTGTCTAAAATTGGACAAAGGGAAAAACATAAATGTTAGCAAATAATTGTTCAAGTTAATTAAAAAGCTGAAATTGCAGCAAATAATACATTGAAAACTTTACAAATATTAATGATAAAGTATATATCTTTAGACCATACCTTGTCACACCTCTATAGACAGATGCACCTCTTGAAAATCCACTGCTCTTCCTGTCCAAGTGTAGCAAAAAGGACAATTACTTCCATATTGAATAAGAGGTAGGAAAAAAAAACAGATTTCATGAAAAGATCACATGGAAAAAATTTAATTGTACCTTCTTAAATTGGCGACAAATTCTTGCCTTGTCATGTGCTTCATCTCTTCTAGTTCCTTCTCATAAGTGCTTAACTGAGCATTTAAGAAGCAGTAGATATATAGATAGATATATTGTGATCACAGTAGTTTACTATGTAATGTTTCAAAGTCATGCTGCATAAATTGAATACATAAGACTTTTCTACATGATTTAATTTTTTTGTTACTCCTATGTTGTACTACTGTTTCAAGCAATGTTTTAAAACCGGACCGAACATTGAATTGGTCAGACTTCCAAGTCATGATTCAATCACTTTAATCTACTCGAAACAGGCTGAAACCAAGGTTGAATCACTCAAATAACTGAATCGTTGATAACGTAGGTTCATGGTTTAACCAGTTGAACCATTCGGTTGATTCAGTTTTTAAAACAACAATGCTATTTTGACAAAAAAAATTTTGACAAATCGACAAATCACCAACTTACAATACCAATTACCCAAGTTTTTTAGACAAATAGCCAAACTGTTAATTAACCAAGTTTTTAATCCACGCCGAAAATTGTGAAAAAGCAAGTTGGCTATTTGTCTAAAAACTTGGGTAATTAGTGTTAGAGAGGTGGTGACTTGTCGATTTGTCAAATTTTTTTGTCAAAATAGCATTTTTCTTTTAAAACGCTACTTTTCAAGTCTAGAGTAGAACCAGAAAGCTTACAGGGAAATTTATGTGAGTTGTCGGACCCCAATACTTTAGTGCAGCTAAGTCATAAGCCTTTGCTGCTTTTTCTTCCTTATCATAACCACCTAAATAAATAAATAAATAAAAATAATAGAGATATGTTATTATTTGTCAAAAGCCTTAAATTATATTCAGAAACTAAGCACACTTTCCAATGCTTCACATTGAGTGATAATAGTAAAGGAAAGATTAACAAAGATGGTAAAGAAGTAAAGAGAGAGAATGGAGTTTCACTTACCAAGGTAAACTGTGAAAGATTTGAAGAGAAAGTCCATGAAAGGAGAAGAATCCAACCAGTGAATGAAACAGACCGTTAGTATATTCTCTTTCAAAACAAGAGAGGAAATAAAAGTAGGAATAAAAATGGAAAAAAGGTAAAAGGACTAGTTTGTGATTTTTGAAAGAAAAAAAAAATACTCCAAAAACTTGTTCCCTTAATCAATGACAACATAAACCAAAAGTTTATATAAAAAAAAACATTATAAGACATGTTTTGTTTCTCTCACCTTGTCTTCCTTTCCTCGTTTGCCCTTCTTTTCTGCAACTATTATCCCACAAATGTGCCTCATATCTCCCAGTCCACCTATGCCTAACAAAATCACAATTTTGAATATTGCGAATAATCGCGGTCAAATGTAGCTCATGTGGTCTATCCAGGATTCTTTGAGATAAATTTATCCTGATAGCGACCACATTTTTAAAACCTTAATAAGAAGAATCAATTAGTCATTTATTAATCATACCTTGTAACACCACGATATTGAGAAGTTCTTTGACCAAAAGTATCAATAGATTTACGAGGAATAGGTTCTCTAACATTAGATTTAGCTAAGGATCTTTTCCTAGGATCTTGATCATTAACATGAACAGAAGAAATTGCACCAACCCCATTTTGAACACTAGGACTCATAGTCAAAGACAAAGTTTGAAAACCACTCCCATTAGCTTCAGTTGAAGATTTCCCATCAGAAGAAAACTGAGTATGAGCCAACCAAGACTTATACATACTAGTACTATTAGGAATAAAAGCATGTGGATTGTTATCATTATAAGGATGAAAAATCAATGAAGATGTGTTTGTGAGATTGTTGTTATCTCCAGTTTCAATCTCAGTATGATTATTAACATTGATTCTTGAAATAGTAGTGTTTTGGTTTTGGTCTTGTTGAGAAGTGGTTCCTTGACAGAAGAGTTTAGTTTCAGCTAGAGGTGAGTTTGAGTAACAACCCAAAAAATCTTCAAGTTTTGGTCCTTCTTCATTTGAAGTCCCCCCATCATATCTCCATTCTGTGAAAGTAATCAAATTTCTTAGCAAAAATAGCATAAAGAAACTGTTTTGGACAACATGCAAATGGTTATGAGCATATGAAACACGAACACACAGACATAGACACCAGACACGACATGAACATGTCGAACACCAGAACACGTCTTCAACCGGTGTCCTTGCTACATAGTTATGAGCAAAAACTAAGAAGAACCTTATAACTAAGATTAGATAAAGATGACATGCAAAAGTACCTTGAGGTGGAGAAACACAAAGAGAGCCATCAGAACGCAAAGGCATGACAGAGAAGTGATTATGAGAAGAAGGAGGAACATAGGTTCCTGTTCCATCATCACTTACTTGGTTTTCTCTACCAAATTCTTCATCAATCCTCAAGTGTGGAGTCAAAGAGAATCCTAACCAGTTACTCATATTACTATTTGTTTGCACACAAAAACACACACCAAACAGATCTCTATCTTTCTCTCTCTAGAAAATCTAAGAAGATGAAAGTTTGGAATGTTGGAGTTTGAGCTCAACAAACTTCAAAGCTATGAATAGTTGGGATGATGGGGTTGAAATTGAAATTTTCCATTTCTTTTTAGAGAGAGAGAGAGAGGATATATATAAATATCAGTGTATCAATATATCATAGTCATAATAATCATATGAGCTTGATATATGGTGGGTCTCTCCTAGACTAGGATTGTGAACTCACTCTGAATAGATATGTATGTGTGTGACTTCTCTATATATAATATTATAATTTTATTTGAAAGGGTTGAGGAGTTTAGAGAAGGTAGTGTCGTGTTATTATTCTGAGCTATGTCTGTGTTTTCTAATGTAAGTGTTGTGTTGGGTTTTGTGCCAGCTCTTTCATTTCTTTCTCAGATTTCTGCAGAAGTGGCCACGGCATGTACCAGTGTAACAAAACTAGAGAGAGAGAGAGAGAGATTCTGGCTATGATCAAGTAGAGTTGCACTGCTTTTTGAACGCTGCAGGATCTCCTCTAGATTTTATCTACGGTCGTGATTAAAGGAAGTGTTTAGATACGGTGTCTGGATTGTGGTGACATTGACCCAACACAGAGCAATTCATTATTCAGCTGATCTATAGTGTACTGTAGACTACTATTGACTCAATACAAATTAGGCTTTTTTTTCCCACCCCCTCGTTATCACTCCCACCCCATAAATAGAAAAAACCCCAAAATGCCCTTGTCATTTTATAAAAAAACGGATCGGACCCACCACAGTTATTGGATTTTCTGGATTTACCATAAAAAAATGTATTTCCGGAAATTTGGAGGTGAATTTTCCGGATTTAGTGTAGAAAGTTGGTATTTCCGGTTCACGATTTTTGAACCGGAATTATCCCCAGAAAAGGTAATTCCGAAATTTTGTTTTTTTTTTAATATAATTTTTTCCGGAAATACCTTTTTCAGAGGTAAATTCGGTTCACAATATGTGAACCGGAAATAACTCTTAGGTATTTCCGGAATTTTTTTTTATATAACATTTATATTTTTTTTAAATAGATGGTTATTATGGATTTAACAGCTGCCTTTACGACATCTGAGATATTTCCCACTCGAGCAAGAAGTCACCCGGATCATTTATCGCTACCCCACTATGGACGATAATAATCGTGTTCAGTGGTCCACCATGGATGTGAAGAACAACGATGACGTTCGAGTAATGATGAACCGTTTTGACATATTTCGATCACGAGTCCTATTCAATTGATATGTCGAAAACCGTAAGGACCGTTCTTTGAGGTCATTCGACGTCTCCAACCACCATCTCACTAATTTCTACCGTCTTTTCATTTTCTTTGTTGTTGTGTTTTGTTGTTTCTGTTCAGAACTTTCATGTATTATTTCGTTTCGTCATCAAAAACGCGTCTTTAATTATTTTTAATTTTTTTTAATTAATTTTTTTTCCCGGAAATACCGTAAAAACCACGTAAATCCGGTAGGGGGTTTGGGGTTTTCCGAAATTACTAAAAATTGAGGTAATTCCGGTTCGCAAAATGTGAACCGTAATTCCGGAAAACCACAAACCCCCTACCGGAATTACCTCTTCTCTAAGGTAATTCCGAAATTTTCACTATTGTTGAGGGCATTTTTGTCCGAAAAGGTATTTATGGGGGTGGGAGTGATAATGAAGGGGGTGTAAAAAAAAGCCTACAAATTATGAGAGCTTGCAGAACAGTTTGGTTCAATTTTGAATATAAAGTTATTGAAACTACAAAGTAAAAATACAAATGGTTTGATTTGGTTCCGATTGTTTCGTTAAAAAAATTCGAACTAATCCTAACCAAAACAATGCGTTATGCATCGGTTCAGTTAACGTAATTTAATCAAATGTTAAATTAATTAATTTATTTTTAGATCAGAATATTAAAAACAAATAATAATAATGTTATTATTAAAATTTGTTCATACTTAAGACTACAAAATTTAAGATGTTGTAACATTTAAAATAGATGCTAGGTGAAAAAACTAATATGCAAAAGTTGTAGAAACAATAAATTCAAATATTATGTGTCAAACCATATGTAGTATATATAATATTGACTTTAAAACAAAGGGTTTTGATTTTTTCACCCCCTCATCATCTATCCCACCTCCATAATTACCCAAACGGATAAAAATACCCTTACTTTTTCCCAAAAATTACATGGTTTGTTAAAAAAAAAATATTAAAAATTTCGAAATTACCTCTAAAAAGGAATTCGGTTCAAAAAATAATGGAATTTCGGATTTACCTGTAATTCGAAAGATTTTGAATTACCTCGAAATGAGGTAATTCCGTTCACATTTAGAACCGGAATTACCTATTTCGAGGTAATTCTGAAATTACAATTTTTTTATTTCGAACGAATAATTTAGGCTAAAAAATCGGTTTTCTGACAACATACTCGATCGTAATGAAACCACAAATAATTTAGAAGCGAAAAAATCAAGAATCAAGACTCCTCTAGAAGGGACTTCTTTTACGGGACTACTACCTCAAAATCCCAAATTCCATCGTTTACTATTTTTTACGATTTTTTTAATTTTTCATAGTCTCCAAAAATCTAAAAAAATTTGTATAGCCTTATTTTGGTTTTGTTAGATTTTTAGTGGTGTTTATATTTTTTTAGAGTAGTTTTGACTATTTTTAGTGGCCTTTTAGTAATAAAAATTAAAACAAATCGTATATATATATAGCACCGCAAGCGTCCGGATTGGCCCGAGATGCTCTAGATGTCGCCTGCTCACCTACTTCACGTGCTTATTTTCATCATTTTTAGACATTTTGGACCCATAGTTGTATTTGTACTTCTATTTTATGTTGGTCATTTTATATATTTTGACGTATTGTTATTAAATCGTAAATCGTTCGTATCATATTTCCAATAAAACGCGTTTAAATCTTAAGACCAAAATATAAACTTTTAAAAATTAAAAAAATTAAAAATTTCGGAATTACCTTTTTTAGAGGTAATTCCGAAATTTTTCATGATTTATGAACCGGAATTACCTTTTTTAGAGGTAATTCTGAAATTTTAATTTTTTTTTGAACCGGAATTACCTTATTTTGAGGTAATTCCGAAAATTTAATTTTTTTTTTTTTAAAAAAAAGGCAGGGGTAGTATTGGGTTTTTTTGAAATATGGGGGTGGGATAGATGATGAGAGGGGTGAAAAAATCAAAACCCTAAAACAAAACTGAACCATAAAACGTTATGTTTTGGGGTTGTTGTGAGTTTTTGATTATTAAAGGTGATTTGAAAATCAAAATATGCTCGGGTAAAATGGGATAGAAATATTATTATTTTCTTAATTTTAAAACAGTTTTCCACCAAAACTTAAAAAAGGTTTTATAATTTCTTTTTATTTTAACCCTAACATGTCACTATCAATATCATCGACCACTACTCCAACCACCATTTTGACCACTACAGGTCACCACTTCGCCCACCACCAACCACGTCTCTGACAACCACCAACCACCATTCCGAGGACCGCCAACCACTAGTTTGACTACCGTCAACCGCCACCTTGATCGCTGTCGATTACCACTTCATCCACCTTTGATCATCAACCTAACCACCATCAACTATCACTACGACCATTGCCAACACCACCAACCATCACTTCAACTACCGCCAACCACCACTCAGCCATCGTGGACCACCACTTCAACCACCGTCAACCACCACTTCCACCACTACCAACTACCATTTCGATCATCACTCCGACCACCACCGATCACCATTATGAGCACCTCAAATCACAACTTTGTCCACCTATGATCTCCAATCTGATCAACATCAACTACCGTTATGGCCACCACTCCGACCATCGTCAATCATTACTTCGACCACCATCAATCACCACTCCATCCAACTTTGATCACCAATTTGACCACCACCGACTATTATTCCCACCAACCACCACTTCGATCACCACCGCCGACCACGAGAAACTCCCACTTTAAACAATATCGGTCACCACCAATGACTACCTCTCTAACCAATACTTCGACAATTGGAATCACCGCTATGACCACCACTAATCACCACCACCGACTACCAATATAACCACCATTGACTACCATTACAACTATGACCACCACTTTGACAATCACCAGTTACCAGCTTGTCGAGAACTACCACTTTCAACCACTGTTATTAAAATTACTACTAAATAAATACATATTTTATATGTAACATTTTAATTCTTTTTCAAACCTAATGCTATATATTGTTTTGATTAAGATAAATTTATGATGAATATATATTTTTACGTTTATGTTGGAAACTGAACTTAATTTTTGAAAATTTCTTAACTCAAAATTAAATCTAATTTTAGTTTCTAAAATTATTAAAACTCAAAATAAAAACCAGTCTTGTTTTTGAAAAATCAGAAGAATAATGATAATAAATTTAGAAATGAAAATAAAAATAAATCAAGCGTATATAAAATTACACTTTCTATTATATTTCATTGTATACTTCTGCCCTTTAGATTTTCTCCCTCTGGTTTTATATTTAAGCAAAAAAAGAGCAAATAGTCAATTTGATCCTCAAATTTTAGAAAAGTTCAATTTAATCCCTGACATTAATAATATTGTTGATTAGTCCTTGACATTTCCACATGTTATTCGATTTACTCGCTCAATTTTTTGGTTTCTATTTGATCCCTGACTTTTACAACTTAATATCAACTAAATCTCTAACTTTCCAACATAGACAACACTAATCATAAGTTGTATAGTGCTCGTTTAATGAAGTATTGCTTATCTAAAAAAATCATAAGTTGTAAAAGTCAGAGACTTAATTGATATTAAGTTGTAAAATTCATGATTTCTCTTTCTCTTGAAGAATTTTTTTTCTGGAAATAATGTTTGACCCGAATTAATTTGGGATTGGCTTCAGATTTCAGTTGGACTGATTTGAACCATTTGGTTGAACCGACTTGCATTGCATTTGCATGGAGGGTTTTTTCTTTTAAACTCCCACCCATTCCTCTAACACCCCCACCCAACACGCAATCCCCAAAATGCCCTTTGTCATCTATTTTTTTTTTTAAAAAAGGCGCATCGTATATATGTCAATTGGGACATATATACGATGAGTAGTTTTAACTCATCGTATATATGCCCTGAAGAAGTATATACGATTGGTCGTTACACCACCAATCGTATATACTTCTTCGAAGCATATATACGATGAGTTAAAACTACTCATCGTATATATGTCCCAATTGACATATATATGATGCGCTTTAAATTTTGTTTTTTTTAAATTTGTAAAAAAATTTAACGCTCATGATTTAACGTTCAAAGTTGATCAACGGTGTAGATTGCACGCCAAAATCAACGGTTGATAATCTTTTACCTCATCTATAAATACTCACTCCCACCATCACTATTTTCACACCAAAAATTCAAATACTCACTCCTCCTTCTCTCACACATCACAAGTGAAGATGATGCAGGCTTCGCTAATGTCATACTACGAGCCTTCTTCCCTCACTCTTGTTCATTTTAATATGGGGTTTGTTGATCATCAGGGTATCATCTTGAAAGATGATGGTATAAGTTTCGATGGGAGAGATGTTGTTTCGTGTAGGTTAAAACACGATATATCATTTTCTGCTCTTAAGCAAAAACTACTGCGGATGGTTCAACCAGAGAACGACGAACATGAGATAATTCGTATCGTTTATTGGAAACCCGAAACGACTAGTGGAGGTATTTACTGGTCTACCATGGATGTCAACAAATGAGGATGACGTCCGAGACATGATGTCCATTCATATTACAATTAAATGGAGGAGTTACATTCATCTCAGATGCGTCGAAACCGGAAGACCGTCGCCGAGATCCTTCGTCGATTAACTCCACCAACTCGTGAGTTTATATTGTATTTTCATTTTATCTGTCTATTTTTATTCAAGTTGTTTATGTTTTATCGCTTGTGTAACTTTGTTTTATCGAATCAATGAAATCAAAAATTTATGGAAACTCGTAAAATAAATAAAACATCCGAAAAAAGTTAATAATATAATAAAGTGCCAAAATAATATCAAATACATCAAAAACAAATAAAAATCCCTAACGGCGTCCCCGCTCGTCCCCGCCCCGTCGCCTAAGCTCCCCACCACGCCATCCGGTCGCCATCCCCACCACCTATGGATTGTCCGACACGCCGGATCGCCATGCGCGATGTCGCCAAATCACGAATCCTCTCTCTACAAGCCCTCACAAGCTCCCTAATCCGGTCATGATCGTCGTGGCGTATCTCGGGAGGGTGTCCAGGTGAGCTCTAGGTGATGGTGGAGCCGGTAATAGTCCGGGGATAGAAGCCCGCACGCACCACCGTAAGTACCTCACGCATACCCGATCCGGCCGTGAGCAACCCGAGTAGTCGCGCAGGATGTCCTCCACGAGATGCCATGAAGTGGGCGATCCCAAACACGCAGCGGATGACTCGGACGGCCACCGAGAGGTCACGCGATGATCTGCGTGTACCCAAACTGCCGCAGCACCTATCGGGCATGTAAGGAACTCGAAGTCGGCCCACCGATGAAGCCTCTGTAGGGAGATCTCGCTCAAAGGGTCTACCACCCTGCCCTCTCAAATGGTCGCCAGCGGAGACATCCTCGCCTCTGCTCATCAAGCATCCTCCCGTAGTGGCCGAGCTTGTGTGGTCGACTTCTTCTTCCTGGTAGCGCCAAAGAAGTGGCTCCGCACCGGGATATGACCACCAACCTATCCACCATCCGGAAATACCACATAATCCAAGCTCGAAATGCGAAAATAAACAACATATTTAATTCACAAAAATTTATCAAAAGTCGATTGTGATTTAACAAAAATACAAGAAGTTAAAATGTATACCGAAATAGGTGGCATACCCTCCACACTCTTTGAGCATGGAGTGATTATGCCTCCGAGTCCTCGTGACTCGAGCGATGAGATGACTCCCTATCTCTCTCGATCGGAGAGACCTCACGCCTCTCTCTATGCCTACCTGGACACCGCAAGCGAAGAAAAAAAAATTAGAAAAATAAAAATAAAAATTGCTCATCGTATTTACATCAAAACAGTGTATATATATCGATGCTTACTTTTTCTTCGTCGTATATAGGGTCTCACAAGCGTATTTACGAGTGGATGAATTTACGCTAATCGTATATACGCTGAATAGGTATATATACGGTGAGTAAAATTTTGCTCGTCGTATATAGAAATCGTGGTGGGGTATATACGATTGGTTGATTTACGGTCGATCGTATATACGCCGTCCGGGCGATATATGCAGTGAAGGTGGTCAAACGTAGGTATGACCAATTGTGTGAAGAAATGGTGATTTTGTAAAGAGTCAGGGGTATTTTGGTATTTTCACACGGTGGGTGGGGGTGTTAGGGGAATGGGTGGGGGTCCAAAAGAAAAAACCCTTGCATGGATGCTTATTGGATAGAGCCATGTTGCCAATTGGTCCAGGTTCACTGTGATCTGATATTAGTAAAGCAAGCTAGCACAAGTTGAATTTGTCCTCTACCTACCATGTACTTTCCCGTAATTACATTCAAGCTCATGCAGACACCAGTGACTAGGAGTGTTCAAAGTCAAACCAACTCAATAGAAAATTGCAAACCGAACAAATCCAAATCAAAAATCGCAAAAAACCGATATTTAACAGAACTATTCGATCCGCGGTTTTTGTTTCACCAATCAAACCAAAAACCGTAAGTAAACCTTACTTAGTTTCTCGGCTCACTCTCTCATTTATTTATAACTCAGTATTTAGCTCTTATGTATTCTTCTTAATTTAAGAATATCAATAAAATTAAACTTGCTACTTCTTCATATCTTGACAAGTTAAAAATAAAATACTTCGTATATTAGTCCAAATCGAACTTCGTTGTTTCTTTGACTAACTTATAGTGCTATGCACGAGATTCATATTCTAATAAAATTTCTTTTGCTTAGATAAAAAAGTAGCATTTCGATTTAGAGTTAAATTAATTAATTGTAACTCTTTTAAATTTTGTTTTGTCTCGTAAAAAACGAAACCTAACTAATCCAAATTGCATTGGTTTGGTTTGGTTTGGTTCAATTTTTTTAAGAAGCCAACTCAACCAAAACCGAACCGAACCACATGTATTTTCACCTTGCGATTCAGATAATTTTCAGGCTCCAAACTGAACTATCCTGCACCATGAACACCCTCTGTGACCGGTGAGTACACTAGACACTCGTCCGATCAGAAGACTCTGCTTGTGTCAACAAGTCATGAGTTACTTTAATGTGGTCGAAACCAAATGTGAGTTATTTTTATCACGGTTGAATTCAATGAAGCATTCATAGTGTAGACAGAAAGAAAGAACGTTCCTCTCGCACTATATATGTTGACAAAAACTAGGAAGGAAAACATATGTGGAAACAAACAAAGGTAACACAAACTCGAAGGCCATGGTAAAGGTAATTGCCAATGGGCTAGGCGTTTGTTTTTCCCACACCCCATAAGGGTGTGAAATGACCAAAAGACCAGCCAAAACGTCTTTTTTTTCAAGAAATTTAATGTGTTCGCACACGGGCTTTGAACGAGTTCGAATGACATCGTCGAAGGTGTTAAATCTTGACTTCACACCTCTTGAGCGTAATTTCACTGTTCGCATGAGGTCATGCGAACAAAGCTCGCATTTGCAGTGTTGAACAACACCCGATATTTTATTACAAAAAATGGACATTCACACCACATTCATCAATTTGTTGTGTTCGGTTGACCTCAACGGAATATATTCGGTTGCCCATCCCTGAATCGGTGAAAACACGCACTCTCCTTAAGGGTATTTTTGGAATATTTGGAGTTAAGGGGTGTGAAAGAGTAGGAGGGGGTGTGGAAAAAGCAAACGCCATGGGCTATTGCCGTGAAATTAGGGCCCATTATGACGGGATGGAATGTTGGTTATGGACTTGATTGACAGCTACCTATATACAAAGCCCATACCTCTTCTGTTGGGAGGTGTAATTATCGGTCACTCTAAGTTCAATGAAATTGAGTTTGGTACCATCATTTCATTGTGTAAAACTAGCTTGATTCTTAATGAAAACTTTTAAGGCTAGTTCTATTATGAAGTGTAATGTTGATGCGGTTGTTTTTGAGCCCCAGAGCGTGTTCGGCTTAGGCATGTGTGTCTGTCATGATAAGAACGAGTTTGTTGTGACGAAGACCATGAAGTTTAGCGGCGTTCCAACCCCGCAAGAAGCAGAGGCAACCGGAGTCCAGCGAGTTATCCTTGAACTAGATTGCTTACCAGTTGTTAACGGTATCAACGAAAACCATCTCATAACTACTGAAGTAGGATCTATTATTAAGAGTTGCAGATCTATGCTATCTACTTTTCAAAACTATAGGTTTAGTTTTGCTAGGAGACAAGTCAATGTTGTTGCTCATACTCTTACTAGAGCATCAATACTCTATGCTTGTTCCACAATTTTTGATTATGTCCCAACCTGTATTTGTGACATTATTTTTATTGAAATGAAGTAGTTTGGTTTAAAAAAAAAAGCCAAACCTGTTTGGTTGTTTTCAGCCACATCAGCAGAGTCTCTGATTTTATTTTAAATTTAATTTAAATTGTTTGAGTGGGATAGAAAGTGGAAGTTTGCTAAATAGGTTCAATCTTCAAACTTCTCTACATGTCTACACTTAACAAAAATTATTCCAAGAAGTCATACACCATACTACCTACTAACTGTTTAGATAATCGAAATCAAACAAGATAATATTACTGCTCCTAGTTGGAACGCCTCGGATCAAATATCGCGACAAGCTGAAAAAAGTCTTTCTATTAACAAAGTATTGGCTGAAGCTATTTACAATCATCAATATGATAATCATTACAGAATGAATAACCGAAGGATTATCAGTTCATCAAGCAGAAAGAGTCTGTCAACTAGTATAATCATCCATAACTATCATATTCATGACATGAATAAGCTGACAAGGGTGACGCCAATTTGACACTCGTAAAAAAACCATTTCAACCCTAAAAAATTGTAGAGTCGCGTGTTGGATTTGTTCCATTTCCATCTTAGTCAAATTAAAGCAAAACAATATGTTCACAAATCGAAATGTGCAGCGAGTTTAGTCAGCAACCATCTCTCAGAGTTAGCCCCATGCCATGGAACAAGCGTAGTTGACCACCAGTTTGCCATCAAAACCAAAATTCTGAAAAACCAAGGTTGCCACAAGAGAAAAGAAATAACTTTAATGACATGTGAGGAATAAACAGAATAATTAGATAAACTACTGGAATGAAATGTGATGAATAAACAGAATAATTATAATTTTTCCACAACAAAGTTAAGACAAGTACAATGACATGAAATATTAATAGCTGCAGCACCAGAATCAGATATATGCATCATTTACATCCAATGAAGATATTAAAAACAAGGGAAAAGAGGGGTTCAGTAATTCTTACATTATACAAATCAATTACTAATTCATCGGGGTTTGGTGAAAAAGCACTGTTGACATATACAAACTGCAAAACCAGCAAATAAAAATTGAGCAAGAATAAACTTTAGAGAACAGAAAAATGGGGGTAGAATACAGTGCTTGTTTACCAATGTCTCTCTGTGGAGCTGTCTGCGAAGGAAGTCTATCACTTTAGCAAATTTATCAGTTCCTGCTATCTGCCATGTCAAATATATTCAACAAGCTTTTTACACTTCAAAAAGTGAGAATACATATCATCATAGACTTGAGTTTAAAACTTTTTGAGCTTATTGTCCATGCATCTCAAACCAGCATATTACAGATTTGACAGAAAAATTGGATTTTGATAGAAGACAACGACGACATCTATTGATTCAAGTAGCCGATCCCACAGAGGGAAATATTGCTTCTTGTTGTCTGTTTCATTGAATTGGTGCAGTTAACTATATTAACAACAACAACAAAAGGTTTTCCTTACTGCATAGGATTGGCTGTATAAATCAAACAGCACAGATTATTCGACTACCTTCCACCTTATCGACTCTTCTATTAGGGCCTATACAGATCTCCTCCACAAATGCTCTCCCGCCTAACACGTGATTCTATAATCTTTTCACAATTGGCACAGTTATTGTGATGATTAATCTTTGAAGCCCTTCAAACATCCTGCTTCTTTCCTTTACGCTTTAAGCAACGAATTAAGCAAAAGACACGACTGATTTTGTTACCACTTACCACATCTAATTAATTCCAGCAAAAGCTAGCACGAAGAACCAATAAACTTAAAACTTAGAGAACCAACCCCCATTTTAGGCAATAAATTATTAATAGTATGAACACTATCAATTCACTTTACGGAAACAGGTGATCCTAATTTACGGTCCAAAACAAATACCATTGATAGACTTAGAACTCAGAAGAAACTAAAACTAGAATCCCCTAAACAAGTTGTAACTTGTAATGCCATTCAGTAAGTACCTAATCAACCAACAAGGTTTGGTCTCAATGATAACTGGACTCAGATCCCATCCCAAGGTCTCGGGTTCAAACCTTGGGTGTGGTAAAAACTCCGTTGGGAGGAGAGAACTATGGTCCGGCTTCGTTGCCAGCCAGGTTCCTCGGCGTAGATTAGTCATCGACAAAGCCGGTGGAAACTACGCACCAATGACATGGTAACCAAAAAAAGAAGTAACTACCTAATCACCTTAAAAAGATGGTGGTCGGGGGATTATCCAAGCTATAAATTCACCTAATCCACATTGAATTTCTCACAGTTATCCCAAAACATTTATTTATCAAGAATATGTTCACTTCTGTCTTAGCAAAATTTAAATGCAAGACCTTAAAATTAAAATAAAGGGCTAAAGGGCACCATCCCTATTACCCCCCCCCCCCCCCCCACAACCTTGAATTTGAAACAAACAAGCAAAAGGAAGCAACATTCAATTAACGTTTATTGATAAGAAATTTGAAGAAATAAAGAGGAAGGTGGAAAAGGGATACCTTGAATTTAGATTGTTTGAGAATAGGAGCATCACCAGTGGCTCTGAGATGAACAACAACTGCACAGAAATATCAAAATTCAGTTCACAAAGAAAAAGAAAAAATGAAACTTGGGTTGATTGAGGAAGAGAGACTAACCTTTACGAACAGAAGTTGGCGATTCAGCAGCCATTAGAGCACTGAATCAGTTTTACCCTTTCCTTTTTCAAACCCTTTCTTTTTCTCGCTGCCCGATGATGAGAAACATCGATGCCTCAATTCTCCACCTTTTTTCTTTCTTTTCAAACACGTAATAGTTTAGCCTAATAAACCCTAATTTCCTCACTAATCTTTCATTCACTCTCGTGTTTAGGGTCTCTTTGTATAAAATACTTAGTGCATGTTTGGTTTGGCGGTGGGATCACGTAGAAGTGTTTTTGAGATTAACTTTCGTGATTTTAGAAGAAAAAGAGATGTTTGAGGTTCTGATTGTAAAATTGATTCTAACTTTCAGAGAATTGATTTTTCTCAAGAACTATATTTGTAGAACTTTCATTAGAATCAATTTTGTCAAAATCAATTCTGTCAAAATCAATTTTATTCACCGCCAAACCAAACATACACTTAATTAAGTACTTATGGCATAAGTGTTTATCATATAAGTGTTTATGGATAAGTTGTTTTATAATAAGAGATAAAATAATATTAAATTATTTTTCTATAAGCTATAAGTTAATTGTTTTCATAAACAATCTTAGGGAGCTTATGAAAATTAATTGAAAACAACTTATGAACACCTCATAAGCTGTTTCCATAAGCTCTCACAAACAGTCATAAAAGTGCTTATGCCAGTAGATTAGCTGAAATAAGTCAATCCAAACGAGCCCTTATTTAACAATATTAAACTATAAATATAGAATAAATTCATAAGCTATTCTAAATCCAACAATTTAGTCCTCAACTAATTTCTAACGCTATGTTTGATAAATATAAAAAAAGTAGCGGATAATCTAAGGGTAGTGATAAGTTAACTTACAGTGAGTGAGTAGATAAACTAGTAAATTGAATTTAAAGTGTCTAATAAATTTAGTTGTTGAACTCCCCGTTTAATCTCAAAAAAAAAAATTGTTGTTGAACTAAATTGTAAATATAATATGATATAAATGAACATTTGTAATTCATATTTAAAAATGAGATAAGAGATAAATGAGAAAGAGAGAAAGAAGTGACAAAGAGAGTGCACGATCTATCGTTAGTCATATATTGGGTCACCAACCCCACTCTATGTTTTTTTTTAAACCAATAATAGGGGTATTTTGATATATTAACCCGATTTTATCTTTTATGTTGACCCCACATGACCCAACTAATACACTAGAGACAAACCAATTACATGTATGTAAATTTGTAGTATGTTATATTTGTTAAAAGGGTTTTTTTTACCCCCCCACATCCTCCCTCCCACCCCCATAACTCGTTTTATTCCAAAATTACCCTTCAGTTTTTAAAAAAAAACATTTTAGAAAAATTTCCGGAAATACCTCACAAAATGGTATTTCCGGTTCATATTTTTTTGAAAAAAAATTACGTTGGGATTCCCGGATTTACCTCATAGGTAGGTAAATCCGGTTCATAAATTGTGAACCGGATTTACCTACCAATGAGGTAAATCCGGGAAACCCCCTTTTTTTAAAAACAAAATTATTTTTAAAAAGATACGCGTCTGGTACAATTTAGAATACGATACGAACTCGTTACGATATATGAATAAAGATACGTCTAAATACGAACTAATATACGTCAAAATAGACGGACAGTCACGCTAGGCAATTGCTCCTCATAGAGCGGTTGCTACACAGGATCATAGAGCGGTTGCTGCACTATCTGTCGCCGGTGGGGATTTTTTCGGAGCAGTAGACGGGAAGTCACGGGGAGTAGTAGGATCATAGGCGTGATTGCCCGTCTATTTTGATGTATTTTAGATCGTATTTAGACGTATCTTTACTCGTATATCGTAACACGTTCGTATCGTATTTTAAATAGTAACAGGCGCGTATCTTTTTAAAAATAAAATTAAAAAAAAGCGGGGTTCCCGGATTTACCTCATAGGTAGGTAAATCCGGTTCACAAATTGTGATCCAGATTTACCCACCTATGAGGTAAATCCGGGAAACCCCACGAAACATATTTTTTTTCCAGATTTATGAACCGGATTTACCAATATTTGAGGTAAATCCGGGAAAGTTAATTATTTTTTTAAAAAAAAAAAGAGGGCATTTTTGTCCGTTTTGGTATTTTGGGGGGTGTGAGAGAGAAGGAGGGGGTGAGAAAAAAACCCTTGTTAAAATAGTACTATTACTTTATCCCGGATTGAAAAGTGGATTGACAATTACTTTAATATGGTACTAATTCTACCTTTCTAGTTATGTAACTAGTAGAAATTTAGGTATTGTAGGATATTATTTTTGTAACAAAATTATGTATTTTGCAAAAAATTACAATATTTTTTTGACAAAACATTATAGGCTATTTTTTTGCCCCCACTGCTAAAACTTTCTGGATCCGTCACTGAGTGAGAGGGAGTGAGGGAAAAGAGAAATGAGTGAGAAATATAGTAGATTAAAGAAAGAGGATAGAAAGAGGAGGGTGTTCTACACCCTCTCTTGTTTGGTTGAAGAGAAAGTGAAAAGGAGATATCATGAGTTTTTCTCCTTCCTTTCTCTTCCTTTCCTCTTTCCTATGTTTCTTCTCCACCAAACAAGTCATTAATAAAAGATAAATGATGAATCTATTAAACATACAAAGCAAAATGTTGCTCAAGACCTAAAATCTGATGTGTCGTTCTCTCAGTGAAAGTTGAAGAAAATATTTAATGCGAGACAACATGGCACACAACAAAACATGTGTCTAATACATGGCAGTTACACATCAGCAATTTACATGACACAATTATTATATATGTTTTGCAACGGTACTTTTAACGCCATATAAATCAATTTATAAATCACTTATTGTTAATTAAATAATTTCATAACATAAATCTTGAAATTCAAATCCAAAATTTCTCACAACTCATATCATTTCACAATTGGCATCAGTTTCATTAGTTTTATGATGGAAAAAAAATGGGCAAATGTATTCAATTGTAAAGCATTGAAAGGGATGGAGATTGAGTATTATAAAGATCCAATGGAAGAGAATTACATTGACTGGAGTGATTAGAGGGACCTCTGACTGGAGAGGATCCTGGTCCCATTGAAAGACAATGATTGAAAAAAAAAGCTTTGAAAAAAAAAACCGGATGACAATTACATAGGCAATGAAAAGAAACGGATGCAAATTGCCACCTATTATTAATACGATCGTTGATATATACATGTTGTTCAGCGATTAAAATTGTTGCTTCCATATACATCACTTAAGGGTTTGTAGACCCCAGGCGTATATACGATTGGCCTACCCCCATATCAATCGTATATACGCCTTGGGGGTGTATATACGATGATTTAGGGTTTAGGGTCGTATATATGTTCATTTGAACATATATACGATTGGTCTGATTTTAAAAAAAAAAATGTTTTGTCAAGGGTATTTTAGGGTTTCACTATTGTGTGGGTATATGTGAAGCATGTGGGGGTAAAAAAAACCCTTTTATTTAACCCCACTTACTATGGGTGCTTTAAAAGCCCCACCGCACAAAACTCACAATTTTAGGGGGCTAGGGCTTGGGCTTTTGGGGTAGCCCACCAATTGCAATTATACTAGCCCATAGTTATCTTTTACTCTAACAGTACAAAGGAAGTGTTTAATGCAAAATTTTCTCCTTCCATTAAGGTATGTTTGGATATGTTAAAACGAGCGGAGTGGAGTGGAATGAAATGGAGAGGAATGAAACACAGTTTTCGTTCTATGGTTTGGGTATTTTATGACGGTAAATAACAAAATTTTCATTCCATTTGTTTGGAATGGAATCAACTATAAATTTTTATTTTATTTTTACCCTAATTTAAAAGATACTATCATGTAGAATTAAGACATAATTTTTTTGACAAAAGAATTAAAACATATTATCTTCTATTAAAATGATTTATATATATATATATATATATATATATATATATATATATATATATATATATATATATATATATATATATATATATATATATATATTAAAAAAATTGAAAAAACTTACAAACACAAAGTAAATAATATAAGGCAAAATAGCTCCCGGTCGGGGTCCCTTATAACTTATTTTCAGATTTCGATTAGGTCTCTTATGTTTTTTTATTAATGAATAGGTCCATTGTATTTTAAAATTGTTGCACTATTACCATATTTCACAGTTTTTCTTAACTCTGTTACAAAAATGTCTATCTAGCTTTTAGGGTACTTACGTGGCTTTTTAAAGCTTATGTGGCATTAGTGACTTACACAGTATTAATCCATGTCATTTTTAATTGTTTTTGACAGAAATTTCATTTTTGTAATATAATTTTTATAAAAAAAACTGAAAATAATTGAAAATTAGGGTTCTTATCTCACATACAACAGAGGAGAGACGATTGAATCAAATGAGCATTCTTGCAAAAACGAATTAGTTCGAAAATCTAGATAGCTTAAATTTTGCAGGAACCAGTTCGATTTGAATCAAAATCTAATTTGGTGTCGCTCTCGGTGCTCTCCGAACTTCCCAACACTAATTACAATCATGGAAAATACAAACACTATGTGGTCAATAATGTTGTGGCTTACAAATTGCAATTGCAAGATTCAATCAAGCCTGATAGGCTTTGTGGCACCTAAGAACAACAATGTAAAGTAGCTCAGTTGATATGGCCACATTACAAAAAAAATGATTAGACAATGTAGTGTCCAACAAAATGCAGTGCAAGGATGAAAGAGTCTAAATGAGGCTCATAGACGAGTTAGGATTCTCTCAATTGTGCTTGTTGTGTCAAGTAGGAGAGAGAGAATGACACATACAATAAAAACAAATGCAATAAATGTTATCATCTTTTTGACGCTCACTCTCTCTCTCTTACTGACACAACAAATACTTTGAAGATCCAAACTCTTCGTACACACAAACACAAGACCAACTTAAGTTACAAGCCTGAGTGAGAAGTGAGAAAGGTTTCTAATGCATGTGGGGGCACAAAGGCAACACTATTAGTTGTTGGTTGGTCCCCTCTCAATGCTAGCTAGCTATCTTTGTTCATTTTCAGCCCTTTTGTTTTCATTTTTCTTTTTTCCTCTTTGTATATTAATTACTCTCATTGTTGTCCTTTTTTCTTTTCCACCTAATTATGGATCCATTGAAAGTACATTTTCTTCCTAAACATATGTGTAATAAAGCCAAGCTACCAGTCATTATTTTTAATGTATGGCAGTCATGAAGAAGTGCTTTTGAGTTATAGAAGCTGCTTAACAACTAAGTAATAAGATGGGTAGACGTCCCTGCTGCACCAAAGAGATTGTTAATAAAGGTACTTGGTCTCGAGAAGAAGATGAATCTCTCTCCAAATATGTTGCCATTCATGGTGAAGGAAAATGGCAAAAAGTTGCCCTAAATTCAGGTACATACATTCACTTATATATATATATATATATATATATATATATATATATATATATATATATTAAAGGCATGTTCATGTGCCTGAAAAATGTATAGGAGATGAGGAACTTTATGTCCTTGAATTTCTATTATATTTTCTATTAAATATACTTATTAATTGGTCTTCGTGTACAATAATTTAATAAATATCTTTAATTAGGTTTAAAGAGATGTGGAAAAAGTTGCAGACAAAGGTGGTTGAATTATCTCAAACCTGATATAAAAAGAGGTGATATCTCAGAAGATGAAGAGGATATGATCATAAGACTTCATCGCCTTCTTGGTAACAGGTGAAATTTTTTACTTTTCTTTTTTTCTTTTTTACCTATGCATTCTACTCAAAACATATCTCATAATAATATATGATTATAAAATATGGTATAAAGTTCATATATAACTCATATTGCTTTGTGATAAATAACTAATTAAGATTATGATTTTTGTTCTTAAAGATGGGCTTTGATAGCGAAAAGGCTACCGGGACGAACAGACAATGAAATCAAAAACTATTGGAATACTAATCTGTCAAAGAAGTTACAGAAAGATGAACAAAAGAAGATCCATGTAGAACCAGAGATTCCAAGGCCAAGGAGATTGAAAGCTGTTCAATATAACAAATTTTTTGACAAGTGTGAGTTTGATAAGGATCATAGTGGAAATCCCTCAAAGAAAATTATAGATAATGAAGATAGTGATGATGAGGCTTCTGTTACTGATTTTCTCATTGATATTGATCAAATTATTGATGATGAGTCAAACTCAATGATCCCACAAATAGAAGAGAATAACAAGGTAGGTTCAACCAACACTCCTAGCTCATCATCATTTTCTGATCATTGTCAACACTTAACTGAGAAATTTGAACCATTGGATAATTTTTTGGATGTGGAGATCAAGAATATGGCTTCTTTTCTTGGACTTGAAAATGATTGATGGGATCTATTGCAATGAAAGGACCAATAATTAATAGATGAATATGGTCCTAAGTGAGTTGGAAGCCATTTAATTAGCTTCTGCAATATGCCATCTATAGAATATATGCATTAATTTCTCAACTACAAAACATATATAGCTAGATGTACAAACAATTCCATCACTTCTTTCCCCTTCCCATGACATTTAATATTTTTTATTTATTTTTATGATTAATGTTACTTGTTAGTGAGTTTTGAATTCTAGACCCCCTGTTTTAATTTGTTAAGGTATGTGATAACTTAATTGGTTTTGAACTCACTATTGAAAAGTGCTACATATTGTAGAATTTCCTTCTAATGCCTAGAATGTGTCAACAGACACGGCTCGTAACTAGGAATTTTGCTACCATTTTACGATTTACTGTAGTAAGTAAATATTGTACAAATTACTGGCTGATGATTGTAGCCAACTTTTGTCCTTTTTATAGCGTGACAACTACTGAATGAAGCAAAGCAATTCATTATTGAAAATATACATCTCTCCTCTATTTTGTTTGTTCCTGAAATTGGCTCTTCTTCCTCGAGTGATATTCACTCCATTATCGCTCCTGGTTTGAGCTTGAGTGCTATCGGTTTGACGATAACCCTAACATTCCTCTTGAAATTGAAGAGAGAAACGGCGAGCTCGGTGCAAGGGTTGCAGATGGTTGAGGGAATGCAAGAAATTTGTGCTTTGTTGCGAGAATATATGAGACAAAATTTTGACATCTACCTCACCTAGACTCAATGTGTGCCTAAGATGCATGTTACCACCGGGTTTGGTGATGACGAAGACCCTATCAACCTTGGTGAAAATCAAACAAGGAAGCAAGATAAGAATACACAAAAGACTTTGAGGTGGCCCTAACCTAGCTAAACCTTATCCACGAGCATTCTCTTAGTATTTTCCTAGTTGCCCTTGAACACTCTACCCAAATGCATGTGACAATCTTTAACCCTACTACCATTGCCCAAAACCTCTCACCTAGCTCGCCTTTATGAAGCCATTAAACCAAACAGAGCCCTCAACCGTATCTCTAAACCTTTCACACCCTATTCCAAAAATACAAACAACCCTACTTCCTTAGCTCAACCACCTCAAACCTCCTTTCAAAAACCAATTGTTCCTATTCTGCTCAGGAAATGGCCGACAAACGTTCAAAAGGTATTTTCATGTTTTGCGATGGACCATTCACCCCGGACACCAACTTAAACACAAAAGATCCCAACTACTAATCCTTGAGCTTGATGAAGACTCAGAATCATGCATTGAGACCACCACCCAAGAACTTACCCCAGACCCACCTCTAAGGAACTTGTCCTCATTGAAGTTCCCTATCTCTCTTTACAAGCCGTTACGGGGGTCTCCAATTTTCACACTATGTGGGGGGTATGCCTGATAAGAAAATGATCCAAGTTATTTTAGATAGTGGTAGCATACATAACTTCCTAGATTTAGACCTAGCCCTACTAATATGCCATATATAAACATATACATATCAAGTTGCTCAATATACTGTTCTGTCGCATCAAATGATTTTGGACTAAATTAATTTTACCAAATCAATCAAATTTTTAGTCGCTCAAAACATTGAATTAATTAGTTATTTTACTCTAATACCATAGGAGGCTTTACTTTCTAAATGATCTATTCTACGTTTCTACGTAATATACTTCCGTTAACATATAAATGTCGCACAATAAGGAAACTTATCTCACTCCTATAATTAACTCTTTAACCAACCAACATATATAATTTAATTGAAGACGTTTTAGGTTGGAGTTTCTAATACTCATCTATTTATGTATTAGCTAAAAGACGAATGCTGACAAAAGACAGCTCAACTGAGTTAAAACAAAAATTACTGTATGTAAGGTTTAATGGGGTTTGCCTCAAAGGCTCAAATGATAAAAAGTAGTAGTAGAAGCCATTTTACTATTTTAAATTGAAATTGGATTAAGTTTGAGGTGCATATTTAATTCTCATAAATTGATAAGTCAATATGTGAAATTTTGGTCAACACGTTGGTAGAGATCATCTCAATTTCTTAAAACATACTCCCTCCGATCTCATTTATAAGCAAAAAATCACTTTTCAGGTACATTGAGTAATTGATGTATCTGGTCTGTAATTGAGTATTGAAGACGTAAGTGTATAGCTCTATAACTTTAATTAATAAGGATATAACTAACCCTATATTTTCTCCAATTTTCACTATTTTTAATGAAGTCCATGCTTTATACTAGAGCTGTCAATTCGGCTAGCCCGTTCGGAGCAAAGACAATTTCGATCTCGATTTGAATTATTTCAGTTCATTATTTATGGCCTAGCTCAAATTTCTATGCGGATTGCAGGCTAAATGGGCTAACCCATGGGGGAAAAACTTGAGTTCAACGGATTGTATTTTGGACACATTAAACTTTGTCGCACAAAACAATGTTACAAAAAATATGTATTAGCATTTGGGTTGAATTGGTATTGGCATATAAAATATAGTATTTAAAGGAGATATATGTAAGAGTTCATCACAAAAAATATAGGATCTCATTACAAAGTTAATAACGAATTAAAAAAAATGAGTCTTTAAGTACAAAGTTCTTTATTTATCCCATTACAAAATAAAATAATAACTATTTATATCACAAAATATTCTCG
Source organism: Oxytropis ochrocephala (assembly GCA_020916435.1). NCBI lineage: Eukaryota > Viridiplantae > Streptophyta > Magnoliopsida > Fabales > Fabaceae > Oxytropis > Oxytropis ochrocephala. The sequence goes on from CM037088.1 coordinate 119,581,653, forward strand.
TTATAAAACATAAGAAACATGAAAACGCAAGATTTCATTTTAAGCGGTCAAGCCAAATTAACTTTTATCTATGTTTTTAATGTGTAGTTGGAGGTGTATGGAAAATGAATTGTCAAATACTAGTTTATAAAACTAAAAATGAAAGTAAAATATTCCTATTTTAAAAAAATTAAAAATCTCGGCGCCAATTTTTTAAAATATCGGGCCACCGGGCATACAGTCCATTGCATATTTGCATGCCAATAAATTTTCGGGGTTTTTTTGTACCCCCGCCCCTTCCCTATATACCCCACCGAAAAGTGAAATTCCAAAATGTCCTTCTGAAAACGTTTTTTTTTTAAAAAAATTGGCCAATCGTTATATACGACCCTTACATTTGGCCATCGTATATACACCCCTCAAGGCGTATATACGATTGGCAAACCCACCCTAATCGTGTATACGTCTTGGGGGTGTATATACGATGGCTAAATGTAAGGGTCGTATATACACCCCCTCAGGCGTATATACGATCCCTATGGTATCTCTATGATATATTTTTTTATTTTAAGTCAAATAAAAATTAATTAAGCCCTGAAAATAGGTTTAGTGTGTAGTTCGTTAAAACGTGACGATGTTATATGTCGAACGAATAATTTAGGCTAAAAAATCGGTTTTCGGGCAACATACTCCGATTGTAATGAAACCACAGCTATTAAATTCGAAAAAAAAAAACAAGAATCAATACTCCCCTAGAAGGGACTTCTTACGGGACTACGGCCTCAAAATCCCAAATTCCATCGTTTACTATTTTTTACGAATTTTTTTAAAATTTTTCATAGTCTCGAAAAAATCTTAAAATTTTTTCATAGCCTTAGTGGTTTTGTTAGATTTTTAGTGGTGTTTTTATAATTTTTTAGAGTAGTTTTGACTATTTAACAAATTTTTAGTCTTTTTAGAGTAATGATTTTTTATTACTATAGGGATACCATAGGGATCGTATATACGCATGAGGGGATGTATATACGACCCTTACATTTGGTCATCGTATATACACCCCCCAAGGCGTATATACGATTAGAGTGGGGGTTTGTCAATCGTATATACGCTTTGGGGGGTGTATATACGATGGCCAAATGTAAGGGTCGTATATACACCCCCCAGGTGTATATACGATTGGCCAAATTTAAAAAAAAAAATACGTTTTCAGAAGGACATTAAAGGAATTTCACTTTTTGGTGGGTGTATATGGGGAAGGGGTGGGGGTACAAAAAAAACCCAATTTTCAGGCAAAAAATTTCTCGGACTCATTTATTGGCCTAGCCCACCTAATTTATCATACAGGTTAGCCCAACACATCGGGTTGAGCTCTGGATTAGAGACTACACCACAAGTTAACCATATTTAATGGTTTAGAGACTACACCACAAGTGACTGCAAACCCTTGTAACCTCTGGATGCACTCCCAATACGAGCTTTTAGACCTTTCTTAGGAAAGTCTTTTCACAAAGGCTAAATTATTGTTTTGGTCCTTTATCTTTGGCCTTGATTTCATTTTGGTCCTTTATCTTTTTTTTTTCTCGTTTTGGTCCCTCATGTTTCATTTTTATGTCAATTTGGTCCTTTTTTGTAATTTTCCATCCACCACCTTAACAGACGCCACCCTGGCAGTTAACTGCTGACGTGGCGTCTGAGTTTTCCAATCTGACGTGTCACTCATTTAATGACATGGAAAACAGGGACCAAATTGAAACTAAAATAAAACATAAGGGACCAAATTGACACAAAAACAACAAACACTAAAATCTTCATCTTCTTCCTCCAAACACCATCTCCATCTTCTTCCTCCAAACTAAAACCTTAAATCCCAATCTCATTCCTAAATCCCAAATCCTAAATCCCAAATCCCAATCTACCAACAACAACAGAAATCGAAACCCACTCTCTTCCATTCTTCTTCTTCTTCTTCTTTCACTCATTCATCTCCTTCTTCCAACTACCATCATCAAGAACAAAAACACGAAAATGAAAAACCCATCTGCTTACATTACAAACCCGTAAATGCAAACCCAAAATCTATTTCAATTTCAAAGAACAAACCCATTTCATCTTTCCATCGCTCCTCATCTTCATCTTACTCGGATCCGAAAAAACAAAATGAAAAATCCAGATTTGGGAAACGAAATGAAAAATAAAACAAAACAAAATCAAAAACGAAATAAAAATCAAAGCGAAAACTCAGATCTGGGAAAAAACGAAATCAAAAACAAAACGAGTAAACATGGCTTGATTGTTTTAGGAATGAGTTGATTTGTTTTAGGAATGCGTTGATGCAAACGTGATTGATTTTAGGAATGAGTTGCTGCAAACGTGATTTTAGTGCTTGGAGGAAGAAGATGGAGATGGTGTTTGGAGGAAGAAGATGAAGATTTTAGTGTTTGTTGTTTTTGTGTCAATTTGGTCCCTTATGTTTTATTTTAGTTTCAATTTGGTCCCGGTTTTCCATGTCATTAAATGAGTGACACGTCAGATTGGACAACACAGACGCCACGCCGCCAGCTAATCGCCGCCGTGGCGTCTCATAAGGTGGTGGATGGAAAATTACAAAAAAGGACCAAATTGACACAAAAATGAAACATGAGGGACCATAACGAGAAAAAAAAAAGATAAAGGACCAAAATGAAATTAAGACCAAAGATAAAGGACCAAAACAGTAATTTTTGTCCTTTATCTAGGCTAAATTGCTGTTTTGGTCCTTTATCTTTAGCCTTAATTTCATTTTGGTCCTTTATCTTTTTTTTTCTCGTTTTGGTCCTCATGTTTCATTTTTGTGTCAATTTGGTCAATTTGGTCCTTTTTGTAATTTTCCATCCATCTTCTTTGACACAAAAATTACAAAAAAGGACCAAATTGACACAAAAATGAAACATGAGGGACCAAAACGGGAAAAAAAAAAGATAAAGGACCAAAATGAAATTAAAACCAAAGATAAAGGACCAAAACAGTAATTTAGCCTTTCACAAAATAGTATTTCTTCAATTAAGCGTTTTAAATCCACCCAAAATTTCATCTTAAGTTGTTTAACCTTACCTGAGGTGTGTAAGCACTAATCAAATTAAAGGTGTCTTCTACTACAAATTTAGGAATGTACTCCTATCTCCTGCGTCTTCACAATAACACTTATCAACAATCACGCCCACCTCATATATCTCGAAACCACTTGTTTCTTACACGAATATGAAATTGAACATCTTCCTAATCATAATGTCTACTATTTTCATTGATTTATCTGCAAGTTTGTCTATATTCCAAGTTCCAAAATCAATCCTACTGGGACCCCTTGCATGCTTTTCATTACATCCAAGCAACGACTAGCCCTCTCACAACTGCTACCTACATCTCCCTGTGTTAGCCATTCCCAAAACTAAATTTTGGAATGCATTAAAATGCACTGCATAAACTAGTTTTCAAAACGAGTGAGTAGCCATTGTGGAAGGTGTTGTAGCAACACCCTAAGACTATGGCCCTTTTGACCCAAAAGTACATCATCATATTTTAGTGGGGTCTAAGTATATACTTACTGATGAGGACAGAATAGATTACACAAGATCATAAATTCAAAATTTGGCCCTAATTGTACACCGAAAAAGAAAAATTATGTGCTAGTTTTTGCAAGGCAAATGAGAAAGGGGAATAGATATTGCAATAACTTTACATCGTTTGGACTAGATTGACATTGACTTGTTGCAAAATTAAGCAAAAATCAATTTATAACTGTAAAGAAGGGGGGAAGGATATGTTACAGAAAAGGTAAGAATAATGAACCAAAGACGGAACTTAGCAGCAGACAGGTGGTTAGATCTAGTAAACTGAGGATAAAAAAAAACAGGAGATGTTCATTAAAACCTTGTCATCTGCTGGAGCATTTGAGAACCAGTTGAATGAGAAACTAACTGTTCTGAATTGAGGGGTCTTATCAAATGGTGGGCAACCACAGGGTTAGGAAGGCCCTGTCTACTCATATCTCTGGAATTGTTAATATTTGATTCGGAGGCTGAAGATCCCATCAGTGAGCGAATCTGATTGTTAAAATATAAGCAAGCAAGGAAAAACATATCAATTGTATTATTTTCTGATGGAAGAAGTATATAGATCAATCAAACGTATAAATCCTTTAAACTTACTGCATCTAGCCGCCTCTTGTGAAGGTCATTCGATTGCTGCAAGTTTGAAAAGAACCAGATAGTTATAATAAATCTATGTAGATTTTCTCACTTGGGGGAAACAAGGAAAGAAGGGGAAGCGGTAGAAATGATTTGTTGCTTACAGGTTTATTCTGGTACTTCTTCTCTTCACTTGAATATCCTGGAATTGTCAAATCCCAATTTTTCTCTGAATAGTGACACAGAAAACAAGTAAATCAGCAAAGCTATGATGTTAACTCTTTTCACCAAATACAATCATAAATAATATGCTAATGCTATCAATCCAAGCATTTAATTACTATCTCACTGAAAATATCAGGGCAATCAATGATCTTCAATGCATTATAAAAGCTACAAAGAAGCCAATTAGGGGCGTTTGTTTCAAGTCATGAAAAGTAGTTCCCGAGAATAACTTCTCCAAGAATATGATGGATAACTTAACCAAAACTTTTGAGGGGTGGGATATTGAGGTTACACCTGATTTTCATATACAAGTTAACGTTAAAACTTCTGAAACTGAAACAACAATGGTGACATTAATCTATTTTAATGTCAACGTTAAAACTTCTGAAACAACATTGGTGACATTAATCTATTTTAAGTCATTTAAATTCAAATCTGCTAAAGCAAATTAATTAAAATTATTCAATAGACGTTGATTAAACAAATTGTTTAAAACTAACATTTTTTACTCTTATTGTACTAATCCCTACAGAAAATAAGAGTCAATAAGATGGTCCAACTAGCTCAGAGCTCCAATAGGTCTGGGCCAGCAATAAAGACTTATCATTCTATTAAACGAGAAAGTTAAAGATCAAATAATAAACAAAGGATACAAGCACACATATTGGACAAATAAGGGTCAAAGAAACTATGTACAAGGAAAGGACTCTTAGAGAACTAGAAAGAATCGTAATTAAGCATATATATATTAGACAAATAGGTTCAAGTGAACACCCCTGCACCCTTTTAACATATTAAGAACAAGAGTGCAGATTTAACCAGACAAAAAACACAAGGGCGCTTTTGTAAATCACTTAAAACCAATAAGATTCAGATAACATAATTTTTTTCCCTTGTTTAACCATTTAAAGTAGCCAGTAGTACTCTAATGGTAAATTTTGAGAAAGACGTAACAATTCTTTATCAAAGATACATAAACATGAGGTTTAAAATATGCAGTATGAGTGGGTTGAAACTCGAAAATAAGCAACACTAACAACATACCTAAGTGTAGCAATAAATCCTTCGACTCCAAAGTTGATGATTTTCTATGTTTTGCCAAAATGCAACCATGTGAAGTTGCCTGCATAAAAGAACAAGGTAAGTTTGTGCCAAAAAATATTGCAATCTCAGCTAAAAACAAAACCACCAACTGTAGATCTAAACATCAAACGACAGAAATACCTTCAAGCCTTACCACATAGGAGAAGGAAAACAATTAGTCTGGCAAAATATTTATTTGTGTGTGTAGGGGGTCGGAATAGATTTCACAGATCATATAGACTTGTTAAAACCACCCAGAATCCAGAGTTCAACAATGGATTAAAAAGCCAGTAAATACAAACTCGTGTTGGATCAAGCCTAGCTCAAATGGTAGTTCCATCAAAGGACCTGCTATTGGTTTTTCCATTGGGGAAAGGGGGTCAATCACTATGCATGACATTCCCCATTGATCCCAATAGGGAAATAGGGATCGCCCCAAGTTACCGAAAGAAAAAATTTCAAATATGGTGAAAATTAGTATTGATAATAAACCAAAATCACTCCATGTGATATATTTTAAACAAGAGAATGAGAGATCTGCAGCATATTATCTACTTGTTGGCATGCACACCACATACACATTTATCATGAGGAGTAAAAGTTCCAAAATTGCTTACAGAATCAATGAAGTCATCAGCAAGTTCCAAAAGAATATCTATCACTTCAGGCTCCAGTTTACCCTGTGGATCCACCTGTAGGATAGAATATTAAACTCAAAATATAGCCATTAAACAGATACTCAGGGGGGAAAACAAGTTTAAAGATAACCTGTGCAACTAAATCTTGTATTTTTCTCTTCCCAAGTACTTGGTTTGTTGCTGCTTCGGTTCCTTGGCTTGAACTTCCCCCAGGCGTTGTTACACCAGATGCAGTAGCATCTGGCTGTGATCCTGTTAAACTTAATGACTTTTGGCCTGCAGATCCTGGCATCCTCGGAGACTGCTGCTGCTGTTGAACGGATGCTTGTAGTTGAGATTGTTGCTGCTGCTGTAGAAGTTGTTGCTGCTGCTGAGGGGACTGCTGTTGCTGCTGAGGCTGCCCCATGGATTTGTGATGCTGCATCAGCTGGTTCAATTGCTGTTGGTTCAAGTTCATAGAGTTTTGTTGCAGTTGAGTAGATGAAGCCAGCTGCTGCTGCCTCTGATGTTGTTGAAGACGCAATGGCGAGGCAGGGCCGGACATTGCTGGCATTTGCTTGAGCCACTGCTGCTGTGTTAATGAGTTATGAATCATGCCAGGCTGTCCATTCTGAGACAACCCAGACAACTGGGGATTCATAAAAGCAAGGGATGATGACCTCGGTAAACCTTGAACCTGTAGTCAGCAGCAATGTCATATTAATTAATCTAGATATATTTACATGCACGCAGATACTACAATTTTTTTTAATTAATTATACTCCCTTCCCTTGGCAGTAGTTTAACTTCAATTCCTCACACCTAGAGGCGGATTCATGTACAAGGCTATGGGGGCAATTGCCCACATAAGAAAAAAATAATACTTCAATACAGTACGTAGTAATTTTTATTTACCCCCAGTAATATCCAATTACCCGAACACACAAGCCCAACTCATTCTATTTCTAGTACATATATTGAGAGAGATATTTTTGATATTATTGAAAATGAAAACACCATACAGCATTTTAGAATATGAACAAACCTTACATGATAGAAAACAACTATAAATAAACCATTAATTTTAGGATTTCAGAAGATAAAATGAAGTTTTGAATATCCATTTTATTAGCATTGGAACTTTTCCCAAAATCATTATAATGTTCCGAAGTTGACAATAAAGATTAAAAAATAAATGCTGGTGATGTTAAGAATCACAAATATAGAAAAAAAAAATATTAATCAATCTACTATAATATTTTGTTTACATTAAAATGGATAAAGTGTGACACATGTTCATCTCCCCGGAAAGAGGAAAGTAATTTTTAAAATAAGGAGGAGGAGCAATGTAATTTAGCTTTCAGTTAGGACTTAGGAAAGGGAAGTGTAATCTATTTTATCTTTTTCATTGTAACCTTGAAAAAGCTATGATCAAATTCCTTTTTCCCTACCAGTATTACAAAAAACTGGTTTAGTTTTTTTGAACTAGAAATGCTAACAAACATCAAGTTTTTAACTACTTTATGACTGAATATATTTTGCTATCTTATTTTCATTGGCCATTAATACATTCGGAAAAAATTAAAAACTCACGAGATGTTTATTAACTTTTTCAAGCAACTTGTTACCAGAAAACTATTTCAAGCTATCAGACTAAAGGATTGACCTGTAAAGGAGAATAAAGAAAATAAAATGTTAACCATCTCGCAGACAGTGGTAAACCCGTTCTGTGCTATTTTTAATGGGTTTGGTTTATAAATCTATAAGCATGGAACTGACCTGATCAATGAACCCAACTTCTAGAAGAGAAATACAGTGCAGAAAATAAAGCATCTCAAAGAGACCCAATGAATAAGACATGATACATATTGAAAGGGCATCAGAGAGAGAAAACAAGAAAAGCTCAACAGTTCATGGAAGAAACTGTCTACCCTGAAATTAATCAAACCATTGGCAATCTGAGTCTGAAATGGACAAGTGTGGAGATTTCGAAGGAGTTGATGTTCGAAATTAACGTGAGGGGCACATTCAATACATGGAAATAGCATGGGCGAGTGCCGAGTAGTGCCAAGAAGTCAAAGCGGATAGGACAAGAGATAAAGCAGTACAAGTTTTGATGGCGTACCAATTCACGTTTTATGGTACACAAATTCACGTTTTATGGTTCAGTTTTGATAAAATGGCAGATGGCATAATCCAAAAAGCTTCACGGTGTGTGTGTGATCTCAAGACGATAAGAGTGAACTGCAATTTAATTCCGCCAAAAAAGATAAAATTTAACATTTTACCCTGATATAATAAAAGATGCCTGACCTATGCCCAAACACCAAGTTTATAAGAAAAAAATAGGATAAACTGCATTCACATCGATTCATCACTTTTTGGAAAAGATGGTCCACTTTTTAAAACTCTGACTTAAGTACATTTAAAATCAAAACCAACAGTGAATATGACAAACTGCTTTCATAAATATTCCTTAAAATAAGAACATAATCCAGTCTGGATAATTTTTCCTGAAGCACTTATGAAAAAAAAATTCAGAAAAATATTACAATAACTGAGATTAATGAAACAACTGAGTTTTTTGAAACAACAGCTTGTATGAGTTAAATTTGGCATCTACATTTCGATTTTACAGAAGTTCAATCATTAACCTTTCCATAACCATCTACAAAGGTTTTTCTATAAGTAAAAAACATAAACTTGGTTCAATTGATAAGCTTACTGTTAGTAGGCCTCCTATTAGGATTGTGTATGTTAGGTGCAGGCCCAATAGAAATGGCCCAGCCTAGTTTAATTGTATGTTTTTAAATAGAATAAGGGAGGGAGAGGGGAAGGCATTCCATGCTTATTTCCTGGTGGTGGTGGGGGGGGACTAGGCTCTCAAACTCCTAACGGGTGGTAACTTGCAATTACTTTCTGTTGTTTATCTCTCTGTTGAATTTATTTATCTCCTTTGTATCACAACTTTGTTGGAAAGATATTTCCAGAGTCTACTCAATAAATCTACAAGAATCATTCAGTGAATTTATACCTGTTCATAAGCTAGAAGCTAATCCAAACAGGGTCCAAAACACATAAAGTCATAGTTTATATATATACCTGTGAATTGTTAAGTGAACTCTGCTGTGAGAGCTGATGTCTGATTTGTCCCTGACTCATTCGGAGCTGCTGAGCATAAGCAAGGGCTCCACTGGCCCTCAATTGCGAGCTAAGATTCGACGTCCCCATCAACCCCATAGCTTGCATTCCTTGCAGTGATTGACCAGCAGAATTAGCTGGCGAGAATTGCGATGGCTGCACCAACCCACCTTTCTGCCTCGGCTACACCAAACACAAATTCGATCCCATATCATAACAAACACAAAACACAAAATTCGTATCTCATAATACCCTCCTTTTGGTCCCTAAAGTATCACTATCTCTCCTCTTTACTCCCTAAACAATAAAAACCTATTAATTACCTTCTAAAAGTTTATCCTAAAATGTGTTGTGCTGTTTATTTATGGACTAAAATGACATGTATTTATAGTTTACAAACTAAATAGAAAAGAGTGATATCTAGCGACTAAATTGAGGGTTTATATTCCATAAAACAAACAATTTCCCTGGCATCAAAATCAAAATCAATTTAAATTTACCGAAGACAAAAGGTTAAACTGTGCTGCACCGGCGCCGGACAACATAGGGAAGTGACTACTCTGTCCAATCAACGCGGAACGAGAGAGGTTAGAGCCACCGCCAACACCAACACCACCACCTAATTGCTGCTGCTGCTGCTGACCAGAGACAGCAACGGAGCCACCGAAATTCATCTGCGCACCGTAAAGTCCACTCTGCTGTCTCGTAACTTGTTGTTGCTGTGGTTGAATTTGATTAAGGCGAGACATAGAAGGAGAGCGTTGTAGGGTTTGTTGAAGTTGAAAAGAATTAGGGTTAATGTTAATTCCTTGTATATGTGACTGTGATTGTTGTTGATCTTGAGATATTTGAGGGAGAGGAGGTAGGGAAGGTGAAGAAGAAGACATGTGAATTGAAGGTGATTGTTGTTGTTGTTGTTGTTGTTGGGAAATTGGAGAAGGTGATTGGATTGTAGGGTTTGAAGAAGAAGGGTTTTGAGGTTGAGATTGAGGGTCCATCGTTGACGGTGATGGTTCCGCCATTGATTGTTTTGATACGGTGATCTTTCTCTCTTTCTGTCACGACGACGTTGGCATGGACAAACGTTCGTTGAATTGAAGAAGAAGAAGAATCCTAACTAGCTACGCATCAACCCTGAACTTTCAATTCAATACTGAATTCTTTGAAATAATCTTGATTGTGCTTCAATTTTGATTTTGATAATCGTTTTCTTTTAGATTTGACTGGGATAATCGATTTTTGACTGGGATACTGAGCCCTAATCGTTTTCTTTTTTTGATGATTTTGATATACTGAATCCTATTACTTGTGTTGTCACAAAAATAGATAAATAGAAATTCTCATCAATAAATAAATTTTTTTTCAGTAAATCTCATAAATAAATAAATAAATAAATATATCGTGTTAAACCTCTTGAGAGAGAGATTTATTATTCATTGCGGTCCTATGGGTTGAATATTTTTTGAATTTTTATATAATACGGAGTTTTTTTTTGAAAAAATATATAATACGGAGTTTTCATTTATAGTTAAATTGATGTTATTTTGGTGATAAAAAACACTAAGTTCTTCTATGGGGTGACTGCAATGAGAGAGCCAAGAATAACTTTGATATCACGAAGATGGTAATAGAAATTGGGTGGGCAACCAATGAGATTTGGAGAATATGATAACTTAGTTACTATCGGGATCTTTTCAAGATGAATGATGATCACGTGGAGGATTGCATTATGGGCACCTTCCCATCTCTTTCCAACGATGTGCTCGTTAACCTATCTAAAGAAGTTACGAAATAGGATATCTTTAATGTGTGGTTAGCTATATGGGTGCGTTCAACGCCCCAGGAGTGGATGGGCTTAAGACGAGTTTCATTAAGAGTCGAGGGAAGGTTATTGGAGATTCATTGTGTGACCTTATTTTTGAGATTTTCAGATACCCTGTGAAAGTGAGATGTATTGATGATACCATAATTACCTTGATCTCTAAGGTGGATTCAGCCTATAATATTTGTAACTTCACACCGATCAGCCTATGTAATGTTTCTTGTAAGGTGGTTACGAAGATCACGTCGCATATTGATAACTCTTAATTTATACCTTTTTACTTAATTGTTGTGTGTCTTAAAGTAATTAATTTAATAAATAATTTAGATGATTAGGAAATTGATAGTTTATGTGGCTACCTCTGATTTTGAACCAAGTTGAGCACTTTGGCGCTTTTTTGTTGGAATTTGATTTTTTTTGTTAAGTGTGTAGGTTGGTGTTGTTAGCACTCGCTGCAGCACCAGCTTTGTAGGAGAGAGAAACAAGGAGACAGTTTCTGCACAAGTGTCAATCAGCCACCTGGTCTGGGCTACTGCCATTGGTTAGAGGCGCCACCAGCTACTGACCACTTGCTTTTGAGCTGATTGTTTGCTTGCATTTAAAGGGATAGAATGCCAAAAAAGCCAACAAAACAAACACAAAAAGACAAACATAAGATTGGCAAGTTGTGAAATTACTCCCTTGACCCCACTTTTTGGGGATATGGGGATAAATAGAAGTTCATTTTCTAAAGTGAGGAGGTTGGAAAAGTGAGGAGAGAGAAACAAGAGGACAACTTCTGCACAAGTGTGAATCAACCACCTACTCTAGGCTACTGCTACTGCTTAGAGGCGCTAACAGCTGCTGGTCACTTGCTTTTGAGTTGATTGGTTGCTTGCTTTTAAAGGGATAGAATGCCAAAAAGTTTTAAAAAAAACACAAAAGAAAAAGCCCCAAAAAGACAAAAGAGAATATTTGTAAGTTGTGAAATTTCTCTCTTAACCCCACTTTTTTGGGATAAATCGCAGTTCATTTTTTGAAGTGAGGAGGTTGGAAAAGTGAGAGTTTCATCTAAACATAGTGCTATTTTTTCTCCATCTACTTCTTCATCACCATTAAAGGAGCTTGGTCGTGGAAGTGCTGAAGCAGTGCTACAACACCATTCTGATAGTAGATTGCAAAGCAAGTTAGGGATTGTTCTTCTTCTTCTTCTTCTTCTTCTTCTCCTTCTCCTTCTCCTTCTCCTTCTACTTCTCCTTGTGCTATAATATTTCCAAACATTATTTAAGCTTGATCACCTTTTATTGAGTACTTGCATTTTAATTCTGAAAAGGTTAATTTGTTGAAGTCAAGAGTTAAAATGGGTTGTGTTAACTAAAGGACACTTTAGTTAATCTTATTTTAACCTAGATATAGGAAGATAATCCCATCAAGTGAACTTGATGTGCTTAATATTCACAGGTGAACCTAATGAGTACTTATACATAAGCAATCTTAGTTAAACATTGTTGTAATAAGTGACTGAAAGACACATGCTTTTCTACATGTGCTTAGGTGTTGTAGCGCCACTTTAGCACTAAATTATCATTGAGAAATTACTTGTGTGAAAGCATCCTAACTGATTTTCTCTGATTGTTTTCAACCTCTTTTCACCTTAATTGTTATATTTCTAGAATGTTTACCTACAACATGATTGAATTTGTGCCTTTTTAAAATTTAATACTTGAAACCTTCTTAACAGAATGTTCTCAAGAAATACTTGGATAAGAGAAGGTTAGTGACAATATATAGTTTATACTTAAAACAACATTCTTTAGTTAATGAGTAACAACTGTGAACAAGAGTAGGTTGAATATATAAGAGATGAGTCAGTTTTAAACAAGTTTAGCTTAGTGGTTATAAAATCTGTTTAGAGAAGGCTGGACAATCAAACCTTCTCTTAGTTTGAAAAGCAACAAGTTAGTTATAGCAAGTAAGCAAATAGTTAGGAAAGCTAGTAAATAACACAATAGAGTTATAGAGGTTCACCCAATCTTGGCTACGTCCTCTCCCCACTTCCTTGTGATTTCCACTATTTTTCAAATAGCTATTACACTTGTTTTTGATCAAATACAAAAGACTTACACAATACTAGCGATCACACACAAAAGCCTAGTATTCTCTTATACAACAACACCTAGTTGTTTCCCACCTCTTAGAAACTCTCTTCTAGTTACTTAAGAGTCACCTTATCAAGTAGTATCACCAACAACACTCACCTTTCTCCAGGTAGTTTGATGTGATATTTACAAGATAGTGTTTACAATACGGGGTTTGGGTTTGGGATGATTTAGAAGCTTGAATAAATGTAAATACACTGATTTGTATAGTACTTAACAAGCTAACACACACACACACACACACACACACAATACAAGAAACCTAGAAATGAACTTAAAGTAGTTTTGAGTGTGGGATGAGAATGTTGATTGCTTTGAGAAACTTGAACTTGTGTAGGTTGCAATTAACTCTCATGATTTGAAACTTCAGAATCCAGCCTTTAAATAGCCTTCGCAAGTTGAATATAGTCATTAGAAACTTGAAGAGGGTCGTTGAGAGTGTCCATTGGTCCATAGGAGTGAGTTGATGTAGGTCTCAAAAGTTGACAGCCTTTGAAGCTTCTCAACCTTGGCTTTTTTGCTTTATCTGACCAACTCAACCTTCTTGAGCTGACAATGTACTTTACTCTGATCATACTATCATGCTATGACTTGACAATAAACTTTAGGCCTTGCTGTTCCAGCTTGCAACGAAAAGCTTCTTGAGCTTCATAGTATGAAACAAACACCTTTTGTTCCACTTAGGAATAATCAAGCATTGCGTCTTTTAGTTTTCAACTTTCTTCAACATATTAATTGCATGAGATCTTCATTTAATGCAACTGAAGAATATTTATGAGAAGTTAAAGTGTTTGGTTTGAGATGGTTGAAATAGGTAACCTCCTCAAACAACCTTCTTTAACATGTTGATGTGGTCAACCTTTGTTTGGCTCTTGGTCAAACTTTCTTTTGACTTTTAGTTAACCTTATGTTATTTTGGTCAAACCTTCTTTTGACTATTTTCAAGCTTCTTTAACTAACCTTCTTTGTGCTATTCTACCATTGTAGTTTTCCTTTCTTTTTAGCCTTAGGTAGAGCCATATTTTACTATGTAGTGAACTTGTTCTTCATCACTTTAGCACACATGTTAGATCACACACATTTAGAAAACTTAACTCTTACTTAGTTTGTATCATCAAAACATAGAAAGAGATTATATATTATTCTAACACGAACTTTATTTATCACTTGATTACTTGTTGTGATTGTGTATACTTGCACTTGCATATCATGTTTTCACACAACACATATAGGCTCCAAAGTGTTATGAGCTACTTTATACTAGATATGATAGTTTATTAGATCATTTGCATTTCATCCTCACCAAACAACCTTTACTTTAGTCATGTCAATTGTCAAGTACTTGTCTTTCAAGCTCGATATTTCAGCACCTAACACTTCTAAGGGACTACCCTCAGTAATGCATGCCATAACTTTTCGAGATCCACGACCACTGAAAAATTTGTGTAGCACTTTTGGCTTATTCTGTCGAAAATAGTGACAACTCAGGCTGCATGAATTATCTTATAGGAAATAACAATGGTGTTTTTGGATAGGACATACCTAGGAAAAACAAACCAAATATGAGAAGCTTAGTTTAAGCGGGTGGATGAAATGGAAAGCAACCAGCAAAGCGAACCCCACAATGGTTAGCCGGGGGGAGGATCTGTTGTTGGTCAACTAATTGGAGCTAACAAAATTCTTCCACTCTTTTGGCTTGGTGATGATTCTTAATTCTGGAATCATAACAAAAATCAATATACATTTTACGCATTTCATAGTTAACATTTAGTATATATATATATATATATATATATATATATATATATATATATATATATATATATATATATATATATATATATATATATATATATATATATATATATAAGTATATTAATTCATGAGTTGTCCACATATGCATCCACGTAGGACCAATAGGAAAATGCCACACCCATTTCAGAAAAAATACGTGGCACGCCACCTCGCATGTTACCATCCACCGCTGATTAGATGAACGGATCTGCTTGCATCTCACAATAAACCCTACTACGAACGACCCAAATCACTTGAATTATATAACACAAAAGCTGACGTCTTTAACATTTCTCAATAACCGCAATACAGGAATAAAAATCCTTTAAATTGCAATTAAAACATAATGAATCAGATCCTTATATCATGGATCCAAGTTTGACATTTTAAAAAATTTGACCTTGCATTAAATAAAAAAACATCCTATAAAATTGGGGAATTAATCGCATTAAATAAAAATATAAACAACCCATTTATTAATTTTAATTTTTCGTTTCAATAAAACCCAAAAAGATGCAATCCTTCATTCACCGTCATTAGTATCAATTAACATCAATGCTGAATAAAAAATTTCCTATATGTTACGATACTAATTAGTATTTTCAAATTATTCATGTTTTAGAATTGGAATGAATACTAATAATAAAATGAAAACAAACAATATATTCCATTTCTTTTACGTTGACCAATTTTCAAATTTTGAATTTAAAAAATACAATGAAACAATCCTAATTGCTGGATTACACATTTTAATTCTCATCATTATATTCCAAATTAATTAATAAATTGTTTGTAGCCTTTTATCTTTTTTTATACGTTTCCTGCCATCGTTACTGTTAGCCGGCAAAGATGAAGCGAGCTTCGAAGAACGAAGAAGCGACAAGGATAGGTGCGACCCAAGAAGCCAGCAACCATGTTAGGAGGCGGTGCACAACATGTAAGCCAGATGGAACGCTATATTTTTTTTATAGCTATGTAGAAACCAGTAGTGGAGATTTAATGTTTACGATATTTGTTATAAACAGGTTCTCCTATTCCACATCCAAATCCCCTAGGCTTCGTCCGGAATGACTCTTTGCAAAAAAAAGGAAGGAACGACGAATTCAAACCACTTGGCATGTAATATTCATGCCACTACAAATAAGTAACATGTGAGTTCCTCCACTACAAAAGCCAATAATTTAAAGTTGTTTTTAACTAACGTGTTTCAGCGGTTGCCATTGGCAGTGTTATCTCATTTTAAAATATCTCATTTATAGTTATAACTTTTGCTATATGATATTTTAAGATACATAATTCCTTTGATTTAATTGCTTTTTTAACATAATTCCTTTGAATTTGAACGTTAGGATGAGCACTTTAAGATCAAAATTGGAAAGACATGCTTAATCGAGGTATTGCTCTTTGTTTTTCCTCTTTTCTCCTCCTCTGTGATTTCACTTTTTCTTTCTGTCGTTTTTGTGATTTCTCTTCGATTTCATGATTGTAGTGAGGTTGATATTAAAGATTAGAAGCCACATTCTCTTCAACGTTATTGCGGCAATCTTTGTGCAAGTCCGGTTGAATATTTTTTCTTAACCATTAAGGTGGGTATATTTGTTCGATGTTTCAAATTACTAATGCAAATGGATTTGTCTATTGGTTGTAGCTTATTTACTTATTAGCTTTTGTGAGGACACGCCTTTTGAGCTAATCACCGGAGTGTTTAGTTTGTGGTTTTTTTTGGAATATTTATTTTTGAAACTTTTGACACTTCTTTTTCGTAGAATGTTGTGTGTACCATTGCCGGTGTCGCTGCCTCTAGATTGCACAAAAGCTTCGTAGAGGATGAGAAAAGAGTAAATTTTGGCCTGGTTGCAGACATGGCTCTATAATAAAGTGCTTCCTTGCAAGAAATTCGAGAAGAAGGATATGCCCAAAATAAACGGGTACCTATCTTATTTTTTCCTTCAATTTTATACTATTTTTTCACATACCAGGTGACTATAATTTTTAATCATTTTTTGACAAGATTCCCGCAAAAGTTTGATTCATTACTCATTCTCAATTTTTTTATGACAACATTTTTACTGTTTGATTCCTTCTCATTACAAGGGTGTGATAGTGGCAATATTGCACTTACTCAGACAAGTTTTTATGTTCTTGGATGTGACAGATATATTGTTGTAGAAAAACTCGAGTTACCTCAAGATGGGATGTACATGTTGATGTTGGTCATTGTATTAAGGTATCTTGATAAATTAAAGCTGAGGATTCCTATGTGGCTCATTTCAATGCTCTTAGGTTCGGAACTAGACTATGTATAGAAACTTGACACGTTTTAAAAATATATCCACAAATTGCAATGCTCTTTTTCCTATTTCTTCACTCTCTACTCCATTCAAAGGTTATTATTTGTTTTATCTATTATAATCGCTTGCATTCAAAGTTAAAACAAATTACCATGCTCTTTTTCCTATTTCTTCTCTCTCTACTCCATTCAATTTATAGCTATTCTTTTTCCTCTTTATGATTTTTTTTATAATTTATTTTTTTAGTCATAATTTTTTCTCTCGAGTGCACTTATTTCTTCCGACTATTGAATATTGGAAGGTGATGGTCATGTTTTTTATAGTATTGGAAGAACAAGTGATGGTGAAGTATCTAGAAGATGAACGAAAATGTATTATTTGTTTTATCTATTTTAATCGCTTGCTTCCAAGTTAAAACAAATTACCATACTCCTTTTCCTATTTCTTATTCTTTTTCCTTTTTTTTAATTTTTTTTTCTAATTTGTTTTTTCAGTCATAATTTTTTTTTCTACTAGGTGCACTTATTTCTTCCGACCATGGAATATTGGAAGGTGATGGTCATTTTTTTTCTTTAGAATACTCGAAAAACAAACAACGGTGCAGCATCTAGGAGATGAACACAAAGGTATTATCTGTTTTATATACTATAATCGCTTGCATTCAAAGTTACAAATTACCATGCTCTTTTTCCTATTTACTCCCTATCTACTCAATTCAATTTGTAGCTATTCTTAATCCTCTTTTTGAATTTTTTTCTAATTTGGCTTTTCAGTCATAATTTTTTCTTTGCAGGGTGCACTTATTTCTTATGACTATTGAATATTGGAAGGTGGCGGTCATGTTTTTTTTAGAATATTGGAAGAACAAACAATGGTGAAGCATCTAGGAGATGAACACAAAGGTATTATATGTTTTATCTATTATAATTGTTTGCATTCAAAGTTAAAACAAATTACCATGCTCTTTTTCTTATTTCTTCCCACTCTACTCCATTCAATTTATAGCTATTATTTTTCCTCTTTTTGATTTATTTTTCTAATTTACCTTTTCGTGCATAATATGTTCTCTCTCTGGGTGCAATAATTTATTACGACTATGGAATATTGGAAGTTGATGGTCATGTTTTTTTGTAGAATATTGGAAGAACAAACAATGGTGAAGCATCTAGGAGATGAACACAACGGTCGTTGAAATCATTTTCGTTTGAATTTACTTGCATTATGGCGACATATTCCATTTAAGGAATTCTCAATTTTATTATTCTAATAGTTGTAGCAGGGGTATTGAAAGGCATTTAACTTGCTAAATTTGTCTGGGGATGCCGATCATGTTCCGCTCTTTTCGGTTTCCTTTCTATCATTTTCCCTTGGCTAGAGACTTATTATAAAATGAATGTTTTTCTATTCATAATTCACTTTAGTGCTACTTATTTGGTAGCCTTTGATGCAAATAAGTACTAAACCATTCTAATTTTTAGTTGGTTTTTACAGCAAAATTAAAAATCGACTGAGAATGAATTAAATTAACAGATAATCAATTAAAAATATTAATATTAGAGTTAAAGATAAAAAAACATTGCAAATTTAAAATCAGAAACTCAAGATTTAGAATTGAAATTAAAATTAAAATTAAAATTTTGAGTCAATATTAAAAATAAAATGAGCATAATAATGAAATGTAAATTTAGAATTAAAAATGCAATTTAAAGTACCTATGTTCTCTTACTTTTCTAATAATTTTAATTAATTAATATTGTATATTAACGTCTTCATTTTGTACCATTGGCTAATTACTATCTCTTCTTCAAAGAAAAAATGCTTGATAATCTAAATTCCTTTGTTACAAAAATATACTTTTGAGTTCAAAGATATTGATAGAAAATTGGATTGGTTGTGGGTATATGTTTTGATTGTAACATAATTTAATATAATATAATATATCAAGCATAATAATATAATAGTTAAAGAAGTTTTATTGTCGAAACTAATCAACTGTATTAAAATATATTAAAAAATTATTAATAGGGAATGATTAATTAGGGAAAAATGTAACTACTTTAAGTATGTAACTATTTAAATATATATATATATATATATATGTAAATTTAAATTTATTTTTTTCATTGAAATAATGCTTTTCACTACAAAATATTTATTCAAATATATTTTAGTCAATTTATTTCTCGAGATGTAATTTTTATTTCTTTTACAAAAATATTACAAAATAAGTTCAAATGATATGTATACTCGCAGCAGCATTAAGCATGTGATATGATACTACTAGTATATATATATATATATATATATATATATATATATATATATATATATATATATATATATATATATATATATATATATATATATATATATATATATATAATCTAAAAGTTAACTTCCAAGAGAAATTGTAAGTACAGAAATAAAATATATCTTGCAAAAACTAACTTTCAATAAGAGTATTTTGTATTTGGAAGGGGGGAGTAAAGTTAAAATCAAGAAAATGTGTTAGAAAAAAAAGGTGCAAATAGCAAGTTCAAAAGAAAAGACCAAATTGAAGACCAAGTCCAAAAAGTCGTAAATCCTTCACATTCCATGCCATCTAATGGACATTAATGCAATTGTTGACAAAAAAAAGGGTGTTTTTTTTTGTACCCCGACGTTTTCCCCCATACTCCCACACACCCAGTGAATAGACCAAAATACCCCTCAGCCTTTATACAAAATCTCAATTTCTTCACTCATTTGGTCATATCTACGATTGACCAATTACCACTCGAATTTACCTCAGCAAAACGTATATACGAGTGAGCTAAAATCATCTCACTATACCTCTCCACCACCATATATACGACCTTGGAAATATTCAACATCGTATATACGTTCAGCATAACGTATATACGATTAGACCTGAAAACTTCAATCGTATTTACCTCCTTGGAAGATATATACGACGCTCACAAGTAAGGCATCGTATATACCTCCCTCCCCATGTATATACGATGCTTGTTTTTTTTAATGCTAAGTGTGTTTTTTTGTTTCCTTTGCAGTGTCCGTCCGGTAGACATCGCGGTCAGAGGGACAATCGTCAGAGAGGGAGGTGAGAGGTATCTCCTATATCATAGAGAGAGGGGAGACATCTTCGGCTGCTCCGAGTACGAGGACTCAGAGGCATAATCAGCTGCATGCTTCGGCGAGGAGACAGGATATGAGACAGGCTGACCCAGCTCAGTACTAGCCCCGGTATGATGTTCAACCAGTTGAGTACCATCACCCAACTCAGTATCAGGACGCTGAAGAGTATTATCACGAGGATTACCTGCAGCAGACTCAGCATGAGGATTGGTATCAGGGGAGACCGCCCCATCAGTACACTTCCCAGCCTCCTCACTACACTTCCTTGCCTCCTCAGTACCATCCTCTGCCTCCCGAGTATCAGCAGCATGAGGACTCTCAGACAGATATGTCTTCCTCAGATGAGTCTATGTCTGAGCATCAGGAGGAGCAACCTCAGCAGGATCAGGGGCATCAGGAGGAGCCTCACTCTCACTCTCTCTCTCACCGACTGACGACAGATCATGTCTCGCACTTCTATACTCACCAATCTTGTAAGTTGAATTTTTTGCTTACATAATTTATTTAACGCATATAGTCTGCACTTTTTGCTTACATCATTTATAATTTAGGTGTGAAAATAGTGAGGATGGGAGTGAGTATTTATAGTTGAGGTAAAAGATTATCAACCGTTGATTTTGTCGGTGCAATCCACACCGTTGATCAACTTTGAAAATGAAATCCTAACCGTTAAAATTAAAAAAAAACATATACACAACCCATCGTATATACATAAATTAGACATATATATACGATGATATATTTATTTAACCCATCAGATATATGTTACAAAAACGTATATACGATTGGTATGTAGAGTTCTGCAATCGTATATACGTCTTACGGGCGTATATATACGATGGGTTAAATAAATAATATCGTATATATGTCCAATTTATGTATATACGATTAGGCTTTTTAAAAAAATAAAATTCAAAGGGATATTTTGGAGATTACAAATTGTGTGGGGTATATGGGGGACTGGTGGGGGTATAAAAAAACAACAACAAAAAAATGGACATTGCAATTTAGTTTCACAACAACAACAACAACACTGAGACAAAAATCACACAACACAAACACAACAGAGGACGACATTGCAAAACAGAACCTGTCTGTCCCTCTTAAGAATTGTGCCCACACCACACAACAACACAACTCAGCGTATCTGTGATATAAACGAGGTTTCATTTTAACACTATCATCATAGCATATCATGTACTTTCATTTCTTCCTCTTGTTTTTTTCTCCATGATTTCAGGGTCTCCCCTATATTTTCTCCATAAAAATCTCTTCTTTTTCTCCCAATTTCAATAAAAATTCCCTTTTTTTCCCTCTTCCTTTGACGTCACCTACCCCACTCAGATTCTCCACTTGGTCAAGGTAAGATGAATTATATTTCTGGGTTATTGAAAATTCCCTTTATTTTCCTTCATTAATTGATGCTTATTGTTTTCTGGGTTTGTTTGTTTCATTTCAATCATTCAATTGTGTTTAGTTTCAGTTGCAGAATTGAACCCATGTTTTTTTTCTCGGGGGAATAAAAAGTTAATATTTTTAACCTCACTTGTAAATGGGTTTGTCTTATTTTAATTGGAAGGGGGAAGACTTTTCTCTGGTATTGACTGACTTGGCTTTTGGGATTCGCACTACTTGTGTTTGTGTTAATGTGTGAGTGAGTGTCACTGTTTTGTTTTCTTCTCCATTATCTTGATTTCATTGGTAGCAGTGAAAGGGTAAAAAAAAAAGGTTCTTTCTTGTTAAAAAGGTTCTTGCTTTAAATCACTGAGAAAAACTTGTGATTTCTTTTTGGTTGCTCTTTAGGAATCTTATGCAAACCCTTCCTACCCCTTTGTTTGATTGCTTGGGAGATAGAGGAAGGAATATTGTAAAAGTATGTGTCTTGAACTGAGTCAACTTTTTGATTTGCTTTTCATTTCTGCAATAATAAGATAGATCAAGCATCATCTTTTCTAGTTTCCTTCTTTAATATGATTAGTGTTATTTTTGCAGGATTATTTGTTGAGTAAATTGTAAGTGTAATTGAAATGGAAGGTGATATATTTGGAGAAATAGGGAATACAGCTGAAGTAGATAGCAGACTTTTACAAGTATTTCAGAAGAGTTTATTGCAAGCACAAGATATTCTGAATCAGAACCGGTTACTAATCAATGAGATAAATCAAAATCAAGAGTCCAAGATGCCTGATAATCTGAGTAGAAATGTTGGTTTGATTAGAGAATTGAATAGCAATATCAGAAGGGTGGTTGATCTATATGCTGATCTTTCTAGTTCTTTTACCAAATCTGAAATTGGTGGTTCATCTGAAGGGGACTCGAGTGGAACTCTTAAATCTGATGGAAAAGTCAACCAGAAGAGAATTAGATCCAGTTAACATGTTCAATTTATTCTGATGTTGGAATGAATTTCTTCTGTGCCAACTTCAAGTCCTTCCATGTTGATTTTATGTCTAGAAGGCAGAGAGAACTTTTGTTGGTAATCTAATTAATGTAGATTCAATTTAAGGATTTCATAGTTGTGATTTCCTGTAACACTGTTAGTATCATGAAATAAAATATGTTCATGAACCAGTTAATCAAATCTCCTATCTTGAAATTCTTAGTTCATTCTGGATTATTCAGTTGTTTTGTTCTGCCTATTTGATTATTTGGTGAGTTATTGTTGTTGCTTTCCTTATGGTTTTGTATCAGATATTAGATGCTTCAGATCAGATCTAATAACTAACACTCTATCATTTATTGATGATTATGATCCAACACTTACTACTTAACTCATTATGTTCACTATTATTAATGTCTTTGCTTGGGAGGATCACTCCCCGAGGTACTACGATCTATTTAAGGGGTTGATCTCTTCCACCAGGTATTTTTCTATACGTCCCGGTCAGGGATCAAACTCTTGACCAAATGGTTAATGAGCCTAAGTATCTACCACTTGTGATATACTATGTTGGTAGATTCCATACGGTTTTACATTAGCTTTGGTAGAATCTTATCTTATTGTATGATTTGAACATATGTGGAGATATCCTTTATAGTAAGCTCCTTTTGGATAAACTTGGATAAACAAGTTAATTAAGCACTTATAGCATACACACTTATATGTGATTATGTATAAGTTATAACTATAATAAAAGATAAAATAAAGTCAAACTGTTTTTATATAAGCTATATAAACTGTTTTCATAAGCCATTTTAGAAAGCTTATGAAAATAAGCTAAAAAGTAAAAACAATTTATAAACATGTCATAAGTTGTTTTCAGTCTTGCAAGTATTTATGTCCGTAAATAAACCTAGATAAGCCCATCCAAATTGGTCCTAGATGGAAGGTAATTCAATTGTTAGAAATAGTGAGAGATTAAAGTAATTTAAGTGATCTGTCGAGAGATGTGATTTATGATAGGCATAATAATATTGTATGATCTAGGCAATTGAAAAAGACTTTGGTGGTTTATATTGTATATTTGTTTTAAGATTCTGCTATGCAAAGAAAGAAAGTGACCATTGTGACTTACTTCATCTTGGGCATCGAGATCTTTAGAATTTGGGTTATGTTTAATTCAACCCTATAAAATTGATTTGTACTGTGAGAGATGCTTACTATTTATAAATTATTTTTCAGTTCGTATCACATTTGATGTGAGACTCTTCACACACCCCTCACGTCTAGGACAATTGGAGTGTGACTCGAGTGGCTCGATAGTGGGTGGTTCAGTTCCAGTAGATCTTGAATAAACTCTGATACCATATTCGAATTTGAGTTGAGCCTTTAACACAACCCTACAAAACCGACTTGTAAGTGATAGATGTCTCCTAATTATAAACTCTTTTTCAGATTATATATCACATCCAGTGTCGAACTCTTAACGTGAGAACTAACTTTTGTCCTAATCGAATGAAATATAATTGGAATCTTTTGACATGAAAACTCTAATTGGCTTTTGGGTTGGGTTGGGTTGGTTGGGATAGTTTATATGACATGATAATTACGGACAGAATAAAATAATGGAAGGTGGCAACCGGCCTAACCATGAAAAGTTGCAATAATTGACTTTGTAAGAAGAGGATATGATATTCTTGGTCAAGAAGTCTTTGTTATTGCTTGAAGCTTAGGATCCATCCACTTTTACATTTTGTAGCATAAAGAGCTTTAAAGAGAGAGTTTAAAAGGAAAAAGAACTTCATGACAGAAAATGATGTTTAGTTTAAATAAGATTTTAATGCTGCATACTCTTCACTTATTAAATAAGTTTTGGCCTTTATTTATGTTTTTGGTTTGGATCATTCTTGACTACGTATAGTGTTTGTCAATATTTTCGACGAAAGACTAACTCCTGTTTATGTTTAGACACAAATGTCGCACTGACCAACACTGAGTTTGCCACCGTACAAATCGAACACGGGAGTACCAAGTTGACTCCCCTCCCCCGTATTTCAAGATAACTTATGTCACAGCGGGTAGAGCTATCAAGATGGGCGGTCCGGCCCACTGGGCAAAAATGTAAATTTGGGTTGGGCTAAGCCCGCCCAATTGTCGACAGAGTCGTGTTTTGTGTAGTCCAACCCAAAATACTGGGTGGGCCGACCCACGACTCAATCTAACTTTAACAAAGGAAATCATAAAAATTGCTCAAAAAGACATAAAAAAGTTGGCATAGCTCGGCTCATTGGCTAACTTGGTTGGGCCAAAACGACTCGATTTGTTCTTGGATCTCTATTTTTTTTGGTCAACTAAATATGGATTTCATTAACAAGCCTAGCCCAACTGTAAACACTAGGCCTTGGGTCGGCTTGTTGGCCTGGGGCAAAATTGACAACTCTAGCAGCGAGAATCAAACATGGGAGTACCACATCGACCCCCCATATTCGAAGATAGCTTATGTCACTGAGTCAACGATGCTGGCTTTTTTTCACTATTTATGTTGTCTACGTGATATTTATTCTTGTTTAGATTGTAGTTTATAGTATTTGATTGTTCTCATTACTTAGTAGTGGATAATACCATCCATAATTAAAGGAAAAGCTCTATATCCATGATTAATACTACGTGGGCATTCCTCATTGTTGAACTTCATTGTCCATGATTAGCAACTAATACAAACATCCATGGTTAGTTAGTGAAGCCTCATTGTGACCATTAAGAGTGACTAATACAAACATTCATGGCAAAGGCATGATGATTAGTCACTAATACAAAGCATCCAATACTAACTACTGGAAGCTTCAATGTAACTGTGGCACAAATTGGAAACGGATAAAGCTTAGTAGGTGTAGTTTTTTGTACTACTGTACTTTTTTCGAGTCATGATTGTATCCAATGAAATAAACAGGACAATTTTTTATTTAAACTATTATTCTTCAAAATTTAATACAACTTGGCATATTATAATCCGTGAATAACTCAAACAACACCTTTAAAATAGCACTTATATTGAAACAACACTTTTTTTGAAAGAGAACTAAAATATTAGCTACGATCCAGCAAATCAAAAGGAGAAAGGGAACAACTTCACACAGAACGAATAATAGTAGACATTTAAAGTTTAAGTTGGTTACTGATTGAGTTAGTAGTACTTAGTAGGCATTTTTTAAGCCTTTTAGGGAGAACCTTTACCTACAAATATGCATGGCTAGATGTCATACATTCTCTACGGAGAAATGAGCCAAGGGAAAATGTCAAAGTTACTTTTAGGATGTTGTTTTTCCCACGGCTCCTCCTACTCAAAACACACTCCATAAGGGTGTGAAATGACCAAAAGCACTAGCAAAACGTTTTTTTTCAAGAAATTTCACGTGTTCGAACACAGGGCTTCAAACAGGTTCGAACGACATCGTTCGAGTGTGTTAAATCTTAACTTCACACCCTTTTGTGCGTAATTTCACCTGTTCGAATGGGGTCATTCGAACCTGTTCGCATAACCTTGTTCGAACACCCTATTTTACTACAAAAAATGGACACTCACACCACATTCACCAATTTTATTGCGTTTGCATGATGTTGTTCGAACGTGTTCGAACAAGGTCGTTCGAACCATCATTAAACACGTCCTCCCAGCGTTTCACGTGAGGTTATTTTCGGAATAAAATTTGTTAAGAGGTGTGAAAGAGTAGGAGGGGGAGTGGGAAAAGTAAACCCCTACTTTTATTCAGACATTTCACATTTAGTGACAATTGTTATCCACGAGCAAATGTCAATTTTGGATATATTTAAATTTGTTTGACCTAACACTCTCAGCATATAAGTATTATTAATGCACCTAGCTCACTACCTCTGCAACTCTTTAACCAGTTATGCAGATACGTTTGAACTTTGAATAGTTATGTCTTTGGGGGAATAGACAACAGGAAAAGGCTATACAATCCAATGTTATCAATGGAGGATGGCGGATTGTGATGACTAGCGAAAAATCTACTATATAAATACAACGTTGCGGCCGACGGCAAAAAAACATATTGCAGCCTATGACAGCTGACATAGAATCCACCATGCCATAAGACAATTATATGAAAGTTAATAAGAGGAGTGAAACAACATTAATAGCAGTT
This sequence comes from Oxytropis ochrocephala, assembly GCA_020916435.1. Classification (NCBI taxonomy): domain Eukaryota; kingdom Viridiplantae; phylum Streptophyta; class Magnoliopsida; order Fabales; family Fabaceae; genus Oxytropis; species Oxytropis ochrocephala. Next base: position 119,608,587 of record CM037088.1, read on the forward strand.
TACTGATCTCTGTAAATAAAATCCCTCATCGAATGTAATATGACCTGAAAAGTATGTATAAGTGAGACACAACATTCACCTTACAAACTGGTTTTGTAAGCAAAGTTCACGAGATTAATGAGATGAGGACACTACTATAAAGCAGATAAAAAGAAAAGCAATCACAAAAATACATGACCAAGAAAATCTTCAAGATGCAGAGTGCACGTTTCCTTTTACTTTCTATTTCTCAAGTCATTGTGCAGACCTCATAAACTAATAAAAACTATTATTCGAAGGGTGACAAAAATTACAACACATGGGCGATGAAAACATAGGTACCCCACCTTGCAAGCACAAAGGTGGAACATTCAATCCTATGTTGGAAGAGGACTAAGAAAAAAGGACAACTTTTGCTTTTGGATATATCATCAGCTTCCAGCCATTTTCCCAATCCACTTGCCAATTCAATGAAATCATTGGCAGTGTAATATATTTATTGCTTCAGTGGGGCCTTCTTCTCTCTGTCTGATATCCTAGCAGGTGCTGTGGAATGTGACTTGAACCGACCCCTTCCTTCTCCCTCTTTATCCTGAAACATGCAAACATATGACATTCAATCTCTCACCATCTATGAAGCGCCGACACAGACACCAGACATGACACAGACATGCAGACATTGGTTTTAATTTGAAAAATACAAGTAATTGAAGTGTCAGTGTCAGTGTCCGACATGATACGTGTCGGACACCGGACACGTCTTCAACTGGAAGGGTCAGTGCCATAGAGCACCATCGCAGATATACATGTGTTGAGCCAGTAACATGCAAAGGGTATCAAATTTGAACAATGATGCACAAGTCAATCAGAGAATACAAAAGAAGATGAAGGGTAGATTTGCTGACCTTTTTCTTAACAATCTGAACCACATCTTCGTCGCGAAGAACATGACTAAGGCCACAATGTTGTGGGTAGTGCCTAGCACTTACACCCCAAACCAGAACATACTTCACCTCCTTCACTAAACTTCTATGTATGTGGTTACAGAAGTCTTCTACAGTGCAGCCACCTCTATCAGCAGAAAGAACCACCGGATCGCCGAAATCAGGCTGCTGGCCTTGTGGTTTTGTATAAACTCTAACCAGTCCCATTTCATCCCACATTCTTGAAAGTAGTCTGTCAAAGTTCAGCTGTTTACAAACAAACAAAGTTCAGGCTGATGCATAGGTATAACTTTTTTACACTGCTAGTGCATAACTTTTAAACTATTAAAAAAAATGAATGGCTAAAACTTAATCGTATCTTGTATTCTTCAGCTGATACAGAAAATATAAACGCACCTTCAAATTGCAGCTAATGACAACAGAATTTGGTTGACGGGCTAATCTGTCGACATCATCAATACCAATAACATCTATTTTGTTGTAGACATATACACACTTCATGTATTTACGGTTTCCTTCAATAACATCTATGAAATCATCCACAGTCGCGTCCTCACGGAAAAGGATCTGAAATTGAAGTTGTCAGCAATTTCCCCCAATTAAGGTGTAGCTAATATAGAACAGAAAAAAGGAGACCCAATTATATTCTAATAAATAAATGTAGTAAGGAAAACTACATGGTTTATCAAGATGGTATGGTTATATCACTGGTAAAAGCTAGATATTTCATGACTATACTACACATGTCAACAATTTTATCCTATATGCAGAGAAGTGTCGGTCTGCTCTTCGTAATCACAGTTGTCGTTAATATGAATATTCATGTATACTTGTAAAGAAATTGATGAAAAGGAAGAAGAGATATCTCAATGAACTAAAGCAAAAGGAGACACAGCTCGTTTATTAACTGCCACTTTGTGAGAGATAATGTTCTTTCAAGAGAAATCACGACTGGTTTTGCTGGCTCAAATGATCAATTGGCTGATATGTTTACTAAATCCCATAGAGGATCTTGGGTTGCTTGATGCATATGACATGTATGCTCCTGCTTGAGGGGAAGTGTTCGAATTAGCACACTATACATGTGTTGAATGTAATTACTCGGCACTGACAAGACGTTGACTGTAAACTAATCTTCTGTCATTATTAGGAGAAACTCATTGTAATCATTATTACATCATTATAAATAAAGCTTACGTTTGTGGTCATAACTCATAACACACAACATTCCAATACATGTCCCCTGCTTTTGTACTCAGCATTACAGATTCACTTAGTTATAGTTTCGCACAGCAAAAAAGGACCAACTGTGGGTCACCAAAGAAGCCTAAGATAAAGTAAGACATGATAGAAGCATATGTAAATATATGCTTAAGAAAATGAAACCATAACACAAATAACGAAATCATTAATTATTTTCAGGCAGCAAAGCAACTGTTTTTTTTTCTTCTTCAAAGAGAAGTAGTTTTCTACTCATTCGAGAAAGAAAGCAATGCCTAAGTAAATGATCACTCGCCAAAGAAAAAATTCAGGGTATAAAATCATTCTTTGGTCTCTGCCAAATAGTTCCACCATTTTGGAGTAGCGATATTTGACGTCATATGAAAGCCTTCATGTTAAAATGACTAGGAGCATGATCATTGTGCTGCCATTTTTTATAATTTATAATAAAACCAAAATTCAGTACAAGTAAGCCTGTTTATTTGTGCATACTTCATATGAAAAAGGCTGTTGTGTGAAAGTGATAGGTCAGCATAAGGTAACCCTTTCGAAGTTGTTAGTTGATGAGTTAATGGGTAGTTAGGTCCAAAATGTGACATGTTTGCTTAATACAAACTGAGAAGAGTGGGTAAAGAGGGGATCTGAACAAGTTGGGAAATACTTGGGAGGTTTGCAGAGCCCCAAAATATCTGTTGTCGTTGTGTAATCAAGGGAGATTTTCTCTATTTTCTCTAACAATACCAGTTGGTTTCTATCAACTAGTATCAGAGAAGTTAGATCTAGAGGAGCTGTTCAACATTCGGGAAGGATGAATTGAATTCTGATGCAGTTTAAACTTCACCAGAGTGGAAGAAGGAATTTCTTAACATTCTTGGATTGGAGAAATGAGAAAGGAGATTGATTGGAGGAGAGAACAGGGAGTAAACACAAGAATGGAAGCGATATCTAAGGAAAAAAAGAAAGAAGGAACCTATGTCCCACAGACCAAGTCCAACAATGGCAGAATCGAAAGAAAAGAAGAGGCTGGGGAGAGACGCAGTGGAAACGAGGCTTCCAAAACCACCTTGCAAGTTTTGATTTCAGATGAGCCGGCTGACCCTACACTGGTGCCCCCATACTCAATCTGGGAGAGAGATAGGTTTTCAGTTGGAAAATTGATCCGAATCTTGAACATGGCAGCCGATCGTCCTCTGCTGAAGCAACTCAACAGTGGTATTTTTGTGGGTTGTATATCAATGGAGAGGAAGGGGAAGAGAAATACAACAACCATTGAACTTGGAAGGCTTTATGACTGATATGTGAAAACACAAGGAGAGGGTGCGACCACTGTGACAACCGCCACACCCAGGTAGTGATGCGAGGGCCATGGAAAGCTCTATGTTGGAAATGCGAGGACAAAGAAGGGATGCGTCAAACTCATGGAGTGAGTGCATCACACATGGGAAGGATAAAGATGCTGCCACTGGAACAGAGTTCAAATATTGGCCCACTAGTTACCCTAAGGACTCCGACCCATATTATTGTGAAAGGGCCCAAATCCAACATAGTGATAATTCCTGCATTCCTATTTGAGGTGGGCTCTTTTAAGCAGCTGTTCACGACATCAAATAGTATTGGGTATTCAAATATATAACAATGAGACACAGGTGGAAGTTTTTGGATGACAGAAGCTATGGAATTGCACAAGTTTGGGAGTATGCGGTTTAGTGTTTTACATAATCCTTCACAATGAGGACAAAGTGAAATTTCAGGGCCGGGTATTGATAGGTCAGCATTAGGTAATCCTTTAGAAGTAGTTACTCAGCGGGTTAGTTAGGGGATCTGAACATTTTGGGAAATGGCTAGAAGGTTGTCAGAGCCTTGAATATCTGCTATCATTGGGTAATCAAGGAGGATTTCCTCTAATCTCTCTAACAATACCAGTTGGTTTCTATCACCAAGGCCATTTTAGAGATATAAAATAGCTTTTGGGCTTCTACAAAATAGCTCAAGGTTTACAAGAGCTGGCCTAGTGGAAAAACATAGCAAAATTAAAATTCATAACTACAACAGCATAGTTAAAATATCCCATAATTACAGGTCCCTGGAAATGAATTTCAACTGACATCGCTTTAAAGTTTGCTCTATACCTCTGCATTGTGAATTTTGTACTCATGAAGAATCTGGTAACAAAGCTTCTCATCCACGTGAGTTAAAGTCAAAGTGCTGTTGAATGAAATGCCCCCGGTTTTTTTCTTTTTGAAATATATCTGCAAAGAAATATAAAGCTCGGAATTAATGAGAAACAATATATAAATTCAACTAAAACCTATATATGTCATGTATCCCAAAATATCAGTGGGATTGGGGGAAACAAACTAACCTGAGGTGGCCTCTTGTTTAACCGCAAGCCCACAGCTTCCAGCTCCTTAGTCAATATTTGCCTATGACCCTCACTCTGACACATCAAGGGAAAAAAGGTCATGGCAAGAAAATTGAAAGTCTAAACACTGAAGAAATTCTACAAACAACATGGATTTCAAAAAAAGATCACAAAAATTAAGAGCAGAAACATAAGCATTTTGGTATGATGATGATGATGATGATAATAATAATAATAATAATAATAATAATAATAGTAATAATTATTTGCATGGTGGGAGACCTGAATCAACAAAAGTGGTTAAAGGAATGAAAAGAAAGGGAGAAAAGCTAAGTATGTTGAACTCACATTATCCAGTAATATTATGATGATCTTATAAAAAGCTATGCAAGCGAATTTACATTAACAAAGATAAATTAAAGTGATAATGTACAATGTACAATATTACACAGTTAAAAAACAACTAGTTTCATTCCAAGGTCTATTTGATGGATGCCTATAAAGATAATGTCTAATGAATCAATAGGATCCTAGATATGTTTTATCTAGAAATACCGACTGCATAAAGAGTGAAAAGACTAATTAAGAAAATGAAAAATTGCACTTACTTTGGAGGCATCAAGAACCATCAATACTATGTCTGAAGATTTAGCAACAGCAATAACCTGATAAAACATTCACAGAAAAAAATTCTCAGTGTTAATAATAACAAAACCATGCTTTCCAAAGCAGTCAGAAAAAAATTCTCACCCTGACGCATTAGAAATATAACAATTACATTATTTGCAAGCTGATAATCAATTTGTAGAAGCAAAAAATACTCTAAAACCTATTGCTGGAATGATAGAAGCAAAGAATTTTAGTTTTACCTGTCTCCCACGTCCCTTGCCTTCAGAAGCACCCTCAATAATTCCAGGAAGATCAAGCAACTGAATTTTAGTATCATTGTAGTGTATAATCCCAGGAATGCAGGTCAGAGTTGTGAACTCATAAGATGCAGCTTCTGAATGAGTTCCCGTTAACATTGTCAAAAGAGTCGACTTTCCGACACTAGCAAATGAAAAGGAAAAATATGAATATCATTATGTTTTCACTGAATAAATTACTAAGCATACATAGCCTTACCACATAAAAGACAGACACCCAAAAGCATATACACATACAAATATATGAGGGAAATAGTTGTTTAAGAAGGCAGACCTTGGAAATCCAATCAGTGCAACGCGTCCATGCCCAAATTTTGTAACTTCAAATCCCTCTCCACCTCCACTAGAACCCTATTACATAATTTCATAACAAGACACAATTCCCCATAAAAATTTGTACAGAAGAATAGCAAGCTGTGGCGGACAAATAATTGAGAAACCTAGGAATTGAACCAATTTTAAAAAGAATGAAAAATTCACTGACCAAATTCCTAAACTTCAATAACCATAATAGATTGTAATTGTAATAGGATAAGAATAAGAATTTATTAGTACAAATATGTGGGGTACAAATACAAGGAGAACAAATCCTCCTAAACCAATGGAACAAAACAAAAATAGAAACAGAAAAAACAAACTGAAGGAAACAAAAGAGACAGCAATTTAGCTCAAAAGAACTGACCGATTGCTCTATTTATCAACAAGAAAATCTCACTAGAAACTGATGTGCTACCCACAAAGATAGAGGCCAAGAAGACAGTTGAATTAGCTATCAAATAATCTGGCATCACAGTCACCACCACATCCATAAACACCATACCATACAAAAACAGAACAAAACCATCAAAAATTCATTTTCCTTCCTACTAAGTGCTGATGCCACCAAATGAGTAGACAGAAACTGACATGAAAATTCCAGACAAATGAAATCCACCAATGATCCTTCCATAGGCACTTGTTATTGTTCTCTAATGTAACTACTATGCTAGTGATTAATAAGCATGGTGAAAGGAGATGCATTCTTCACTAGTTCAAACAACAGCAAATCTATAACAATTAAAGTAAAAGTTTAGAGTCTAAGTCAATGTTGTTAAGTGGCAGCGCCATGGAGAAATGGCGTGGCAGATTTTTTGCCAACCGCCATAGGCAATTTGTAAAGGGAGTCTCACCATGGTGGCACCATAACCCGCAATGGCATGTTTATATAGAAGAATTTTGGTCTTCCGCCATTGATAACACTACTCTAACTAAAAACTGTTCTGTCAATGCAAATATTACAACAAATATCATATACTAGAATGCATAAAATCACCCTTACTCGTGCATACAGGTGAACGCAAAATATTAAACTTAGCATAAATTTAAAATTTAAATTATGACATAAATAAAAGAGTAATTACAAACACAAGAAGAAGAAACAAATCTTTTAATTTTGCCATACTTTTGGAGGCTCCAATAATTGTGTCCTTAGTTTTGCTATCTTAGCCTTGAGCTGCCCAAGATGATACTCTACATAACAAACAAATTCAAATGCCAAAGGAATTAGTCTATACTCCATGACCACCCAAAGGAATTTCAAAAAATAATAATAATAAATAAAGTAGGAGGAAAAAAAAACACCCAACAAAAAAGTCATTTTTTGGGGAATTTCAAGCTTATTAGAATTAAAATCAAAAGAGATATATGCCCAATGAGTACCAGTGGCTTTGTTCTTCTGGGTCCGAGCCATCTCGGCCTCAATTTCTTTGATCTTCTCAATGATACCCATTTTTCCTCTGTTTTACCTGTAATCAAAAAATTGGGGAATTATCAACTAAGCTAAATCGGAACATTTGTAAGAAAAAAGAAGCAAGTTCACCGGAAACACAGTCACTCACGATTACACAAACACAGAGGGGAGAGAGAGAGAGAGAGAGAGAGAGAGAGAGAGAGAGAGTAGGTATGAGTATGAGTTAGGAGATGATGGAACTGAGTTTCAGGCCCAGCTTTGATATCTTGGGCCATTTATGACAGACAAATAGGAATTGCTACCTACACCCCCAATTACTACATACACTCCTCTTGTTTTTTTAATTAATTATCCTTAATAACTAATAACCTCTTCTCATTAAAACTTATTAGTTATGATGACTCTCCATCTCCAACGAGGTATTCTTCTTTGGTCATATCTAGTCTCTATTACCTTTGGTGGTGATTGAGCCATCTTATGGTTTTTTGAAGTTGAAGTTGTATTTGGAAACTACTTCTAAAATGCATAATATATTTTACTCTGAAAGCTAGTTTTTACTAGAACTAGAAGGTGTTTGTCGTGCAGGTTTGGTTCAGCTCTGAACTAAAAAATCATTTGAACAACAAGGTCAAAGTACACACGGTTTAGTTTGGTTTGGTTGGATTCAATAAAATATTTGAGCCAATCTGATCCGAACAAATGCGGTTTGACTCAGTTTTTGAACCAAAAAGTCATTCACACCACAAGATAAAAGTACACACGATTTAGTTTGGTTTTGTTCGGTTGGGTTCAATTGTTACGAGTCAAAAAACAAAATATGATCTAATATTAAATTAATTAGGGTTTAGGGTTGGCATACATGAAAAAATGACTTAGTGATCATATATATTCATCTCTGTCATTGTTGAAATAGCACTATAAAATAAATATGGATTCTTAACCATCACAGTCAAAGCAAGACGCCCATCTTTGTCAACCTCTGCCTGTCAAAACATCAATATATAATGGTTACTAATGCATGATGTTGGGGTATATAGTAATGGTTAAATAGAAGATATGTACCACCATCTCTCTCCCACCATAAAGTAAAGTAAATTAAGTAAAGAAACTTCAATACCTGCTGTGAAATTATATATTCTGCTTGTTGCTTTGCATATATAATGATGCCAAGATGCATGCATGGATGCAGTTTTCCAATTATATATAGGCAGTAGTACCTGCAGTGATTGAAATGAAAACCTAAAAATAAATTATAGTGCATGGTGTACTATGAGTAAACTACAAAATTGTTTCAAAGAAAGTAGAATAATGATGGGAAAACAAAAAGGTAAATACCCGTCACCATCTTTGTCAAGCTCAGAAAACACCACTCTAACTGAATCATCAGAATCATTGTTACTTTCTTTGTCATTGCTTCTTACCAAACCAAAGAGCCCAAGGAAAAACTTGACCTTCTCATCTCTGTCCGTATCCCATCTCTGTCCGCATATTTATTTACAGAGATGGGAAGGTGATCAATTTTAGAGAGTTTTTCCACGGGCTCTTTGGTTAATCTTATTTTTCTTATTTGTACCATACCACTGCCTTGATGTATATAAATAAGATTAACCAATAAGCTAATTGTATATATATATATAAACTGAACTACTGAAGATTAACCAATAATGCAACTGCTTTAAATTGTTAGTTTCCTTTTAGACTAGAAAATAAGCAAATGATAAATAAGAGTTATTTAAAACACCATGATCTTTATCTATATACTGAGAATCCCCTAATTCTTTATCTATAGGATTAGTTAGCTGTATTTTGGCGAACTTAAATAGTACTGCCACCTCACTCTTTCTTTTTTTTTTAACAAATGCCACGTCACTCTTAACAAACTTATTTTCTTTCAAAAGTATGCAGTGATATCAAAAATTTATCCATTTCTGTTTGGCAAGATCAATTAGTTAGGTTAGAAGTCCCAGAAGAAGGGTAGTTCTTAGGGTTGAGTAAAAGAGACATCGTTGTTAAAAAAATGTAATCTCACATAGTTTGAATCTCGCTCTCTCTTCCCCTCGAACAACTAACACATTAATTATTAACTACTTTGTCTATAAAAAAATAGTTAGGTTAGAAAAGGATAAACTCACTCAAGAGCACTTGAATGAGATGGTAGTGGTCTCTTCTAGCTTAACCAAGATCATAGGTTTGAATCCAACATTGGATATGCAGCAGTGTTAAATCTCTTGACGGAAAACTCGCCCATTATGTTTTCAATTTCATTAATGAAGGACAATTTGATAAATTAACTCACGATCTCTCTTTTTCATATAAAATTAACTATTTTTCTTAATTAACGTATCATGAACCTCAAAAGAATATATAATATGGAACTGAGGGAGTAATGGATTTAAGTTAACGCGTATGAAATGGAATAGATCCGGTGGGGTCATCTATACGTATTGTGTGACGTGTACATGAGGTAGGATGAAAAGTGACATTAATTATCACACGCTTCCTTTTCTTACGCGGCTGGTCGTGGGAGGTTTGTTGTCTTTATTTGTTTTGCTGTGGCATCAGAATTGTTAAAATTGGTGCAATTGTCTACATTCTTCCATCAAGATATAGAAGATAAGATAATGATACTATAGTCTAGAAATATCTAGGGGTGTTCCTTGTGCGTTACGATTCAACTTTGAGTCTAAAATTTTTTCGAACCCTAAAGTAAAAATGCATCCAGTTTAGTTAGGTTTAAATTTTTGTGAGACAAAATATAATTTAAATTGTAGTTAAAATTAACTAAATGAATCATAAATCTAAATATTAGTATTTTTCATCTAAACAAAGGCAATTTTTCTAAATCTAGAGTGAGAAGTGTGAGACAATAAACAAAAAAGTTGGATTTGAGCAAGTATGTGAGTGAGAGTTGTCGTAAGTTGAAGCCCAAATAGCGTGTCAATCAAGGAAGGTCATAAGTCACAGATTAGATCCGATAAATAAATATCACTTTTTTGCGATTTTCAATTTGGATTGGTTTGGTTTTGAACACCCATAGAATTACCTAGAATGTGATGTAGACAGTCTAATAATATAGAATAATCTAGAATTTATGGGAAAAGCCTAATAATGTATATTTTTCTAGAATCATCTTTAAGCACCTATAAATAGGTAAGTTTGGGTATATTTATAATGAAGTCATTTTTAACCAATTTGAGAGTAATACAATTATTTGCTCCAAACCTCACACTACTAACTACTATTACCTTCCAACTATCAATTAAAGTCTTTTTTACTATTCATCCCCTTTCTAAACTAACAATATTACGTCAAACAAGGCTACACATGTGTAATCAAGTCATTTTAACCCTCGTTAATTCAGTTTTGAATAGTATCCCAAGACATAGACTTATGATACTAAGAAATTCCTTAGTAACAATTACTAAATTTTTCGGTGACCATTATACAACAATTCAATGGTTAGTACATACTAACCACAATTTAGTGTTTGTGTAGTCACCAAAAATTTTCATCGATGGGGAAATGACTATTATGTTCATTTAGTAACAATTACGTACTAAGGAATTCCATGATTCTTTTCTTTCAACAAGGCTCAGAAAGTGGGTCTCAATTCCATGATTAAATTCAAAAGGATTTATTGTGGGGTATTAATGATGGTGATAGAGGTATGTATTGGGTGACTTTTAAGGTTTGCAAACCAAAAAAGGAAGGCAAACTCGGCATTAAAAACCTTGAATATTTCAATATTGCCTGGTTGTCCAAATGGAAGTGGAGGGCTCTTGTGGATGGTAATGCAAGTTGGGGGGGCTGTTATTACACAAATATGTTGATTTCTCAGCCATTTTTTAACGGGTTAGTGGCTAATGGTATGGAGGTTCAAATGACTCTTTGTGGTGGCGCGACATTCTCAACTTGGGGTGAAATTTACTCCTCCGTGTTGGTTTCGATCATGCATTGTTTAGGGGACGGACAGTCAGTTGAATTTTGGCATCATCACTGGATTGGCCATTTGCCATTGGAACTAATTTTTTCTCATGTGTTTACAAGTTGCGGTGTTCAACGCGTGAAGGGTCAGACATTGGAGCTTGGCATCATAATGTGTAGTGATGACAACTACCTTGGACGAACATGAGTGACCAACTTTGTCTAAATGAGGCAGACAGTTTGAGTTTGATTCTGATCGATGTGGAACCATTTCGAGAAAGGGAGGATCTTTGGATCTAGACGTTCGATGCCACCAAGTATTTCTCTGTTCGCTGCTGCTACAAGCACTTAATCAACCTCTCGGCAGATAATGGTACAGAAGGTGATTTGGAAGGTGTATATCAAAACCTTTAGAAGACGACCATACCTTCATTTGTTTCACGACTCCTTACCCACCCGTGACTTGCTTTTTCAGGGTCGTGTTATCTTACCTGGTGAGGAGGCAGTATTTCCTTTTTGTAAGGAGCACCGCGAAGATGTGCATCATCTGTTTTTCAAATGCAATTTCGGTTGCGAAGTTTTGTCTCATGTTTATTTGTGGCTAGGCTTGCAAGATCCTGCCTTCTATGATGTTGTTAATCACTCCTGGTGGTTTGGGAAGGATTGCAAAAGTAAGAAGACTAAGAAGGTTAAAAACATAATCTAGTTAGCAACTTGTAGTTGTTGGTGCATTTGGTTGACGCGGAATGGTTTATAGTTTAGGAACGAGAAAACTCGTATTGATTCTGTTGTTGCTCATATCAAATGTTTATCTTGGAGTTGGTTTATTTATAGGGTGGGTAGACAGTCTAATAATTATGTTTCCTCCTAGTGGACTAGCCCCCTTTTGTGTCTGAATAATTATAATTTCTCTATGTTGTTTGGGTTTGAGCACTCTTAATACTCCTTCAATGAATTATTGTTTATCGAACAAAAATAACTTATGTTCCAAACGAGAGACATGTAAAATCTCCATATAACAAAATTCATCATGTCAGTTTCTAGGCATAACAAAACTAAGGAGGGTATCGAAGATCCAACCTTCAAATAGGCCTATAAACATAGCAAATTTAAATCAAGGTAATCGCCTTAATATAAGTAATCAATTAATAGTATTTTTGCACTGTATGATACTTGTGTAAGGTGATTCCACACAAAAATCTATTGATAATAACAGGATTGCATCTATAATAATGTCTTTGATGTATGAATGAATCTCCACATTAAATTGGACTATAATTGGAAGAGACAAATATTAAAAAAAAACATACTTTATATAAACATTCAATTATATTTCAGTCTTGTCCAGAAACATACACATATTTTAAGAATTAATAATATAATTAAAGAAGGTGTGTATATAAAATCTTTGTCAAAATAAACTATATATAAAACATATTTACATTTTTAGTACACAGTTCTTAATCTTTATTAAAATCAAACATTGAGATATCAAACCAACACAATCAAATTGTAGGAGACTAAATCAACCATAAATGTAAGTACAATGGAGTTCTTCTATACAGGAGCTTTTATAAAGAAAATCCAAAACTAATGGCCTTTGTATAGAAATACTATATACTAAACAAAAAATGGACTGGGTTTGGTCCAAATTTTCCTACAGGGATCATGATGATCATTATAATTACATGGTATTTGTATTATCTATTGAGAATCGACGTGTAATATTTTGTGATGACTCAACAGTAACTTAAAAATCTGTATATCATTCTAATTGTGTAAACCTACTTGCCAAGCTTTTGTGTATCCTCCTGCAATCGATGATCATCACACAACATTATAACCAAAATCTTCCCCATATGTAGGTTGATGTCCGTTTGTATTGACTTATTTTTGAGCTTATGAAAAACAGCTTATGCAAATAAATAAACTTTTATGTTAATTCATAAGTTCTTACTACCGAAAATTGTATCTCCATAAGCCGTTTTTTTATAAACTATCTTGACAAGCTTATGAATAATACATATAAACGTTTATTTATTTGCATAAGCTCAAAAATAAGTCAATCCAAACGTGGACAAGATGAAGAAAGAACCGCACTTACCTAACATGAAATTAAAACACTTCAACGTGGGAATTGTCATATTCATCTTTATCGTTGTTGAAAATAGCACTATAGAACAGATATGGATGCTTAATCATCTCAGTCACAGAAAGGCGCCTATCTTTGTCATCCTCTGCCTGTAATAATAACAATATACAATGGTTACTAATGAAATTAATGCATGATGTATTTTAGCACCAAAAAAAAAACATTATTACAATATTTAACGATGTGTGTTACCCAACAGATGTTGGAGTGCATGGTGTGGCTAATTGTCAGGAAAATTTAATTCATGCATCTAGTTAGAGATGCCTAACAAGTAAATCAAGCAATGCAGTATGAGAAAACAAATAGTAATTCATAATTCACATTGTTGATTTGAATTGCACCCTCGCTCTCCCTCTGCCGCCACAGAAAAGAAAACCACTCCCTTCCGCCCTCATAAAACAGTACATATATAATGGCAACAGGAAGCATTGGATAATATAAAGTAATTGTTAAACAGAAGATATGTACCATCTTTCCCACCAAAGAAAAGTAAGTATTTTCTTCTTTCCTCCTAAACTCACATATATTCACAAAAATAAGTTTCCTTAGCAGCCAAGAATGGAGATGAATCTAACTGTAGCGATCTATGCACTCATTATATCATAACTGACGACATCATTCTACCATAAACAAATATGCATTTCTGCAACTAAAAACTGAAAATGGAGAGAAGAAATGGATAAAAAGATAGAGGCAATGCGGGTCCAACAGAGCACCTCATGTTCTGTGTTGTGTAACATTCGCTACGCCTTTGTATTCTCGGTTTCTATCAGAACACTCACGCTGTTAGACAGGTCATCACCACTATCATTGTCGATAACGTCATTTTGCTTCATGTCGATGCTGCCAAATTGATCAGAGACACTTAGCTTATGACTGGGTTGACCTTCAGGTCTTGGGCATGTTGGCGCTAAGATTCGGGTCATGAACACTACTGCTTAACGATACGGTTTTGTTTTGGAATTCTCGTCTCTAAATTTTCAAAGAATACTACTGCATCTTTTTCTTTACAAGAACCTAATGAGGCAAGTATATATCATTTCAAGGAGTTTGGTGAAGTTCTAAAGTATTTATTTCCCTTTCTTTTGAGTAACTTCCCCTTAACACAAGGAAAACTGCTCGGCAAATGGGAGGGATAACTGCTCGAGCAACAGTTATCCTGGCAGACATCATATAGGCGTAGATGGTGGCGATTGAACAAAAAATCAATTTACTCAAAAAAAAAAACTCGGGGAGAAAAAGCTCTAATAAGATCATTCCGGCCGAACAGCTCAAATTCCTCTCAGGAGCACCAATAAATATCGTAAGTGCAGCTATCAATCTACATGGCTTTAGTAAGATACACTAATGCTCTCACATAAAAGTGTCATTTAACAATAAAGATGGCACAGATGAAGATTTTCCCTCAGAGCCATCATCAAAGTATAGGAAACTTATGAGCTTCATCAAATAAATGACATCAGACGTTATTGCTTTAGAAATGCTTCCGAATGAAAACATCTAGGAGTTTCAGAGACTCAACCATTCACAATCACATGGTTAGTGAGAGAATCAGGCCAGGAAGGGGATTCTAATTTGATAGCATCTTAAATAAACGAAGGGTAGGGGAATAAGTGTAAGGGAGGAAATGAGAGCTTGTTGTAACCACTTGCTTATGTGGCAAAGTGGAGGGAAAATGAGCGAATTAGTGAGGGTTATAAATAGCAGTTGGGGGGATTAGAATCATTAGGCAAGAATTAGGAATTGGAAAATGGGGAGTTAGGCGTCTCGAAGTGCCTAGTCAGTTACTTTCTTTTTATTTTCTGCTCACCACCATTGTTATCACTGATTCAGTCTTAAAACTCCATCCAATACAATTTTATTGTTCTGTTTTATTGAAGATGAATACTGGTACCTATCATAATTGCAATCACCTGCTTACAGGGATAGAGGGTCATGAGAAAAAACCGAGAAATCGTTAAGGATGCTTTTGACGTAAAATCGGCTATACCTTTTTCTCACTCGCACCCATCTTATTTGGCCTTACCTTTGGCTCTGTTTTCATTTTGAGT
Organism: Oxytropis ochrocephala; assembly: GCA_020916435.1. Classification (NCBI taxonomy): domain Eukaryota; kingdom Viridiplantae; phylum Streptophyta; class Magnoliopsida; order Fabales; family Fabaceae; genus Oxytropis; species Oxytropis ochrocephala. The sequence continues at coordinate 119,623,875 of CM037088.1, forward strand.
TGTGTCACATAATTAGAGTTAAATTATTTTGTGAATTTATATTATAAAACTATTACATCAAGCACTATACATCATTAAATTATATATTCTAACTAGTTTGTATTATCCTTCTAAGTTTTGTGATTTGATACTCGAACTATTTACAACTCAAAAAATTAGTTTGGTGATTCACTATATGAATTGCGATTCGAGACCTATGGCCATTCACATTTTCACAATACTTTGCAAGAAAGAAATGTCACCTTTGTCAACAATTAGAACAATTAGAATGTAATTAATGCAAGGTTAAATTCAATACCCGTGAAATTATATATTCTGCTTGTTGTTTTGCAAAATGATGCCAAGATGGATGAAGGAATTTCCCTATTATAGGCAGTAGTTCAATATCTGATAAATACCTGCAGAGATTGAAATGAAAACCTTCAAATAAATTATATTGTACCAGTTAAACTACCATATTGATTCAAAGAAAGTAGAATAATGATGGGAAAAGAAAAAGGTAAATACCCGTCACCATCTTTGTCAAGCTGAGAAAACAACACTCTAGCTGAAGCATACATTGAATCATCAGAATGATGTGAGTCATTGTGACTTTCTTCATCATAGCTTCTTACCAAATCAAAGAGGCCATGGAAAAATTCATTAAAGTTGACCTTCCCATCCCTGTCCGTATCTCTCTCTCTGTAAAGAAATAAAAGGATACATCAAGCAAGAGTACACCAAGGCAGTGATACAAATAACCTAATTGTATATATGCTGAAGACTTCTCAACCCCTTCAGAAAAATAAGATCAAGCACAAATATTTTCTACATTTCTAATAATCGACACAAGTCCCTAACAAGTCCTTCAGAAACGCTCCGCCACGCCATCGCCGTCGCGGCCAAGGGCTGCTCCGCTCCGCTACGCCGCTATAGCGCGCTATTCAAAACACTGATTTCAATCACACTTCATTCTTTTTTCAAAAATATTTTATAAACTCAGTAACTTCGAAAAGTGGTAGATGATCGCACAAGAAAGAAAAATAAATCCTCTCCTCTCCTCCAAAATCCTTCTCCCAAACAGAGCCCAAAATTCTTAGAATAAACTATAGAGTACTTTTCATCTCCTTATTTTTGCTTCCTTGTTCTACTTGGCATAGACCAGGAAAACAGAGTTTCTGTCTACCTAGTACCTACCTCTCAGTTTTTTTTCCTATGTAAAACATAAAAATCCTTATTTGATTGTCTTTTTGGAATGTTTTTGTTGGTGTCTGACTCTGACTTCAAATTAGGATGAGGCAATTAGAGATAAATACAGGTTATGATGTATATAAATAACAAGAGAGATAGTACCTGATTTCCGCCTTGCACAACCATTGTTGAAGGTTAGGGTTTTTGCTTTCAGCCGGATTCAGAAAGCTACAACACATTCAAAAAAAAAATCAAAGAAACAAAAACTATTAGGTAAATGAATGAAATTGAGGAGCAACCGAGTTTAGTAAAATGAAAGAAAAACGATTCAGTGACTCACTCATTGAACTCAATTAAGTTAAGAAATCCATCTCCGTCTGCATCAGAAGCATTGAAATGCTCTTCTTTCCACCAACAATCACCGTTCTCATAAGAATCAGCATCTTCTTCTTCTTCTTGAATCCAACTTGGAGGACCTGATTCGGAGAATGAAACGAAACCATCGTGATCCTTATCGTGAAATTCCATCTCTCTCTGTACCTGTTGAAAACTCATTTGTGTTAACTCGTCTAGGGAAACGAACCAATCGGAGGGGTTCACGTCGTCAATTTCAGGGAAAAAGTGAACGATTTTGTTAGTGACTTTGAAGTCGACGTGGAAATGAGGAATATGGTGTTGTTTCTCTGATTGGTTGTGGTCGGAGTGGAACATGAGGAGGCGGCAGTGACGGCAGCGGTGGTTGCGGTTGCGGTTGTGGTTGTAGCTGGGTGAGTAGAAGAGTAGAATGGGCACGAACATTGCAACGATGGTGCAGAGAATGGAGCCTATTCTTCCCATTGTATTCGGAATAGATGAATTCAGATCTCTTCTACTGAGTTAGTTAGTATCGACGCTCGTGTTATTTTTTGGTTCGGAAAAGAGGACACTGATGGTTATGAAACAGTAGCAGAATCGCTATATCGCTATCGCTATATATTAATATACACAATCGCATCTTTTACTATTTTGGTGTGAATTTTTTTTTCGCAGTTTATCAATATACCCCTCATTTATACTCCACTGTTTATTAATATACCCCCACTTTATATTTTTAGACCGACATACCCCCACTATATTTTGTACCCCACCATTTATCAATATACCCTCATTTTGTAACTCACTGTTTACCAATATACCCCCACTATATATTTTTAGACCGACATACTTCGACAAAAAATTTTTATTTGTCCAACACTCTTTTTATTTATTATTATCTCTCTTAATTAATACACAATCGTTGACTTCCCCACTTTTGGTGGGAAAATTGTATTCCCACCATTTACTAATATACCCCTCATTTTGTACCCAACTGTTTACCAATATACTCTCATTCTATATTTTTGGACAGACATACCTCCACTCTATAATTTGTACCCCACCATTTACCAATATACCCCTCATTTTGTACCTCACTATTTACCAATATACCCCCACTCTATATTTTTGGACCGACATACCCTTGACAAAAAATTTATTTGTCCAACACTCTTTTTTTATCCACTTTTGGTGGGAAAATTTTATTCCCACCATTTACCAATATACCCCCTCATTTTGTACCCCACTCCAAATACCCCCTCATTTTGTACCCCACTCCAATATACCCCCACTCTATATTTTGGACCGACATCTTTCGACAATTTTTTTTGTCCAACACTCTTTTTTATCCAATTTTGGTGGGAAAATTTTATTCCAACCATTTACCAATATACCCTCATTTGTACCCCACTTGCTTACTAATATACCTCACTCTATATTTTTGACCGACATACTCCCACTCTCTATATTTTTGGACCGACATACCCCCACTCTATATTTTGTACCCCACCATTTACCAATATACCCCTCATTTTGTACCTCACTATTTAACAATATACCCCCACTCTATATTTTTGGACCGACATACCCCTGACAATTTTTTTTTGTCCAACACTTTTTTTTATTATCAAAATGTACCCCTCATTTTGTACCCCACTATTTACCAATATACCCCCACTCTATATTTTTGGACCGACATTGTTGCCTCATCCCACCAAGGCCTATTGTTGCCTCTTCGTCTTATATATATGTGTTGCGTATTTTTATACCCCCTTATAAAATGTTGATGTTTTTTCAAACTAAATCAGTAGACTTATTGTCATCACTCTCAAATCGTCGCATCGTAATCGTCCTAGTGAATGAATGAACGAACAAATGAACGAATCTGCTCTCTGTATAATCAAATCTTATGCCTGGAAAATTATATTTTTAGTGCACTTCTAATCTACTCTTTATAATCAAATCAAATTTTATATTAGGAAATTCATATTTTTAGTGCCCTTCTAATTTTGCTATTTGTCACTTCTTAAGAGTAAAATTGTCAATTACAATCCATCAATCAAATACTAATATATTAAATCAAATCAAATACTAATATACTATATCAAAAATCAAATCAAAGGAAATCAATCAAATACTCAAATATTAATATATATAATCAATCAAATTATACACTAATATAATAATCAATCAAATATCAAATACTATCAAATCAAATCTTGAATGAAATCTCATTTTCTTAGCGACAACAAGACAATGAGATCGACAATGAGAGTGGTAACGGGAGCGATAACGAAAGCGCTAACGATGGTGCATATCTTATATTAAATCTCATTTTCATTTTTCCTCATTTTTACTCTATTATTAAGATTATAAGAATATACCGATTTTTTTTTAATTTATTTTACAACACAAGTATTTTAATAAATTTGAAATATAGTCTTTTATCGGGTTTTCCCTTTTTCTTTTATTATAGATTTCATATCAAATTACAACAAATACAGTGTCACCCGTGCGGATGCACGAGTAAAGTACTAGTTAGCTGTAGAAGAAAACAGTAAAAAATATTGGGACGCTTAAATGCTACTGCCACATCACTCTTAACAAACTTATTTTCTTTTGTGGTATGAATAATGCTATTTAGATAAAAAATGTATTAGAATACGAATGTGTACATGAAATACGGAAGGAATACGCGTATAATATATTTAATTTTTATTTTAAATTAAGTTCAGTGTTCTACGCATATAATATATTTAACTTAAGATAAAAAAAATAAATGTATTATACTTGTATTTCCACTATATTCCATACTTATTTGTATTTTGGTATTGGTCTAAATAACATTTCTCTTTATTTTTAAGTTAGATTAGATTGAATGTAGTCCCCATTTGGGGTAGTAGTACGTTCAACAAATTTGGTATGTGGTTGTAAAGAAAACAATTGTTTTTGACAATTAAAATAAAGACAAATTTAGTCGGTTTAAATTTTAATTTTTTTTGGTCTATTTACGTAAATTGACAAATAAACACCACACACACGCACATTATAACTGATCACACTCGGGTTCGAACCCTAAAGTCGGCGTCCCCATATTGCTCAAATTGCCAAGGCAACCAACGGTGAAGGACATTAAATTTTAATATTTGTTCTCCGATCAAAAAACAAATTTATTTTTTTAACTTTGTTTATCAAAAAATTAACTTAATGTTTATATATTTGTTTTAAAAGTTAAAAATCTAGACTGTCAACTAAGAGTTTAATTTATATATAAATAATGAGTATAAGTTTTTACAACACAGTTCATAGAGTGGTTGTTTATCAATTGGTTAATTGGTGGTTATAATTACCAATAGACCAATTTATTTTTAGTGATATGTCAAATTTTAATTGGTAGATAGGGTAAAAGACTTATACACATATTGTTGTGTATATAAATTAAACTCAGTAATCATATAGGAAGGAGCGTATTTGGTTGTTCAAGAAATGTGTTAAATAAAATTCCTAATAGGTGTTGCTGTGTCACAATTCACAATTGATTTCGTATTATTTTCTTTCTAATAATAACTAGCGTGAAGATTAGCGTGAAGATTAGTATCTATTTTTTTAGATAAGCAATTGAGCGTGAAGACTAAGTATATTACACACAATTTACACATCATATTGTAATCATGATTCATATGATATGGGAATGAAGTTATTACTTATACCTATACGTCCAAATTTGCTTATTTTTTCTTACAGAAATCCTTTTTTTTTATAATTGTGATCTAATGATATTATTTTTATGAAGTTAACATGATGGTGATGATAGCTAAGGGATAGGAAATTTTTATAAATATTATTCAATGTTACGCTCGTTTTCTTTGCATCTTTATATCAGGTCCTCTAAGTCCTTTTCTTCCTTGCTCACCCAGCATTCATTACTTAAATTAATATTTAAAAAAATCACTTATGACGATATGTTGTTCGTATGTTATCCCAGAATGGTAGTTCAATTGGTTGAGTGAAAGAGAAATCGTTGGTAGTAAAATATTGGCGTACGGGGTTCAAACCCTGCTCCCCCCTCCCTTCTAATAACTAACACACTAATTACTAACTACTTTGCATATAAAAAAAATGTTGTTCGTATGTTACATATCTTAAAAAAAATGAAAAGTTGAAAATAATCTAAAAACTGTTTCATATAAGACAATTTGTTTTGAGTAGCTTCTCATAATAATCATTTTTTTAAGAATGATTTTTTTTTAAAATAAGTGATTTTCAGTAAGTTACATAAACACAAAACAACTTCTCATTTTTTTTAAAATCTCTAAAAGTCAATCTTTAAATTATTTAGCAACAAAATCACTTTTTTTTTTGACAAAAAGTTCACTTGTTTTTTAATCCGTATCAAACGAGTCGTGAGATGTGTGGGGTCATCTATCTTCAATTCAATTCAATGTACTTTCCCACTACGGCTGCCTCGTTTTATTGACAATGACATGCATATGACTAGGATTTTCTTTTGACGCAAGAGATGAGGATGAATGAGGTAGGAGGACCAAAAGTGACTTTTAATTCTATATTACATGGCTGGTCGGTTGTTCAAGGTTTGATCTTTCCCTTTAAAATCCCCTCTTTACCCTCCTATTTTAATTAGTGTATGTTTGGTTGGATGATTTTGGCCACTAAACTTGAGTTGGACCTATAAAAGTGCTTCTACTTACAATGAGTGTTTGGATTTCTTTAAAAAAAATTAACTTTAGTGTCTAAATTTGAGTTTGCTAGAAGCTACAAATAGTAGTTTTTGAGTTTGCTAGAATTTTTTTTGATAAGTTAGTTTGCAATAATTGATTCTACATATTCAATATATATTAATATTTCTCACATTTTTCGTTGTTACTTTATTAAAAATTATATTTTAAATATTTTATATGCTAATTTACTATTTTTGTTGTCTATTTTATCATATATTAGGCTTATAATATAATTTTAAGTTGAGACCCTTTAATAATTTCACACCGAAAAGCAATTATGATTTAATCCATCCAAACAACAAAAAACGTTGAAAATCACTTTTTCCATAACGATCAATCATGTTTGGTTCCGCATACGTGATATTGTTTCGTTCGTTTAGCAATCTTTCACTATGAAAAAAGAGAAGCAACAAAGTGTAGTTTTTGTTTTGACGTGGAAACCCAACGTGAATTTCAGATTTTCCAAAAACACATAGCGTATCCAAACAAAAATCACAATATGTTCAATTCACTTTTAACTATAATTCTTCCAAATCAATGCTGTCAAACTCAAGTATCAGTCACCGCAAAACCAAACACATGCTTAACATCTCATATTGTGTATGTTTATCGAATCACACGATTATTGTTTAGGAAAATAGAACTTGACTAATTCGGAGTTGGATTAGGAAATAGGTAAAGTTTGTTTTCAAAAAAATTTAATCGTTAAGAATCAAACTCAAAACTAATCGAATTTTATTCCTTTAAGAGAGTCATAGAGTGTGTTAACTATCCCACCCAAACTTAGGGATACAAATCATACTTTATTTATGCCATTAGTAAAATAAGAAATTTTGCCAAAAAAAGTAAAATAAGAAAATGATTCATATGAATATTTCATAGGTAGCATATTATAGATTTATAATAAACAACCTATATTTTATCAAAAAAATAAACAACCTATTTTGTTTACAAGAATAAACAACCTATTTTTTTTTGAAGCAACCTATTATAGGTTTAAAACTTGATATTAATATTTCTAACTAGCATATTTGGTATTTTTTATTTATAATCATATGAAAATTTAAGTTCTCATTAATCATATGAATTATTTTGCCATTTGTATCTATACAGATGCAGTTTTCTTAGTAAAATATTTATTTATTTTTTAATATGGGGCCCTTTACATTGTCCGTCTACATTAATTTTACTCTTTATGAAAATACTTGTCAAAAAAAAGTATAAATAAAACTTACTTCCATTGTTACTTTGTTAGTACACAGTTATTAATCTTCACTAAAATCAAACATTGAGATATCAAACCAATACAATCAAATTGTAAGAGACTAAATTGACTGACCATAAATATAAGTACATAGGGGCTCTACAGGAGCTTTCATAAAGAAAATACAAAACTATCGACCTTTGTATAGAAATATATACTAAACAACAAAAAGCACTGGGACTTTAGTCATAAGATTTCCTACAGTGATCATCGTGGTCATTATAGTTACATGGTATTTGTATAGAATTGTCGTGTAATATTTTGTGTGGCTCAACCAGTGACTTAAAAATCTGTATATCATTCTAATTCTGTAAACCACCAATTTCATTCCAAAATTTACATTCCCTCACATATCTAGGCACTCAAGTAAATAAAAAGAATAAGTAGTCTCTAACAGTTTTCATATTTGTCACATTAATCTCTAACATTGTCACATCTGGTTTGTTAGTTCCTGATGTTTGCCAATATGCAACAACAAGAACTAACAAGACAGATGTGACCAAACATTATAAACCGTTTAAAAGACTACTTATTATTTTTATCAACTTGAAGGGCAAAGTCAATGAACGAGTGTAAATTCAGAGATAAAATTGGTAGTTCACTCGATTCAAATATTTAGACCCAGTTATCTTCCAGCTGATCCAGGCATGGCTCTGCGACAAGCCGCAATATGCCTACCAGCAAGTAAGAGCTAGCAGATAATATCAATGGAAAGAAGTAATGGAAGTGTGATTGAGACCAAGTACCCTGCAATCGAGGTGATCATCACAGAACATTATAACGAAAATCTTCCCCATATGTATAGGCTGATATAGACGAGATGAAGAAAGAATCGCTCTTACCTAACATGAATTTAAAACACCTCATCATGGGAATCATCATATTCATCATTGTCATTGTTGAAAATAGCACTATAAAAGAGATATGGATGCTTAATCATGTCAGTCAAAGTAAGGCGCCCATCTTTGTCATCCTCTGCCTGTAATAACAACATTATACAACGGTTACTAATGAAATTAATGCATGATGTATTTTAGCACAAAAAAAAACATTATTACATATTTAACGAGCTGTGTTACCCAACAGATGTTGGAGTGCATGGTGTGGCTAATTGTCAGGAAAACTTAATTCATCCATTTAGTTAGAGATGCCTAACAAGTAAATCAAGCATGGCAGTATAAGCCTTCCAATTCAAAAAACAGAAAGATTGGCGAACAGTTAACAAATAGTAATTCATAATTCACATTGTTAATTAGAAATGCACCCTTGCTCTCCCTTCCTCCCTCATAAAACAGTACCTACTCTCTCTCTCTCCCTCTCTCTCTCTCTCTCTCTTTATATATATATATATATATATATATATATATATATATAATGGACAAAAGAAAGCATTGAATATTGAATGATATATAATAATTGTTAAATAGAAGATATGTACCACCATCTTTCCCACCAAAGTAAAGAAAGTATTTCCTTCTTTCCTCCTAAACCCACATATATTCACAAAAACAAGTTTCCTTAGCAGAAACGGAGATGAATCTAACTGTCGTGATCTATGAACTCATCATATCAGAACTGACGACATCATTCTACCACAAACAAATGTGCATTTCTGCAACTAGAAACTGGAAATGGAGAGAAGAAATGGACTCAAAAAATCGATTTACTATGTCCCCAATGAACCTATAACTAAAAGGAGCAAACAACACTTATCCCAAAATGAAGTGTAGGTAAAACAGACCTAATTGTTCTCATCCGAAAGAGTTGGGAGTTGGAACTCGGTCAATGACAGATTCATATTTTGAAGAGATCAAAGGGAAAGTAGAATTATCAATTACAAGCTTAAATCTTTGTTTTAAAAAGATCTCTTACCTGGCTAAAAAGCAACAACCATCAAGTGTTGGACCGTCATAACTTGTTTATTAGCTCAGCCCAAATTATCCTAAGTCTTCACACTCGCCCCGTATGCACGCAAGTCCGAGTATACTCAAGTCTGAGTTACTCCACCGGAATAAGTTGATAATCGTCAAGCACACTCAAGTTGAGTAAGGGCAACTGCAAATACAATATCGGAGCAATTCTACCGGGCACGCAGAATGCTTTGAAAAGAGGATGTGCTTTTTCTATCGCCAAATTTCCCCATCGCGCCCACTGACTGATGAAGAGTTTCCTATACCGCTTCTTATTCGATTCTGAAATGTTGAGAGGCAACGCGGGTCCAACCAAGCACATCATGAGCTGTGTTGTGTAACATTCGGTACGACTTTCTACCGGGATGCTCACACTGTTAGACATGTCCTCGCCACCATCTTCGTGGATAGGGTCTATTTGCTTCGGGTCAACACTGCCAATTTGATCAGACACTTAGCTTAGCGACCGGTCGACCTTCAAGTCTTGGGCGATGTTGGCGCTAAGATCCAGGTCATGATCACTACTGCTTAACGATAAGGTTTTGGAACTCTCGTCTCTAAATTTCCAAAGAACACTACTGCATCTTATTCTTTACAAGAACCCAATGAGGCAAGAATCCATAATTTCAAGGAGTTTGGTCAGGTTCAAAAGTATTTTTTTCCCTTTCTCTCGAGTAAATTCCCCATAACCCAATAACACGAGGACAACTTCTCGGCAAATGAGAGGGCTAACTGCTAGAGCAACAATTATCCTGGCATAGATCATATAGGCGTAGAGGGAGATTGAACAAAAAAAATTCATTCACAAAAAATGTCGAAGAAAAAACTCTAAGATCATCCCAGTCGAAGAGCTCAAAATCATCTCAAGAGCACCAATAAATATTGTAAAGTGCAGTTATTAATCTATATGGCTTTAGTAAGATACACTATTGTAAAAGTGTCATTTTAAGTTAACAATAAAGATGGCGCACAGCTGAAGAATTGCCCTCAGAGCCATCATGAAGGTACAGGAAACTTATGAGCTTTAGCAAATAAATGACATCAGACGCTATTGCTTTGGATATGCTTCCTAATGAAAACATCAACGAATTTTTTAAAAATCACAAGAACAGAGTATGGCACAGAAATGTGATGGAGGCCCAGCCATTATTAGGGTGCACAGTAGAAGAAGATTTCATAGCACTAGCAGAGAATCAACTATTCACAATCACAATGTTAGTGGGAGAATTGGGCCGGAAGGGGATTCTAATTGTAATCACCTGCTTACAGAACAGGAGAGTCAGGAAAAAAAACGAGAAATCAGTAAGGAGGCTTATGATGTAAAATTGGCTATACCCTTTTCTCACTCGCAACCATCTGATTTGGTCATAACTTTTGCTCTGTTTTCATTTTGACTTGTGCCGCATAATTAACGTTAAATTATATTGTGAAATTACAATATAAAGTTATTACATCAAGCACCATACATCATTACATTATATACTCCAATTAGTTTGCATTGTCATTCTGAAACTCGTGATTTGATAGTCGATGCTATTTACAATTCAAAAAAATAGTTTGGTGAGTCACAATTTGAATTGTGATTCAACACCTATGGCCATTCACATGTTCAGATGACTTTGCAAGAAAGCAAAGGCACCTTTGTCAACAATTAAAATGTAAATAACTAATTATTGTAAGGTTAAATTCAATACCTGTGAAATTATATATTCTGCTTGTTGCTTTGCATAATGATGCCAAGATGGATGCAGTTTTTCAATTATGGGAAGTAATTCAACATCTGATAAATAACTGCAGTGACCGAAATGAAAACCGAAAAACTAAGTATAGTGGACTGAGTAAACTACCATATTGATTCAAAGAAAGGAGAATAATAATGGGAAAAGAAAAAGGAAAATACCCGTCACCATCTTTGTCAAGCTCAGAAAACAACACTCTAGCTGAAGCATACATTGAATCATCAGAATGGTCTGAATCATTGTGACTTTCTTTGTCATAGCTTCTAACCAAATCAAAGAGCCCATGGAAAAACTCTTTAAAATTAACCTTCCCATCTCTGTCCGTATCTCTCTCCCTGTAAGGAAATAAAAGGATACATCAAGCAAGAGTACACCAAGGCATTGATACAGATAAGCTAATTGTATATAAACTGAAGACTCCCCAATCCCTTCAGGAAAATAAGATTACCCACAAAATTTGTCTACATTTCTAATAGCTAAGCTGCCACAAGTCCCTAAAAAACAATTCCAATATTGCAACTGCTTCTAGAGGAGCAAAATGATTGCAAAGCAAGAGTCATTTTCGATAACCAAGCCAATCAAGCATCCATCCCTTACAAAATGCATACACTCATGCATCCCTATCCTAACCAGCATCACCTGCTTAATGGAAGTTATTTTAGAAAAGTTATTTGAAACACCATTGTCTTGATCTAGATATGAGGATCCCTTGATAAGCTAAATATTTGAATTAGATGCTCGTGTTTGGTACCCAGGTATATGATTATATTGTCATTCAATATACATGCCAAACAAAGATCAATTTTAGATGCTGAGTAAAGCGCTAACTAACTTCCACAAATGACCAATTATATGTATCTTTGAGTTTGAAATTGTGTACCAAGGATCTCCTAGATAATAAGTATTATACACTTGCATTGTATCTATACAAAAGAAGAAATGATCCTAGCACATGTTTTGTTCGGTTGGAGCCTTGTAGCTAAAAGGCTAAGGATCTGTTTGGGAGGGAGATTTTGGAGGATTTAGGAGAGGATAGGGTTTGTGAGGCCTAAGTCTATATTTTAATATATATTTGACATTTTAAAAAACGGAAGGAATAACATTGAAAGTTGATCATATAGCATTTCAATCACACTTCATTCCTTTTTCAGAAAAAATTTAAAACCTCCTTAACTTAGAAAGGTGATAGATGATCATAAAACATTTCAATCACTCTTCATTCTTTTTTCATAAACATTGTATAAGTAAGTTAACTTACAAAAGGAAAATAAGACCTCCCTTCCCATCCAAAACCCATCTCCTAAAACCCATAGACCAGGAAAACAGAGTTTCTGTCTACCTAGTACCTACTTCTCTGTTTTTTTTTTCTTATGCAAAACAAAACAAAACAAAAATTCCTATTTGATTGTTTCTTAGTGATGCTTTTATTGGTGCCTGACATCAAATTAGGATAAGGTAATTAGAGATAGATACAGGTTATGATGTATATAAATAACAAGAGGGTAAAGAACAGAGTTACTACCTGACTTCTGCCTTGCACAGCCATTGTCGAAGCTTAGGGTTGTTGCTGTCAGCCGGATTCAGAAAGCTACAACAAATTCAATAAACAAACAAAAAAACACTATTAGCTAAATGAATGAAAGGGATCACGATCACGATCACGAACCAAGTTTAGTTGCTAATTGAACTCACTCATTGAACTCTGTTAAGTTAAGGAGACCATCTCCGTCTGCATCAGAAGCATTGAAATGCTCTTCTTTCCACCAACAGTTACCGTTATCATAAGAATCAGCATCTTCTTGAAACCAACTAGGAGGCCCAGACTCTGAGAATGAAACGAAGCCGTCGTGGTTCTTGTCGTGAAGATCCATCTCCCTCTGACTTACATGCAAAACCTCTTTCTGTGCCTGCTGAAGGTTCCACTGAGTTAGTTCGTCGAGGGAAACGAACCAATCGGTGGGATCCACATCGATCTTGGGAAAGAGATGTACGATCCTGTTGGTGACGTTGGAATCGACGTGAGAATGAGGAATGTGATGTTGTTTCTCCGATTGGTTGTCGACGGCGGAGTGAGTGAAGTCGGAGCGGAGCACAAGGAGGCGACGGTGGCGGCGGTGGTTGTTGGGTGACTGAGAGAGGAGATATAGCACCAACATTGCGACGATCGTGCAGAGAATTGAGCCTCTTCTTCCCATTGCGTTGAGATGAATTCAGATCTCTTCTACTCGTTTCGATTCAACTGCGTGAAGTTGGTGTTGTTAATTATGGTGCGAACTATGAAGGGAGAAGGGAAATGTATTTATAGCTGTAGTAGAGTAGAGAGTAGAGAGAAAGAGAGAGTGGTTAGTTAGATATAAACTATTATTTTAATTAACGGATAAGAATAAGATCGCTTAATGGAGTGAATTTAATCTTTCGAGAAGAATGACCGATAGTGCGATACGATTGTTTTACGAAAAAAGAAGAGGGTGTTGCTTTTCCCACGCCCCCTCCTACTCAAAACACACCCCATAAGGATGTGAAATGACCAAAAAAATAAAACAAAACCTCTTTTTTTTTCGAAATTTCACTGTTCGAACACGGCGCTGAACGAGTTCGAATGACATCGTTCGTGTGTGTTAAATCTGGACTTCACACCTCTCTGTGCGTAATTTCACCGTTCGAGCGAGTCGCCACGCGAACAGCGAGTTCGCATGAGGGTGTTCGAACACGCACTCAAAACACACCCCATAAGGATGTGAAATGACCAAAAGACCACCCAAAACCTCTTTTTTTCACGAAATTTCACTGTTCGAACACGGGCCTTCGAGCGAGTTCGAATGACATCGTCGTTCGTGTGTGTTAAATCTTGACTTCACACCTTCATGCGTAATTTCACCGTTCGAGCGAGGTCATGCGAACAGGTTCGCATGAGGGTGTTCGAACACGCACTCCCCTTAAGGGTATTTTTGGAATATTTAGAGTTAAGGGGTGTGAAAGAGTAGGAGGGGGTGTGGGAAAAGCAACGCCCAAAGAAGAAAGTACATTACCATACCACCTACCTCTAATTTCTTTCAAAGTATGCCAAGGGCTTTGGCCCAATATCTCTTGTGCTCTTTTTTGTCTTTTCTCTCTTTTTTTTTAATAAATTCTGACAGGATGCCTATTTGATTAAAAAAATTAGAGAGTATAATCGGACAACTATTATACATTTAATTTGAGAAATGCTACTTACTACAAAACGTGATGTACGAAAGTGAAGCAAACCAATTGTCAAAAAAAAGAAAGTGAATCAAACCACACAATTCTTTTACAACGAGTTTGGATTCTCATAACTACTTGTGGAACAATTTTGGAGAGAGAGTGACACAAATTCGAAGAGAGAGTCGCACAACAAAAGATAATGTTATTTATTGTATTTATTATTATATAGTATGTGTCACGCTCTCTTTGAAGTTGTCTGATAAGTAATTGTGAGGATCCACACTCTTTTTACAACCAACCACTCGTGTATAGACTTTTACAAGCACCACTAATAACAATTTATAGAGTCGCTGGTTATCAATGCCAACCTGTGATTACCAATTGACCAACTTCTTTTTAATGATGCGGCAATCTGCAATTGATAGATAGTGTAAAAAACTTGTACATCTATTGTGTGTATAAATTAAATCCTATTATTAATCGCAATTTATATTATGGAAACTGATTTAGTTTTGCACCAAATAGTGGTGGTGCTCTATAAATTTCTTTAATCTCGTACAAACAATTTTCGTACTATTATTTTCCTTTCAAGACACCTTGCTACGTTAGAGTGCTGGCATTTATTTTCATGACACGTGGCTCTCCAGAATGTTGACATTATGTCAAGACACCCTTTCACAAACAGTTGGTGATCACTAATCTAGCACAAACGGGTGCGATAACATGAATGTAGACTAATTCCTGTTATCAACAAGACTCACTAAAATAGATTAAAAGAAAAACAGCATCACAAAAGGATCTAAAATATATTCTAACAAAATATGTCTATGTCTACCCAATAACATTTAGAAAGGATGACAGGGGTTTCTTCTAGTTTAATTAATTGCTCGCAAAAAATACTCAATTTATAAATAAAAAAATAGTGTCATCAGTCGTTAAAGTCTACATGAATTGTAAGTTCATTTTATTTTGGCGTTCGGAAATATTGTTTAATATGAGCTAACCATTTACTCTAACTTTAACACAAATTAGTAGATTACCCGTGCATCCGCACGGGCTAATCGTGTTATGTGACATAATTATATTGAAATAGAAATGTTGATCAAAGGTCATTCTTATAACATCAGTTGCAAAATATAAGTATATAAAACTAATATTGGCTTTACAATGTGTTCTTGTCACACTTATAACATTAACGTAAAGTTGATACAAAGTTCAACAAATATGCTACAAATATTTATTTTAAGAAAAATATGCTACAAATATTTTTTTTATATAAATGAATATATAAATATATCGTAAGTACAAAAATATAAAAATATTTATATTTATATTGACAACATGCAATGGATACCCATAGAGATAGATAGCTCAAATTTTCTCTAATATATACAAATAAGTTCTTATGAACTAAATCATTGCATGTTTTCCGGTTGAGAGGTAAGAATGTGAGCAAAAATTATAGATAGTAGGTTTATAGTAGTCCTCAAAAATTATAATTATCATTGACAAATATTCATCCTGTGTTTTTTATCTATCACTGTAGTTATCACTGTGCTTGTATCCTGTGTTTTTATCTATCACCAGTAGTTATCTCGCTTATATATATATATATATATATATATATATATATATATATATAAGTAGATTGTAAAAGTTAGATAGTAATTAATTATCAATAAGAAATATTTGTTTTATATTAATTAGTAGTTTAAATAATCATTAAGTCTTTTTTTCAGATAGCAGGTTTGTACTTTATATTAGTCTTCAAAAATTATCAATGACAAATATTAATCTCGTGTTTTTTTATATATTATCGCAGCTTTATCCAAAGTTTTTATAGATCAATGTAGTTATCTCGTAGTGTCAATTGATTATTTTAGTTGATTAGTATCTTATAGTAGATAGTAAAAGAGAGATAGTAGATTACCAATAAGAAATATGTGTATTAAATTTTAATCAGTAGTTTAAATAGTCATTAAATCTTCTTGTTTTTTAGATAGTAGGTTTATAGTAATCTTCAAAAAAATTAATTATCAATGAAAAATGTTAATGCTCTGCTTTTTTATATATCAGAGCAGTTATCCCGTGTTTTTTTTTTATATATCAGTGACAATTATTTGTCTTTTTCTAGGTATTAATGACAGATATTTGTCACATGTGTTTTAAATATTAATAAGTTTAAATAGTAATTAAGCCTTCTTGTCTTTTTAGATAGTAGGTTTATAGTAGTCTTCAAAAATTTTAATTATCTTCCGTCAAAAAAAATTCTAATTATCAATGGCAAATATTTATCCCGTGTTTATTTATATATCTTTGCAGTTATCCCTTGTTTTTTTATATCAGTGCAGTTATCTCGTAGTTTCGATTGATTATTTTAGTTGATTAGTATATTATAGTAGATAGTAAAATATAGATAGGAGATTATCAATAAGAGTGTAAACAGATTTCGAAGAGAAAAGAGAAGATAATTTTAGTAGTGTAGTGTTTGTATAAATTTAGGTAAAAAAAAAACTAAAGTGAAATGATAAGAGAAATAGAAGAATTGTTTATGTGAAAAATAAAAGTAAAGTAAAAAGAAAAAAAATGAAGAAAGAGAGTGTTTGAGAAAAGTGAAAAGGAGGAAAGAGAGTGTAAGAAGAAAGAGAAAAAAAAGTAAGAAAGATAGTGTAAAAGAAAAGTGAAAAGGAGGAAAGAGAGTGTAAGAAGAACAAATAAATTTACATTTTTGCCCTCAAAGATTTGAGGTGTCTTTTAGATAGGATGAGGGTATTGGTAAAATCATAGGTGGTTTAGATGTATAAATATAGTGTAGATTATTTTTTGTTCGACAATTTGTTGTCCATTGTCCTACTACGAAACACTTTCATCTTTGCAAATATATGTTCATATTTTTTTGTACAGCCTGACTTAAACAACATCTCAATAACTTCTATCCCCGTTCTAAAATTTTCCATAAAATAACTATTACTATTTTTACATGTATGCCATTTGAAATTTTGATTTTAATTTCATAATAATCATGTCACATAACTTAAGTTTTGTCTTTAATATAACCTAAATCATTGCCCCCTCTCTCTATAGAACTTGAAGCATTGGCATCGTCTATAGGACGAGTCACCACACTAGTATCGTAGAATCTTGCTTGTGATACATGATGATTCAATTGGTTACATCACCCTTCACAAGTAAAAGAATCTACTTTAACAATAGTAAAAACATATGCAAACACATTTACATTTTTAGACATCTTATATTTTTGACATTTGGCAAAAAATAGGGGCAATTTAGTAAATTCACCACTAAAAAACAAAACTGACAGCTTTTTAAAAAAATCGACAGATGACGCCATTCGGTATCATTATGACGCGCTTATCACTATCATGCTATCATGCTATTATTTGTCGGTGACACGCCAGTCGTCGGTTGACTTTTTTTTCAATGTTTTTTTTCAAAAAAACTGTTTTTTTTTAAATCACGGTTTTTGAACTAAAAAACTGTTTTTTGTTTTTAAATAACTGTTTTTACTAACGGGGAACCAACAGAGATACATATTTTACCAACTATTCAAAATAATTACTTTTTTTACAACGATGAAATTAATATTTTAATCATTATCCATTGTCAAAAAAAAGACGTACCTGTAACAAAAATTTAAAATTAACTTTTTTATATTACCTCATATAGAAGAACAAAAAGTCATAATATGTGGCAACGTGAGCAACAACGAGAGACTGACAATGGGAGTGGCAATGGGACTGACAACTAGAGAGGTAATCTAATGAGAGCGCCTACGGGGGAGCCAACTGGGATGCATATTTTACCTCTAATGTCCAAATACATTATTATACTATTTTCTTTTTTCTTCACTTTTACTCTATCTACAATTTATTATTTTCTATAATCTTTCTTTTAAAACTATCAAGATCAATCAATTTAATCACTATAAATTATAAAAAAAAATAAAAAATTAGCCGCTACTACCAAATATTACAAAATAACTTATAAAAATGTGGCAACGTGAGCAACAACGAAAGATGACAATGGGAATGACAACGGGACTGACAACTAGAGAGGTAATCTAATGAGAGCGCCTACGGGGGAGCCAACAGGGATGCATATTTTACCTCTAATGTCCAAATACATTATTATGGATCAATGTAATTCGGATTGTCAATGGGGATGCATATATTCCACTTTGAATTTCAAATCATATATTTCGGACATTATTTATAACTTATGAATATCTTTCAAATTATTATTATGACTTCATAGCATTACACCGACCATACAGTATCACCCGTGCGTATGCACAGGTAAAATACTAGTATTTAATAAAATTTTCCCACCCATTCTCTCTTATATACCACGACTGACGTATTGAATATTGCTACTTTCTTCTTTTTATTTACATATTTTGTTATATTAAATTTTAGGTAAATTTTTTGAATGTTCAAATATGTAAAATTTGTTACTTAATAACTAGTTTAGTGAAAAAATAATAATTTTTAAATAAATTATGTAAAGTACGATATTAAGCAGTGTGTTTTGAAGTATTTTAGAGCCTAGAAAAAATTTAACTATTCAAATATGCGAAGTTTGTCACTCAATAATCAGTTTGGTGAAAAGAAAAATAGTTTTGTGACATAATGTGTAAACTGCGGCGCTAAGTAGTGTATTTTGGGATACTTTTAGAGTCTACAAAAATATTAAATGTTCAAATACGCAAAGTTCGTTCGTCAATAATCGGTTTTGTGAAAAGAAAAAAATAATTTTGTTGCGAAATATGTAAAGTGTGTACTAAGCAGTGTGTTTTGGGTACTTCAAAGTCCGTACAAAAATTTAGATGTTTAAATACGCGAAGTTCGTCCCTCAGTAACTAGTGTGGTGAAAAAATAATAATAATTCTATAACAAAATATGTAAAGTGTGATACTAAGCAGTGTGTTTCGAGGTACTCTAGAGTTCAGAAAAAACTCAACTCTTCAAATACGCGAAGTTCGTTCTTCAATAACCAGATTGATAAAGAGAAACAATATTTTTGTGGCTAAATACGTCAAGTGTGATGCTAGACCATGTGTTTTCAAAACTTTAGAGTCAAAAAAATGTTTAGATGTTTGGACATGAAATTAAATGTTAAATTGTTTCACTTCAATATCGAATTTCTTAAAGAAAACAAATTGTAAATTAGTGATGTTCTTAAATGTAGCTATGCAGCCCCTCCGATGAATGTTGTCTACGTCCCTATCGTTAAGAGGAGTGACATCAAGAAATATAGTTGATTTTCGTATCGCATAATTTTATATCGTAGATGTAATAAGAGGAATAAATTTATCCTAGGGTTCCTCTACAAAATTCACTCACATAAATATGCTTAAACACATCAATGGATAACATTATAATTTAAAGACTTAATTATGTTTTTACCCCCTGCAAATATGGGGTGTTTTGCTTTTACCCCCTACAAAATATTTTTTTTAGAAAACCCCCTTGCAAATATTTTTTGTTTGGTGTTAATCCTTCTGTTAAGTCTCCGCTTGCAAGTTGTTGAGCTATCTTAACAAAATTACTTGTTGGCTTTGCCAACTCATTTGTTTTTATTTTTAAATAGTGACTTGGATATATAAAATTATAAAACAATTTCATTTTCTTTTATTTTTAATTTATCTTTATCTTCATCATCTTCTCCTTTCCCCATATTTTCTCCATCTTCAGCAACAACACAGCCACTACTCAGAATGAAAACCACCACACCAAAAATCTTGAATTAAAGAAAACCAAAAAGCCTCGTTCATCAATCTCTCTTCACCTTCACTGATAAAAAAAAATCTCTCAAGCAAAGATTGCCATAAAAAACCTCTCTTCACCTTCTCCATTCACAAGAAAAGATTGCCATAAAAAACCAGAACATCCAGATCTATCTCCAAACCAGATCCATGCTTCTTCTCCTTTCCCCTTCATTTTTACTTGCGGTTCACCTAACATTGAACCCTAAAAACACCAGAACACCCTTTGTTGAGAAAATCATAAATCTCTGTGCGAAGTGGTGGTGTTTCGACGGTGAAGGGGGTGCGGTGGGGGTGATCGATGTTCCGACGGTGATGTATTAAATTCGGGTGAGGTATTAAAGGGGGTGCGAAGTGGTGGTGTTTCTGGCTCAGTAAACAGATCTGGCTCACGTGGTGGTGGCGATGGCTCTCGGAGCTGATGTGGTGGTTATGTGGGAGAGACACAAAGAAAAAGATGGGGAAGATGGATTTTGGTTTGAGATTTGGGGTTGAAGAAGATGGTATTAAATTGGAGATTTAGGTTGTTTCTTTTTATATTTGGCAAGCCAACTTGGGATAAAAAAATTATAAAAGAAAAAAAAATTACAAGTGAGAACTCTGTCAACCATGTAGGACAATTGTGTGACACGTAGGCTATTTTTGTAACGTTTAGATAACAGAAGGACTAACATCAAAAAAGAGGATTTTGCAAGGGGGTTTTTAAAAAAAATATTTTGTAGGGGGTAAAAGCAAAATACCCCATATTTGCAGGGGGTAAAAACATATTTAAGCCTAATTTAAAATAGGTCTTTGCTTTTCCCACACCCCTCCTACTCACCACACACCCCCTTAGCTATGAAATTACCTACTTAGCCTTACCTTTCTAAAAAATTCCCTCCATATACTTCATCTCTCTTCTCCTCCATCTCCTACTCACTCCCCTCAAACACTCCAAACCTCCCATCTCTCCACTCCAAATCCTATCCTCCATTCCTACATCATTAACCTTCTAATCATCTTCTCAACATTATCAGGTATTATCCCTACCAAACTTTTTTCGTTTTCATCTCTAAAAGTTGTTGCATTTGTTTTTTTTCTTCAGAAATCGCGCTTGGTTCAGTTGCCCATATCCGAACGGGTTCGGATAGCCACAACCGAACCTTGTAAATGACTTTGAGAGTGTTTCCTTTCATTGTCTTTGTCTGTGCGGTATCAGGTGGGTTCGGTTAAGGCCAACCGAACCTGTTTGGATCCCCATCTTCGGACGAACAAAATTGATAACACACCTCCTTCTAAATTTTTATAACGTCCAGTTGACGTTAGTCGAACACGTTCGGTTGGTCTTAACCGAACTCCTCGTAAACACGTCCTCCATCAGATTCCTAGAGCGTTTCACGTGAGGGTATTTTTGGAATAAAAAATGTTTGGGGTGTGTGGTGAGTAGGAGGGGGTGTTGGAAAAGCCGTGGCCTTTAAAATAATATGATATAATATAGGCCAAGCCCGTGCGGAACACGAGTCATATCACTAGTAGTTGTAGTTACTAAATCTCAGACGGTCTAAGGAATACCGATTGGTTGGTCTTAACCGAACTGCTCGTAAACACGTCCTCCATCAGATTCCTAGAGCGTTTCACGTGAGAGTATTTTTGGAATAAAAAATATTTGGGGTGTGTGGTGAGTAGGAGGGGGTGTTGGAAAAGCAGTGGCCTTTAAAATAAACTTAATATAATATAGGCCAAGCCCGTGCGGAGCACGAGTCATAGCGCTAGTAGTTGTAGTTACTAAATCTCACGATCTAAGGAATACCGACTCAAAGCCATGTCTTGTAACATTTTTAAAATAAAGGTTTCATCTATATACACAATAGATATATAAATATTTTATCAATTATAAGTTGACATGTCCTTAAAAATAAATTAGTCAATTAGTAATCACTTTATATGTCAATTTATACCATGAATTGTTATTAGTTGTGATTGTAACTGTACATAATAATTAGACTCTAAAATAAAATATTATCATTCTTCAATATATTAAACAATTTTCATGTTTACATCTTTTTGACGTGTATTAGTCCATGTAAGGTGATGCAAATACATATCTAAGACTTGATGACATAGCTCCTTAACTTTTATTTTAACAAGCCAACTTCTCATTATTATTTTGTTATTATTTAATAAAATAAATATTACCTTCCTTTGATACAATAATAAATATTACATTGAAAATACTTATGATTAATTAAAATAAAACATGTGTCTCGAAAAATATTAAAATAAAATATATTTAAATGTAATATAATGAAAAACTTAAGTCTTTATATAAAATAAGTTATATGTTTATTAATTTTCAAAACATTTTAAAAACAATTATACCAAATAATATTTATTTTTTTCATCTTTAAAACAATTAGTTAAACTAGATTACGAAATAGATTTGTTCTCTTAAAAGAAATGCTAAAAAACACTCTAACACTCATTTTTTCAGCAGACTTTTTTTATCATTAAGAGTCAAATACATCCCACTTAATCATGCTGAGTCTCATGTAAATTTAGTAAGGTTTTTATAAAATCCAGTCAATAAAAAATAATGTATTAGAAAATAAGACAAACGTTTCTATTCGGGAAAAAATTCATCTTTTCTTTCTCTATATTTCAAGTCCCTCGTCGAAATTAAAATAATAAACACTTTTTTTTAAAGTAGGGAAAACAAAAAGTTAAGAAATAGAAAATCAGAATGTAGTTACCCGTACAACAGAATAAGAATAAGAATACTAACAACACATACAAGATAACATAATTGAGTTAGGAATAGGATCCTCTCCAATCAGTGCTCTCTATCTCTGTCTTTTTTCTTTTTATTTAATTTTTTTAAAACAAAATAATTTAAAAGTTGAGATTGAATATTATAGAGATCTAATGGAGAGGATTACACTTAGAGCTGGCAAAACGTATTACTCGGCCCATATCGGGCCGACCCACATCGGGCTTGGATTTTTGCGGGCTGGGCTATTAAGCCCGAATTACAATTTGGGCTCAACTTTTCTGGCCCAAGCCCGACCCTATGCGGGTTGCGGGCTTTTCGGGTTAGCCCGCATTATGCGCCAATTTTTTCTGCCACTGTCTTATAGAATTAGAAATAATGAAATTCATTAGCATCATGTGATGCTCTTAAAGTTTTACGTTCCTGGAAGAGGAGGGTTGGCTTTCAATATATAATATGATATTCTGGAAGTTACAATTCGATACTCTTCAAAAAAAATTAATCTTCTAATGCGCAGTCAGTTCAAAGAACACCACCAATCAATAGCAAAGTCAAATTGCAAAGCTGAACCCAAACGACTCACCTTATGGTAGGAGGAGTTAACTCTAACAATAGGAATACCCACGTAAAATTGTACTTAACATTAAACCTAAAATTGTAGAGCAGTGTTTAATAAAAAGACTATGATAAACAAAAAAGAAGAGGTACAATTACATATATTAATCAGATAAATAAACAGAAGAGGAAATATAAGATTGGTCAAAAAAAAGAAGAGGAAATATAAGACTTTATTTTACTGTGTTGTGTACTTGTGTTTTATTTTTTGGACTTTCACGTTGGTTTTGGTTAACTTTTTGGCAGCAAGATGCTCACAATTTTTTAAACTTGCGGGCTTACAGGCTACCCAAGGTCCGGTCAGGCTAGCCCAACACGGGCCAGGGCTTTTTTAGGCTGGGCTAAAAAGCCCACTTATAAAAATGGGCTAGATTTCTTTGGCCCGAGCCCTATGTTTTTCCGGGCTAATCCGGCCCGGCCTGACGGGCTCGGCCCATTTTGCCACCTATATACTGACTGAAGTGACTGGAGGGATCCCAGACTAGAGAGGATTGAGGTCCATTGAGTTATCACATTTTACCGATGAGTTATCACATTCTACTTACTCAACAAACACATAAGCAATGTAATTTAAAAACTGATTCTCCTATCCTAAATATCAAACGGGTACTAAAAGTTAAGATAAGAAAACTACACACTTTCAACTTATGATAGTTGTTATTTTAAAAACTGCAGAATTATTTCAATTTTGTTTGTATATACACGGATATTGAAAAGTTTATCCAAACTGATTTTATGACAATTTATAACGCTCAAAACAGCAATGATGAAGAACTGGCACTATTCTATTAAACGCAATTCAGTGCATTAAACATCGGATCAATCTCTCAACTGCCTATAGCTACAACATTGCTAGACATTATGCATCTGAAAAAGGATTAGTTTAAAGAAGTGCAGAACTTAAATTTTTATTTCATTTTCATAGCCTCATCATAATTTGGTTATATTTACAATACTACAAGTACCCCAATCTGTCTCCATGCAAACTCTCTGCACCACCAGCTGTTAACTTGCTTGAGCTGATATTTGGAGGCATCTGAGAATTCATCTCTGCAAGCTCTCTTACACGTACCAAAATTGGCTCAGGGATCGGAATTGCACCATGCTTCCGCGAATTCATCTATCACACACTCGTGCATAAAATAAGTTAATTTGCAACCAACTAACCATGGAAGCTGAATTTGTACTTTCCCAAAATTCTATTTGAACAACTTGTGTATAATAATTTTCATTTCAATAAAGTAACTTGAGGATGAATGCAAGATGAAAAGCATTATGCAGAGAAAACATACAGGTATAATAATACCTTGCATAATGGCTTCTCAAGTCTCAAGCATGCATGGTGTGAACATGCTGACACAGTTCACAGCATGCACTGGCAGAAGACATGATGAGATTGTATTAGAAACCTAACTTAACCCACTTTTGCAAAGATCAAACTAAAAAGTAGTGTTATAAACTCTTACCCCTTCATCTGCAGGTGTCTGTGCAAAACTAGCTTTGAGCAAATTCCTCCACTTATCCTGCAAAGCAAAATATGCATTCAATATTATGCAGTGCCCGACAAAGACGAAAACCTAGCCATGTATATATTATACCACTTTTGACATGATCAAAAGTTCATATGAGATGGATTTATTGACTGATTGCAATAATGAGTACCTTTAGATCAACAGAGGTACGATGTGAGTATGACGAAAAGGAGAGCCGTTTGATCTCTGACCACCTCCCTGCTCCACACCGCGACACACCTTCAACCAATTTCATTACCTCAACAAGAGTCCAAGCTCGATGGTGTTTCCTCCTCATTCCTCCTTTAGCAGTGGGAACAGTAGCTATTATATTGTTCTCTGAAGGATGATTAGGTGGTGGATCTGCCCTTTTTGGCCTAAATTCCTGCCTTGGTGGTTCAGTTGTGCCAATTACCGGACAATGCGGCTCTTCCACAGATTCAGAAATAGACTACAAGAAAGACACACACCCACCCACAATAAGAAAAAGAAAATTATAAAAAGGAAATGGTATCACATCAGAGAAGTCAGTTATCTCTCTTACAAGTTAGGGGCTTGAAAGGTACTGAAGTAAGAATTACGTATGAAAATTAACACATATTACATAGTAACTTAAGCTTATACCTCCTTTAATTGTTATGTCATAATTTCACATATCACATAAGCCCCACCAAGTACTAGATAAACTACAAAAGAAAGTAAAAAAAATACTATCTTCTAACTGGGAAGAAAAAGGGTGAGAGTCATCGATCATCTTAGCATTTATTTAGACATTAAAAGAATATTACTTGTTTAAAAAGGGTACAATATTCCTTCTACTGAAATTAGTGCCATCCAAACACATTTGAACAAAATGAAGCAGTGCTTTAACCTGTGAAAATGGGAGGGATGATTCATGGTACAGTAATAAAATGAATTTTACAGGCTCTTTGACCTGGATACTTAAACAGTACCTGCCCTAAACCCTCCAGATAACTTATTCACTTTAGAAACAACAATGTATTGCAAAGTATCTTTAAATTTTGAAAAAAAAAACAAAAAAGAATAATTAAATTTCGAAAAAATGTGGAAATGAAACTTTTAAAATTGTGATATTTTGACACAGAAACTAGACACCGTATAAAATACATCCAATATAAAAGTTGATTTGATTGGAAGAGCGAGAAAGAAGCAATAAAAACCTAGTAAACTGTATAAAAATACGGTATTGATGTCTAGATTTGTGTCAAAATAACTTTACTGCACATTTTATAACCTGTGAGGCATCTGAGTAAAAGAAGCCACATAACACATTGAGAAGGAGTGAGGACTCATATTTAATATATGGAGGTTGATAAATGAAACTCATATTGACAGAATTATTTTAATAAAAGGCCGATATTTTTAAAAAAACAACTCCATCCATTAAGGTATTGCAAGTATAAAAAATATTTTGAACCCCTATTTTATATATAACCAAAGTACCAAACACAATAAATAAAAAATATAAAGTAAAATGAGGAGAAAATAAGACTTAAAGATGCAAGCATTGTGTCTCCAGTCAAACAAACCGAAGGACTGAATGAACTGCAGTCAGAAAATTATTTCCTCCTTGATTGTATCAAATCCCTGATAATTAACTATCATATACCAACCGGCCCAAATTAGGTCACGCTCAGGGTTCATCAAAAGTTCTCAAAAAATCATTCCATAAGAAAGTAGCAACCATACTAGGGGATAAAGTAGGACATTGATTGTGCCCCAAATGGAAATATTTTTTTCCCGTAACTCCTAAATTATAACTTTCCCCAAATTTGATAAACAGTTTAAAAGAAAATTGGTATTAACACACTGCAATAGCATTAGAAATTTTATTTACTACCACGTTGAGTATATGCATTCAATTAAGGAAACATAAGCAGTAAATTAAGCAATATATATATATATATATATATATATATATATATATATATATATATTAGGAGCTAAATACATTGTAAACAAATTAAAAAAAATTAACAATAATTTCCAAACTCCAGTGGCAGGTTAAGAATTACTATTACCACACAGACACTGTTATGATCCTATAATTGTTTCATGATATTCATTGTTTTGTCTTAATTTTTTCACACAAATGTTCTTTTATCACAAAAAGTAAAATTAAATGAACCTTAGATGATCTTACTGGCTGAAGGAGCTTCATAGGTGTGGGCCTTGGCTTCAAGACTTTATCCTGAATCTCACTACCAGCATCAGATCCATACTCGCTAAGGATCTTATTACCCAATTTTGTAGCCTCAGCCATGCCAGTTGGATGGAATTTCTGAAACAAAAATCATGTTTTGTGTTTGTAAGAAAATAAAAACACTTTCCAGGACTTTGATATAACAGTTATTTCCAGAACATTCAAGAGACTGCTGGAAAGACAACAGAACTAGAAAGGCACTACTGGAAAGACACACAGGCATGCTATCATACATGGCAAGGCCCAACGACAACATCAATATGAAGCATTAGATTTGGCCATAAAATTAGAGCTGGAGAAAAAGCATTATGTATCCAACTCAAACAAAAATACTAACAAAATACTCTAACATGCTAATTGAGTTTGAGTGTATCTAATAAATGAACATTATCACTTACCATAAGAGATGTGAATGTTAGAATAATTTAGAACATCTTGGGCGATCTCTTAGAATGGTTTTACAATTAAGTGATTTGTTTCCCTATTTGATTGAGATTGGGAGTTAGGAGTCAAGAACTAGTTTAAATACAGATGTAATTTTCAACACATCATTACACCCTATAGCAATCTCAATATTCTATTCTAATATGCTGTGTTGGTTCTCTCTTTTCCTCCATCTCGACCTAAACCCCTATAATTTTCAACATCTGGCATCAAGCAGCAATTGGGACAGAAGGAAGAAACAGAATGTACATTCTTTATTGAGGAAAGGCTAAAACATAAAACTAATGTTACTTTCACATATTTAAGCATGAAAAAGTATCACTTACCATCAGAGATGTGATATTTTTTCTTGGACGACTTCTTCGAACACGAGAAACACATGGAATCTGGACACCAGAACCTCCAAGAGAGTCTAACCTGGTGATAAATGTTCTTGCATCTGAAAAAGCATTCCCAGCAGGCCTGATGTATGAAGTTGGAGAAACATGTTCATGCCCCATGCTTTTATTAGAACTTGACAACCTAGGGTTGTGCTCTCTAGATTCACTTTCAGAGAGCTCTTCAATATATCTCTTAGTGGGCTTACGTATTCTTTTTGCAGCTCTTTGTTCTCTTTGATAATCCTCACCTCCCAAATCATTTTCCATATTAAGACTCTCCGATCTTGTTTCAGAAGCAACTTGGTTATCCTCAATTCCACAATCCTCCACTGCAGATGAATTCCTATAATCAACATCCTCTTCTCCAGCTGTATTTTCCATGAGAGATTACAGATGCGGCATTCACATCTCTAGGACTTTCATCTTCACATTTTCTAGTTACTTTGTTATCTTTAACAATGAAAGTTGTTGCTGAAACGTCACACGAGTTGGTTAGACTCATGGAAATCCTCCTTTTCAGCCACTGTTTATCTTTCACAGTAGTTTGCCGACCAAAAGTTACTTTAAACAGTTCATGAAGTTCTTTGATTGACAGCTTGTCCAAGCATATTTCTCCTTCTGTCATTGAAAAATCAGACTTAAAAGTGGAATAGACAACAGAAGCAGATGAACCACTTTCTATCACTCCTTCTGAAGGTCTGGAACACTGATCAATACTCCCAGATTGATTACTAAGACTATAATTTAAACTCGAAGCTATAGGTGTTTCCTCAGAGGATTTCCAGATTGGACCTTCGCATCTTCAGCGGGAAATTTATCAGCTGAACATTGTCTCTCGATATTTACATTTGAATGAACAGGTGATCGAGATGACAAGCGGAGCTTTTCTTCCTGTTTGACCTTTTGCAGAATCTGTTCAACATACTACAAGAAATTTTAGAGGTCAAGAAGTACCTAGAAAACAAAATACTAAAATATCAGGATGCAAGCCAAAAGCTAAACACCGTGCATCCATAATCCAAGAAAAAGAAAAACTGACTAAGAAAATATGAGATCATTAACCACTTTCCAAATAAAACAACACATGATAACAAAATCCAAAGTAAAACAGTCATACAGAAATTTAAAGACAAGGAGAACATTTCTGCTCCACGATACTTATTTTAACTCCCTTCTGGAGTCCAAGATGGGAAAGTTGCAGTATGCATATGTTAATCCAGTAACAAACTTAACATAGTTCTGCCAGACTAAAACATCACTACGTATCTGCTGCTATAATTCTTAATTGCACTAATGTTAATCCACAAAATTCCTCATAGTGAAACAGAACTCTGAATTGTATATTAATGGTGGAAAACTGAAAATACAAGAAAGATAATGAAGATGAAAGTAACGATAATAGGCACTTCGAAAGGCCTAACTCTCCCAAAAGACTCTAGGTCTATTCTCAATTCTTGCTTACCTTCTAATTTCCATCCCACTTCTATTTATAGCACTCACTAATGCTCACATTTTCCCTCCACTTCGCCACATCATCAAGTGGTTACAACAAATTCTCACTTTCCTCCCCTTACACTTTATTCCCTTAACCTCCATATATTTAATAACCTATCAACTAACTTCGGTCAAGGTAAGGCAATGTTGGTTTGAGAAAAGTTTTCTGTTTTCAAAAATTTGTCCAGGATATAGTGAAAACAAAAATTTTCCTCACTATTCGAGTACAATTCTTTGAAAACAGGAAAGAGTAAAAATAAGGGACATTTTTCAATATAAAGTGAAAACAATAATTGAAAACAGAAAATGGTTTCTCACACCAAACAACCACTTTTCTAAATGTAAGAGGCAGACAAATGAGAGATGAAAACTAAAGAGCCAATTACCTGAAACTTAGCATTTAGTTTCCCCAAATCTGCATCTGCAGTGCCTGATTGTGAAACACCTGGGGTATTAGTTGGAAGAAAATATGAAAAATATATAAGTAAGAAATAAAGCTAACATCAATTTTCCTAAAACATAAGAATGTTAAAGCCATATAACTAGGAGAACGTCAAGAGTCCATCAACAGTTTCAATTAGATAAGTATTGTACCCTACCTAGGAGTCACAAACATGCTAATAATTTCAGAAAAGAATAATTAGAATGCATTCGGTGACAAGAACTTCAGTTATAATATGGGAGACAAACTAAGCTTCAAAATGCAACAGCTTCACAAATAGAAAACACGTTTCCTTAAGTTACCATTGAGTAAAGAGGGAGGGGTTTACAATAGAAAATAGTAAAACAAAAGACACCCAACTCACAAATTTTAGCCATAGAACGACTAGAAGAAGCCATAAGTTGATAAATAACACTCAAATCCCTGGTTTTTCAGAGATAAATCTATATTGCCAAGCAACAAAGGAATTCCGCAAAAATAGCCTAGTGTAACAAATAGAGCATATGCTTGTTGAGTAACAATTTCTACAACTGAAAGGTTGAGTATACACCTTCTGAGCACTCCAATCGAAGCTTCCCGAGAAGATGATCTTTCGATTGATATGCATTCCAAACTCTGCCCAGTGTCTGCAACAACGCGCATTTCACTGTTTTCATATTCAAGAAAATCCTCCACCTCCATTACTTCATCATCTGTTGCAGGCACTAACCTCCCATCACCTTCAACCTAAACATATCAGACATCTCGTAGAATTATGAATAAATCCCAGTTAAAAGTATGAATCACGGAACCAAAATGAAGAACCATATAATAAACTATTACCATCAAATGTACTTCTTTTTATTTATAAATAAACACATTGTTTCGTTCCATTTTCAAATCTCAGCTTTTCATTTTACTCACTACAAAAAACTAGGGAAAGCATATATAACACAACTAAATCACAAAGGAGCTTCGTTCAATTTTCTGAAATAAAAGAACAAAATGATTAAAGAAAGTAATTTATACACTATAAAAGGAAGATTTTTTTTTGTTTTTCTGGTTTCCATGTTATTGGTGTGCAGATATCCACCGGCTTTTTCGATGACTAGTCTGGCGGGAACTTGACCGCAACGCGTGTACCACTTTTGCCGATCCATGTGGTTCTCCCCTCCCAATAGAGTTTTCGTCACTTCCAAAACTCAAACTTGAGACCTTGGGTTGGGATCCGAACTCAGTTACCACGCAGACCTACCTTTATTGGTACACTATAAAAGGAAGATGATAAGCCCCAGGAACTTTATTATTTTGTAGTATATTAGATTGCAAGCCACTTAAGAAAAACAGAGTATTAAGGTACTAAGAATGCAACAAATAACAGGCAACATAAAAGCGATGCTGCTACAAGCAACTATTCTAATTGTAATTAAAATGTATGGCGATTTTACTAACATTGTTTATTTTGGCTTCTAAATTAATGGACTAGGGTGCCATAACAACTCCCATTATCATGATTTTGGCAAGAAATCTAAGGGACAGTTATCATCACACAAACTAGTTGTAACTTTTCCCTATAACTGGTGCACATAAACTGGACCAGAAAAGAAACTGCAAATCCAAATTAGTACATTGACAAACTGAATCAGTGAGTAACATAATATATACCCGAACAAGCTTGTAAACAACTGGGTTAGCAATCTGCTTGGGTGAAGACAAAGCGGAACTGCTCCTATCAACACCATTGTCTTCAAACTTTCCATCATCATAATCCTCAATTCCAACCACTGTTTCCATTGAATATCAACCACATGCACCTCAAGTACACAATCTGTAAAACCCAAAGAAAGGAAAGTAACAAAATTAACATGCAAGAATCCTCTATTTCAGCACAATAAAACTGGAACTGTACACATAAAAAAATTAACTTTTTGAAAAATAAATCACACCCTAGAAGCCAAAAATACCAATTGCCAATCAATACATAACAAACACTTCACTCCAACACACCCGCATGCATTACAAAACAATAACCCCAAATTATAAATGCTACAAAAATTACTCAAATAAAGAAAATGCATTTTTGGGGTTAGTGAAAAACTAAATTAACGGAAAACCCAAATGAGGAAAAATTGAAATTGGACTTACCATAGATGAAAGAGCGAGTCGACTCAGTAGCTAAAGCAGCAAAATCACAGTGAGAGTGACCGATTCCAACGAGTTGAGAAAACTTATTTTTTTTCTCTTATGGGATGAGGAACTGTGAAAGAGAAACTTTTCACATACGCAAAAGGAAAATGAAATTGAACGAGTTTGGAAATTTTATTAGAAAAATAATTAAGTCATTTCTTTTTTATTTCATTTATTTTTGCGATCTCTCTTTCTTTCTTTCTTCTGCGTAGGTGACAGTGGTTTTTTTTAGGTTTGCTTTTTGATTACGCTTTGGCGAGATTTTAGCTTCGGATTCGAAATATTCAGTAAACTGTAATTTAATTGTGGCCATCGATTCCGGATTTTTTGTTTACCTTGTCCTTTTGGACTCTTTCTGTCTGTCTACACAGCTTTCAAAAATCATCATTGCTTTATAATTTTTTTTTTTACAAAATAAACTTACTTCATTTGATTATAAATAAATAATATTGGAAATACAATTTGGACTAAGATCATGAATATGAGAAATAGCATGTAATTTTGATCCTCTAATTAGAGAATGAGTATGAAAATTTGTTTGTCGTCGAATGTAGTTAATCTTATAAACTTTGATTATAAGTAATGAGGTTCTTCAATGAGAAAAAAGTACACATAGTTACGTGTTAAGAGGAATGTCGCCATTAATGTCGTTCACTACTGGAAGCGGTGCGTCTCAACAACAAGCGACGTGAAATTCTTTTCGTTAAGAAATTGAAGTGCTTGAAACATACTCATTGCTTGGCCTCTTGAGGGCTAGAAGATCCTTAGAACCACATGGTCTTGCCTCCTCGAAATACACCATGTTCATCTATCACACACACTCCGACACCATACTTGTTCTCATTGAGGGTGTTCAAAATCAAAGCAAAACAAATAAAAACCATAAACCGAACCAAACCAAAAATCGCAAAAACCGCTTTCTATTGGTTTTGTTCGCTTTTAATTATAAGTGAATCAGCGCGATTCGGTTTGGTCGCGATTTTGATTATCGAAACCGAACCAAACCAAACCGCAAAAAATCGATATACTAAAATAAAATTAGACAAAGCAATATATGTAGGAAATAAGGAAGCGGTTTATTTAAGGGCGTTTGGATTAAACATTTTTGAGCTTATGAAGATAAGTTTTTATGTTAATTAATAAGTTATCACTAACAAAAATTGTATCTCTCTAAGTTGCTTTTTCCATAAACTACCTTGACAAGTTTATGAATAATACATAAAAACTTATTTGTTTGCATAATTTGTTTTTCATAAGTTCAGAATAAGTTCTATTCAAACGGATTCTAAATTGTGTTTTGTCTCGTCAAATACTGAACCAATCCAAACCACATTAGTTTGGTTTGGTTTGGTTTTTCGGAAGCTAACAAACCAAACCAAACCAAACCAAACCGTATCTATTTTTACCTTGCGGTTCAGTTCACTTTTTTATTTAAAACCGAACCAATCTGCACCACGAACACCCTAGTTCTCACCTTCAAAAATCGCTGCATCTATGTTGCATTTGAAGCTGCCAGATGGTGGTTTCTGGCAGCACACTGCATCTGATGAATTAATAATTGTAGTAGTGTTACCATTCTAATCCCTTGCCTTTGCTTGCTCCCATTGGACTAATAAATCCAAAACTGATTGAATAGAGATCGAATACGGTTTGATAAACTATCCCACAATTTCTCATTTCTCCTCTTCCAAATTGCCCAATTGACCATTGCAAACACCTTCCTCTGTTGTATTTTAAGTCGCCATAAATTCATCCAAGCTCCTTCGATTCTTAAATCCTCCATTGCACCAAAGTAAGCCAACCTCACTGAATATTGACCATTTCTGCTACGCCACCAAAACAACTCATCATTTCCATCTGGATCAAGGATAGGAATTCGCTGGATGCATAAAGTTTATAAACCTTTTTTACAAGGCTTTATAAACAACTAATTAATAATTACTACTCATAAAAAAAATTACGTTAAATTATAGTTTTGATCTCCTAATTTTTAAAAACTCAGACATTTGGTCCCCTATTATAAAACTTATACATTTAGTCCCTCTATTTGGAAAAATCGGACATTTTAGTCTAAAGAGGTATTTTTATTATATTTTTCTGATTTTGAGGTTTGTTGAAAAAATTGACGGCTGACATAGGCTTTATACACGTGGCTACTGCGTCTTTAATTAATTTTTATTAAATTTTTTTGTTTTCTTCAAAAATTTAATTTTTTTAATTCAATTCAAAAATTAAGTTTTTAAATTTTCATTTAGCTAAGAAATTTAAAACCAAAAAAATATTTAGCTAAGAAATTTAAGTTTTTGGTATTTCATTTAGCTAAGAAAACCAAAATACTTAAGTTTTAGTTGAAAAAATAATTTTTTGGTTTTTAGCTAAAAAAAAATTAAGTTTTTGGTATTTCATTTAGCTAAGAAATTTAAGTTTTTTTTAAGTAATTTCACTTTTTTACCAAAATACTCTTTCTTTCTCTAATACTCTCATTTCTCTCTAATTCTCTCCTGTGAGTGAAAACGTTTGAAAAAATGTGTGAGAGAAAGTGAAAAAGTGAAATTACTTAAATATCCTCCAATTGTTTAGTTGGAAAAATGATAAAATTAGTATTTTGGTGGTAGATGAATGATATAGATAGATAGTAAATGTCTCCTTCATTTTTCCTCTTTACCATTTTAAAAAATTTCAAATTTTGACAAATTTTTAATATCCATTTTTTTACATGAAGGTAATGTTTGAAATAATTAAATTTGTCAACTTTAAAATTGTCTTATTTTTGGTCAAAAATAAATTATCTTGATTTTCACCTGATAGTGTTACGATTAATTAAATTTTATCAGGTTCATACATTTACTATCTATACAAAGCACCCACTACCAAAATACATGTATCCTTCACTTTTCCTTTTTACTATTTTAGATTTTTGAAATTTTGACAAAATTTTAATATTTTGTTTTTACACGGGGTAATGCTAAACAGCGACACCGTGTGTGTAGGCTATGAGTATACTTTGCTAGTTTGAGCAATTGTTGGCTACCCACATAGTGTTTTAGCGCTTTCAATGAGCGACAAATATCCCCTCGTATTTAGGAGTAAATCTTGCACAAGCCAAAACGAGTTTGCTCTTCACGAAAAATCGAACTCGGAGAGCACAGGTCAACCCCGTGTCTCAGAAGCACCTATGCAACTTGGCCAATGGTAATGGTTTGTAAACTATATATATGGGAGTAAAAATTAAATAAGAAGAAAAACTCTAAAGAATTTTA
Source organism: Oxytropis ochrocephala (assembly GCA_020916435.1). Taxonomy (NCBI): domain Eukaryota; kingdom Viridiplantae; phylum Streptophyta; class Magnoliopsida; order Fabales; family Fabaceae; genus Oxytropis; species Oxytropis ochrocephala. The sequence continues at coordinate 119,659,301 of CM037088.1, forward strand.
ATAACAAAATCCGGATTCATCAAATGTAAATATAAAAGCTTAACACATAATTAAAAGAAAAGAAGACAACACGGTTGTTCCGCATCGGGTCGAAAGCCCAATCAATCATAAAAGCAATCACCGCCTAACACTAGGTCGGACCCAACAACGAATATCCGGATCTCGGTCCAATACTGAACGCAGATCAACGGACCGAATCGAAACACCGCATCCAACAACAAGACATCAACCTCGTTACTCTATAAATGAGAGCCCCACACTCTCAATTACTAGGCACGCTTTCATTTCTTGCATACCTCTCCACTTCTCTTGCTAATTTAGGCATCGAGTGCTTGCTCTCACCTTCTCCACTTAACTTGTGAGTAGCCTACTAAGATAGAAAAGGGCCCAAAGTGTTGCAAAAAAAAAGGCGCATTTTTGTACCTATTTTATATTTAGGAATTTTATTTAAATTTGATGAGTAATGAGTTTAGTTAAGTCATCATTAATAGACAAATTATGTATTACAATTTAGGGTTTTAGATATTAATCTTTATATAATCTTAAATATTTTTATATAAAGATTGCATCTACGAATAAGACTAGATTTTTCATATTCTAATAATCTTTTGAAGTGTTAGTTTGATTTTTTCCGTTTATAGTTTCTTTATAGGAATATACAAAATACCATAAGGATTTTTTCGCAATATGAAATATTCATATATTAAATTGAAGTTAACATTTAAATAGTCAAATAATATAAAAAAATACTCACTATAAAAAAAATCTTTAAAAACCCATATAAAAAAATTCTTTAGGACGAGATTAAAAAATACTCACAATAAAAAAATACTCACTATATATATATATACAAATAAATAAATGTATAATATATATATATATATATATATATCATAATGAATGGATAAAAGACGGTGTACAAAGAAATCGACGTGTCATATAACAGACGAAAACAAACAACTGCATTTTTAAAGGTGCCAAAAAATAATTTAAAATTTTATGATTAAATAAAATGTATACTTGTGTTGCTTATAACAATAAAATCGAATTCGCACAGGTTCACACGCTTAGCAAAATCAAATTATGAAGGATATATTACAAAATAGATGAGACATTTTATTATCGTATATCATTTTCCTTCTGGCATTAGTAATAGTAATGTGCTTTTCTATATACTCATTTAGAATACATTAGATGATAGTCATATTTTCATCGGTTTCAATTTTCGTTTTAAAACTTTGTTTGAATTATTTTATATTAATTTTACTTCATTAATTATTACAAAAACACTATAAGACAGGAAACAAAATCTTTTCCTAAACAAAACCCCACATCCCATTTGAAATTATAATACATAATTATATATATATATATATATATAAATTTAAATTTAATTTTCTACTATTATATAAATATTTAAAATAGTTGAAGTAGTTACCTTAAGGTGTATATACAAATGAATTTCGACCCTTGCTAACACGGGTAAATTATACTAGTTTTTATAATTGGGATTGGAGGAAGTATTTTTTCTAATTAGGTTTAAGATGTCCTTAATCAGTAATGACATATGTCCCGATTTGAGGCAGAGTTCTAAATTAATGAAGTTTAAAACAAAGTATAATATATCTGGCATTTCGTAGGAGTGGTATAGTTGTGACAACATTGTAATATATGCCAAGAACAATCGGCCTCATTGGAACTTTGCCTTAGAATTTTAATTGTAATCTAATGTGAAAAATTAGGTGAAAATCATAATTTTTGTTTTGCCGGTTTCAATAACTTGCTTATAACAAAAAACTCACATAGCTACGTCAAACATGGGCATATAGTTCAAGTCAAGAATGTAAAATACGAGTGTTATAGCTTAAGTTTAGAATATTTTTGTGCAATTCAAACACTTTAGTAATCACAAATAGGTGTAGTGGCTGGTCGGAAACACTACATCTATCGATAGGAATTGACATCGTTTGAGCCACTCTGTCGGTAATTTTGATATTTTTTATTGTGTATAATATGTGTGTGACATAACGTTGTTGCGATATGCTCATTAGTATCATCGTCGTTCAACGGTGAAGTGTGTGATGGAGAACCCTAACCAGGAAAGAATAGATGGCCCAAATTATGCATAAAGAAAACAAATTTTCGTTTTATACGAAATACTACCAAATATTTAACCATTATTATATTCAATATAACTAATACATTACATAAATTGTGCTCACTACAAGAAAATCGTTGATTTGCCACTTTACATTTCAAATCGCAAATGTACAAATTTCCGTGGCAAAACAACATTTGCCACGGACAAAAATTGGTGGCAAAAACGCTCGTCACAAATCGTTTGCCACGGAATTGTCCGTGGCAAGTGTTTCCGTCGCAAATCCGTCGCAAATATCCGTGGCAAAGTCGTCGCGAATTTCATCGCAAATCCGTGGCAAATCCGTCGCAAAAATAAAAAAAATAAAAAAAAAATTAAATCTTCAAACATATATTATATACACGCTGCATAAAATTAAGCTAGCTAAAAATAAGCACAGCCCACTCCATTAACAAATTATCTCCAAAATCTCTTTCATTGTTAAAAATTTAAATCTTCAAACATATATACATGCTCCATAAAATTAAGCTAGCTAAAAATTTAAATCTTCAAACATATATACATGCAGCATATCATTCTTATTCTCCTATCAGAGCCATTCACAACAAAGAAAACATAATGGTAATCAACCATCACCTAAGTTTAACTAATCTAAAGCAAAAGGACAACTATTTTGCACTAACCACAGCCCACTCCATTAACACAATGCTCATTGGAAGGTTAATCAGTTCAAAGTAAACTACTTTACAATTAATTGTATTTCTCAATTGGAAAAACTATGAAAAGGGAGTAAATCCAGAGAGTGCCATGTTGTCTTCCAAAAACTCTGTTTCATGCTGCAAAAATAATTGTGTATCAGTTCAAAGTAAACTACTTTACAATTAATTGTATTTCTCAATTGGAAAAACTAAGTAAATTCCAGTCTACAACACCGAACCAAAGGCAGACACAATTAGGACAAGATTCCACGGGATTTAGCACTAACGATCAGCTCGAAGTATCAACATATTCAAACAAAATAAACATTTGAAATCATACACATACCTTGTACTTCATTTGCATCATCTGTAGTGTAACTTCACTTTCTATTACTTCTCTTTTTTTCTCCTCCCTCTGGTCATGTTTGTATATCAATAAGTATAAATTCAAAAGGGTATAAATATGGAAATACACTTGAGACAACTTGAAAGTCATACCTTGATCAAAGCTTCCAACAAGCTCTTGGCTTGGTCAAGGTTGCGCCTAACCTGTTTATGGAGAGAGCTTTAATTAATTTTTCAGGCAATATATATTTCATAAAAAAAAACATAGCAATTCGAATAGCAGAAATGTTTCGACCATACATTCCCTACGAACAATTCTCAACTACACCATATAAATCAAATAGTTTAATTAGTATAAACAGATAAGACTACACACAAAAAACAGAAAATGAATACAAATCAAATCACTCTATTTTAAAATGAGAATTACAATAGAATAGTAGCACCTTGCATTGCTTAAGAAACAGGGTAAATTGATCATATGAAACAAAGACACATCGTAAGGTACAAACATGCTATAATCCAATATTAAAAGGAACCCTATAATATGTTTATTTACAATCATAGGTGATTTTTAAACTCTTCCCAGTTGCTAATCAATCAATCTTCTCAGGCAGCACATCACACATATTAGATCAAATCACCATAGGCATAAAATTTATCATGAATGCCTTTTGACCTTAGGCTCACCATAGGCATATAATTGTAAAGTTGGTGAGTAACACAGTGCTCAATGGAAGGTTAATTATACAATAAGAATATGATTGACTAGTTCTAGTTTTCAACCAAAATGAAAGATGCAGAGCTTCAGAATATTTCTTTACCTATGATTGCCTTAGTAAGACCTAGTATTAAATTAGATTTGTATAGTATAAATTAGATTTTTTACTACAAATAATGATAAAGTTGTTTAATTCCTGAACAGGTTATCATTGATAATTCAAATCTTTCTTTCTTAACTCAGTATATATCCTTTCCTTGGCCTTTAGACAAAGATGGACGAATCAAACTTTAAAAACTCATGAGCTAGACTGGTTGGTTTTCATTCAATTAACTTGGACCACAAAAGATTTGAACATACACTAGCGAGGGGCTTGAGAAAATAAATTATGTAAGTAAAGGTGATTCAAATTCTTAACAGATAATGCTATCCCATATTGGTACATCTGGTGATGATATAGAATAGTGGTCCTATGTGGTGAGTGGAAAATACTTCTATAAAACCTTGTTGTTTGAGATCATACAATTGAGCATAAAAATTTACCTCTGTCTTTCAATAAAACCTTCTTTGTTTGAGATCATACAATTGGAATAAAAGCTGCAAGAAGGAAAAGTTGAAACAACAAACAGTCCTCTCCAATAAATACCATTTCCATTCAAAATCCAAATAAAGTTGTTCACTAAATATTTGTCACTCTTACACTCAATCTTGTCATCAATTGGTGCGTTGGGATGAAAGACAGAGAGAGAGCACGTGCAAACTCTTGAAGTCAAGTATCCCATTGTGCTTTGTGTCAAACAAATCAAACACCTATAGAATTCAAACACAGACAAATAAATTGATAATGTTTGCAACATATTGTGCAAAGATGTATACGATATGAAGCTTGACATCGGATCATTTATATTGCCCAAAAATAGCCATCTAGCTAATAGTAATAAATAGAGGCGGATGAAGGGCCATACTTATTAGGACATGTAGCAACATGGTGAAATAAACCAAACAGCATATAGCATCTAATAAAGCGATAGTTGAAAATCTTATCCATAGCCATGATATAAGAGTTGAATTTACATGAAAAAATGCATCAAATTTTGTGTTATCTTTGTTGTTTCTTTTTTTGTCGAGTGGAAAAGAAAAAACCAATTCTTAACAAAACAAGAAGATAATCCTCAAGATACCCTATCTCCGCAAATAAGCTTTCCTTCTTATTTGTCTTGAACAATGCCAAGCTGAAATTCTTCTGTCGAGGCAAAATAAAGAAACCATCATTAAAAAAAAGATTTAAGAACTACATACAATGAAACAACAAAAATGCAATAGATGATATGTGTAACTGTGAGTTGTGAGTTATAGTGAAGAGTATGTAGACTTGTTATGATTTTAGGGTAGGCTAGGAAGAAAAACCCCATCCATAAAGGTTGAAAATACAAATACTGTAATTAGTCCATCATCAATCAACATGCTTCTTGATCTTCTTGAAGAGTTCATAAAGCGCTTCAATCTCACTTACACTAACTGCATTGACAATAAAATAGATAAGTATCTTTTCTCTTTTCCCTTCTTTTAATCATTCCCTTTTTTTTTTATGTTTTCACAAAGAATAACCTTGAGGGTGATACTGACTGATTGTTATTGTAGAATACTTTCCCACCACCATCTTGCAAGATATTGTGAAAACAAAGCAAAAAGGAATGAAAATAGAGAGATACAGACACAATTTGATGCAAGAAAATGTTAATGTGCTAACTCAATTACTAACGACAGAAATTGAGATAATAATGAATGACTAGTCTAATGCTTCACCGAAAAGTTCCTTACAACATAGAAATAGGGCAATAATTACATACACTGTCTCTCTTGCAAGAATTTCTGGATTTTCTAAACCTCTAGGTTGCTTTAACGAATCGGAATTGCAACAATTCACGAGTAGCACACAAATGCTTTAATCCGCCTAGGCACCTTTGCACCATGATCTCTTCCGGATGTCAAAACACTCCATACACAAATTCGGAAAAGCAGAAGATAATACTAATTAAAATGTTTAAATGTCAAGAAAGAAAATTTTGATCAGTAGTTATTGATAAAGAAAACAAGATGGAAGGAATGTATTCAATCTTGTGGTGACAAGATGGAAGGAAACATCCTGAATCCATGCTTGAAGCATATGTCGAACTTGAACCATTTAATGATAGTCCATCGCATGCAATGTCGGAAAAAGATTTATGATCCTATAAAAAGAAAATAAATCATATGAGCAAACTACACCAATAGCTTCAAGTCCATTGATAAACCTCAAAGAGAGTTTAAAAATAATAATACACTAAATTGAACAAAAATCAAAACCTAAACTCAAATTAGAAAATAAACCCAAAATTAGAAAATCCTCCAAACTCAAAATCTACATAACAACAAAAATCCTAAGCGAAACCAACCCTAAACCATATAAATGAAAACAAAAGTGTGAGAGAAAGATAATGGAAGATGAGAAACTTGCTACTTATGTGAAGAGTAAAGAGAAAAGGCATACCCAAATGTAGTGGTCATCCTCCACACTCTCCTCCACCTCAATCAAATCTGAAATGCCACTCAAAGCACCAATAAATATGAAGGTATAAAGCACCCTAACACCACCCTTATAGTTTTCCGTTCTTCCTCCATCAAAATGAACACAGTAATCAAAAGAAAAATTGTATTAGATGAAGCGAAAACGGAATCCCTAAATTTAAGCTCGTGAAAACGAAATCCAAAACCCTAACATCAAACAAATCATAAACAAATCTTAAATCCTATACGAAATCGTATTTACCTTTGAAGGATGAGGAAAGAAGAAGGGGAAATTTGAAGGAAAAGAAGCGATGGGATCCGGTTTTTGGGAGCGATGGGTTACGGATTTGGGTTGGTCACGCGAATGAAGTGGAAGTGAGGAGAAGTAGTGGTTCGCCGCGACGCGCAGAGTGAGAGTGGTGGTTGTGGCGGAGAGTGAGGAGAGAGCGTGAGAGTGGTGGCGAGAAGTGAGAAGTAGAGTGAAAGTGAGGATGTGAAAATTGATTTTTAGGGATCGTGGGTCTTTTAATTTGGTCATTCGGTTGCCACGGCATCTCAGTCGCAAATTTTTGGCCTTTCACATGTCCGTGGCAAACACCAGCGGGAAATTTCGCGCCTTTGCTTTTTACACATTCCATCGCAAATCTGTGGCAAATTACTGACGGAATAAGCTGCGTGGCAAATGCTTGTGGCTAAAACAAACTTTTATTGTAGTGGCTACTATTAACACAGAAAACATAATGTTTTGTAAAACCATTTTCATTAACATACATATACTTGTAATACACTAGTATGTATGTATGTATGTATGTATGTATGTATGTATGTATGTATGTATCTGTTCTTGCTAATATACATTCTTCTAAGAAATTTCAACTAAAAAAGTTGAATTATTTATCATTTTGAATGGTGGAAACTATAATTGGTCTTAAACTCGACACATATTATTTGGAATACATTGAGTCAATTCCAATTGTTGAATAAACTCTTGAAATCGTGAAGGGTATACAAGGCTAATCCCAAATCCTCCTAGTTGCATCGGCATGTACGCTGATCCCATTGTTCGTGATGTTGCTTTAACCATAATTTGTATATTTGGCTTATCATTGGCTTGGCTAGCAAGGTAGTAGGAACATCTTGTGTCATATATTAGATATACATGGTCTGATTCAATTCCATGACGTGGTCTGTCCAAGTACATTCCAACACATCCTTCACCTTCACCATTATCTGTACTGATTTTAAATTTTAGGACCAAACCCTCTGATGGGATTGCAGGAATGATGAAACAGAAAATGAAGCCCAACTGAGGGAAATAAGGAGCAGAAGAGAGATCAACAATTATTCTATCATGAATTGTTGTACTATATTCCAACCACTCTGGAACCTTGTTACCTGGATACACATACATTCCTTGAGTATCATGTTCATGATCAGGTGTAGATAAGTGCTTGTATGCAAAATTCATCATGTTAATTTTTGCATTCAACCCAATAGCCTCAAGAGAATCTTCATCCAATTTTAAGCAATTCCAGAATGTAACTTTTTTCTTGTTTTCCTGTTGTTGTTCAATAACATTTGAAGGGAACAGTACATTCTCCAGAGATATACAATCACTAGCATCTAGTGTTTCTAGAGATGGAGGAAGCTCTGGTAAGGTTTGAAGCTCTTTGCAATTATGTAAGTGTAAATGTTTTAGCTTTGTAAGTTCCTTGATGCTCTCAGGCAAGTTCTTAATGTGAGTATATCCTAAAAGTAAGATTTCTAGTTTGGTTTGAAGTCCAAATGATGAAGGTAACTGTTTGATACCTGTGAGCTCTAAATTCAGTTGCTTCATATTCTTTGAGGTCATAGAGAAATCCTTTAGTGATGTGCAGTTGTAGAGGGAGAGATAACTAAGGGAGCTAAAATGGATATTGCTTTCAAGTCTTGCAAGAGAAATGCATCCACCAAGATCTAACTCCTTCAAACTTGTGGCCATTGAAAGGTTTAGTAACTCTACTAGGTGTGTGGATGAACTAAGTATGAGCACGTTCAAATTCACAATATTCTGTTACATTGAAAACAACCAACCAAGACAAAACTTGTGAGCCAATTAATTCGATTAACTTTGGTCTAGTGTGCACATTAAAGGTTAAATGAGCGCTATTAGAAGTCATGAAACGTTATTAAAAGTCACGAGAGACTAAAACTGATGAAAAAAAAAATGTAGGGATCAAAAGTAGATGAAATTTCTTTGAGAGACTAAAAACAAAAAAAAAATCATATTTTATAGAGACCACAACCATATTTAAACTTTATTTTAAAACATGTAAGACTAAATTGAAATAAAAAATGTAAACAACAAACTGAAAAATTAATACAAAAGACAAACATAATAATCTTACGAGGATAAATAGAACTTACCTTCACTTCATGCCAAAGTTTTTTCAGTCTGCTATATCGCAAGTTCAGTATAACAAGGTTTTCTGCAGAAAACTTAGATGGCAAGTATTCTAAAGGGTAATATTCCCAACGAAGATATCTTAGTTCATTGGGCAAGGACTCAAGCCCTTGAGGAAGATACATACCCCCTTCATTCTGAGATCCCTTAATATAAATATCCAGAAATTTTAATTTACTCATCTTAGCAAACACTTGAGGGCTTAACTGCAACTCCCTAACTGCATCAGGTTTGATGGCGATGCTTCTGATGGTCTGGCTCCCCTGCAGCCAAAGTAGTACAAAACTTTCAAACATCAATAAAAATGAACAACTTTTTCAACCATAAAAAGGATATTTTTTAACCTCGTCATCTTTCAATACTCGATAAATGTCATCGGGATCTGATAGTCGACTTCTGCTTCCTGGTTCTTCAATAGATTCTCGGCGAACAATCTCCCATGCCGTTTTTTGTATAATGTCATGAATTGATACAATATTTTGCTGAGAAATGGTTACAAGAGCTTTATCTTTCATCCTTTTTAATTTATTGGCTATCAAATGAGATTGATCTTTCAATAGAACTTTTATAAGGTCATCTGCTTTCAAATTCAATCCATCAAAAAAGCAAGCAATATCCAATAATATCATTTTTTCATAATCATCAAGATCATTGTAAATCAATAGATAAAGATCATGAACACCTTCAATTGGCCCTCTTTTTAGATACTTTGCTTGGCTTTCCCATATATTTTTATCTTTTCCATAGAGATGGTGAGCTAAAGCTTTAATAACAAATGGAAAACCATAGGTATAATTGACCATCTTTTTTGATAGTTCAATGTACTCCATTGCAAGATGATTTTGTTCTCCAAAAACATGCCAATTGAAAAGCTGAAGAGAATCATTAAAGCCTAATGTCTCAACCTTGTAAGTATCATGAACCCTTTTAGCTAGTACTTGATTATCTCTTGTAGTTATGATGATTCTACTGCCTGGTCCTAACCAAGCAATAATTGTTCCAACCAAATCTTCTAGTTGCCATGAATCTTTTACATCATCAAGAAAAATAAGAACTTTCATACGACCAAGCCTTTTCTCAACAAAAGGAGGCAATCCATTTTTTATGTCATCTACCAAATCTTCTTCTTCTAACAAAGTAGATAAGAGTATTTTCCTTAATCTCAAATTATTTCCTCCATATCTTTCTGATTGTTCTCTTACCCCAGTCATATAGCAATAAAGTTTATATTGTGAGCGTAGTCTGTTAAATACTTCTTCTGCAATAGTTGTTTTACCAATCCCAGGCATGCCCCAAATTCCAAGAACACGAACATCTTCTAACTCTAAATGCAACAATGATTCTATATCTGAAATTGATTTTTCAATTCCCACAAGTCCTTTCGAGTTCACTTTCCGCTCTTGACGCAACTTAGTCAACACACCTTTAACTATTTCTTCAACAATTCTAGCATCATCCCTGTAAAAAGAAAAGAAAAAAGATAGTTAAAGATGTAAAATCGCTTGGCCCAAACTAACCCATCACACTAAAGGGTATTGCTTTTCCCACACCCCCTCCTACTCTAAACACACCCCATAAGGGTGTGAAAAGACCAAAAGACCTATTTTTTTTCGTAAATTTTTCACTGTTCGAACACGGGCTTGAATGCGTTCGAACGAAGTTCGTTCGAGTGAGTTAAATATGGACGAGACACCTTTGGGCGTTTTTCACTGTTCGAATAGGTCATACGAAGCGAGGTTCGATTATGGTCTTTCGAACATGGTCGAATGATGTCGTTCGAACAAGTGTTGCGAAATTGCTGCGGCAAGAAGATCATTGGGCGCCTCGATTCCACAAGCGGTTTTAATCAACGGTTTACAATCACCAAATGTGTCGATAAAGGAGTGGATGTAAATCACTTTGGAAAATGTGCTCGAGCGGATAGAATTTAAACGGCTCGGATCGTGATCTAAAAATGAAATCAACGGTGACATTTCACCACGCCTATTATAAAGGGGTTCACATCCTCGGACCTTCTTCACCAAACCCTAATCGCTTTTCACCAAAACCTTCTCTCCTTCTTTTCCCAACTCACCGCTTCTTCACCAAAACCTTCTCTTCTTCCCAACCCAATTTGAAATGGAATGGCAATTGTGCTCAACCCAAGACTCAACGACAAATTCCTAACAACCTTCACCACAATGGGATTTGTCACCACCGATTTAACATGGTCTTTGTGTTTCGTTGTCTAACCATGTCTTCTGAGAATGAGTAAGGACATCACCTTCGCCAACCAAGGAAAAGGCCGAGAGGAAGATTCGTCCCGAGGAGCGTGGCGTAAAGGCGTGGGCGTATACGTTTCAAAAAGTTCAATTGTAGAGATGATGGTATTGTCCGATGATTCACCATGGAGATCCGAAATGACGACGACGTCGTCAAGCAATGATGGAACATCTAGCTAACGTTAGATGGGGCGACAGATCTTAGAGTTGTGCGTGGACACAATACTGAATGAAGCAGAGAAGAGGTCATGCATCTTCTTCAACCACCACCACCGCACCACAACAACCCATACTTACACACCCCTGTAAAGTTGAGTATGAGATGACTTACAATCACTGGAACGACCATTCCGTGCGGTGATTCATAGTCATGGATCCAAAACTAAAAATTTCATGCTTAAGAACAACATCACATTCGCGAGAATTGAAAGAAAAAGTAATAAAAATGTGAAACTAGATGGTGTTCAAAGAAGAAATAAAAAAAATCGAATGTCACTCCCCTACGTCGTAATTTGGAACCCACGTAATCGTATTCGAAGTGCCTTAAGCGTCTCAAGAATGACGAAGACGTTAACAAATGTTTGAGAAACATGAAGAATTCCAAGTGTCATTGAACCTTATCTCGAATTGTTAAATCGAAACGGAAGAATCTCTCGAAGAACTCTGCCGTAGTATTAGAGGTAGTAGTAGTAGTTCTAAGTAGAAGTAAGTTGTATTATGTTTTCTGTTGATGTATTTCGTATTTGGTTTTCATGTATTTCGTATTTGGTTTTCATGTATTTCGTATTTAGTTTTCATGTATTTCGTATTTTGTAATGAAAATTAAATTTGCATAAGTAAAAAGGAATTTCAAATTAAAAACCAAATGAAACAAAGTTGTTAAATTATACAAAAAAGTAAACAAATATCCTCCTAAGACATATCCTACTTGGGTGTTGCGCCTCCTCCTCTCATACACATTCCCAAACCTCCTCCTAAACCCACGGAAGGGGTTGAGCGACCTCTTGATCTTGTTGAAACATGGTCTGGACCGCTCCGGGACATGATCATCGATGGCCCGATCAATGTCATCAACCAAATCAATCACTCTGTAGCATCCACAACCAAATAACATAACATTATTATTAAAATAAATAGAATATTAAGAAACATTATCAATGCAATTAACATAAAAGACACGCACGTACCACCGACGACATCGGGCTCATCTCCAAGTGCTTGATAATGCTCGGGAAGAGAAAGGGATGTGAGACCACTGAGTACCATGGAAAGTAGCCCTGCAAGACCGTGTTTGACGAGTCCGGCACACGTGGAGGCCCCGCGCCACCAAGTAGTCCTCGAAGTGTGTCCACATCTCGTCACACTCGGATAGGGTACAAACGGCCTATGAGAGAAGTGCAGGATCCTCCGAATGTCTTTGCATCTGCCCAAACTGCTCGAGCACTCGATCCGGAAAATAGCGCATCATGCGGCCACCACTCCGAATGAACCCTCTCGAACACGGGCGGCTCCTCCGAAGCGGTCTCACTCGCCATGTCTTTGTGTAGGGGTCCCGTGTCACCTCCTCACGGTGTGGCCGGTCAAGGCATAATCGATGGTGCAGGACTTGATGGCCCAGGGCCATCATCGCGCACAACCATTTCTTCGCCCGTGGGCTACTCTCATCATATTACGGGTGCTCCACCCAAGAGGAAAAGTTTGCACTCTGGAAGTGCTCAAAGATCCAAGCTCAGTAATGAACATATAATTGGTTGATTATTAATCTAAAAGTAACACTAAAGCAAACTTAAAAGTAAAGAATATGTTTCATACACAAGTAAAGGAAGATGACCAAAGAATCTTCTTGTCTTCTTCCTTGTAGCATCCTTCACCGATCATAGAGATGGGCGGGGCCATGGCCCCCAAAGAATAGTCTCCAATCGCCTCCAAATCCATCAAGATACCAAGGTAGCCAAGCTTAACCTTGTTGCACGACTTGTCGGCAAACAAGGTGCAACCCCAAAGATACTGACATGTAGGCCCTAGCGGCATGGTCCCACCGCCTCGCCGCTATGGTGGGTGGTAGACCCATCCTCACCCATACAAGCCCAACAACAGACGACCCGGCGCGAAGTGCGGCGGTGCATCCTCGGTGTGGCACCAAAAAAGTCACCACAATGACCGCTCCCCTGCCATGAAGTCCACCCGGCATGTCATAGAACCGCCAAGATGTGGGGATGTGCGGCGGTGGGATACATCATCAAGGTGATGCTCATCTCACCCACGGGAAGGTGGAATGATGATGTATCCGGCCGCCAACGCCTATGAATGCGTTCGCACCCCTTCTTGTGGAGAATGGGAAGCCAAGCCCAACCAAGGAACCAACCACAGAAGCTCGCCGTCGAGTGTCACTAATCTGCGCATGAAACACCGCAGAATGTCCATGTGGGATTGTTTGTAAATCCGTACTAACTCGCATTTAGAAATGACACAATAAGCCAAAACATTCTACAACATATTAAACAAATTTACAACGATCCAACTATAAAATAATAAGTTACTGGCCGAATAAAAATCGGTGAGGATATGTGCCCCAGATGTGGGCAAAGCAGAGCCATCTTACGGTCCACCAGAAATGGGAATGTCGCCTAATAACAGCCAGCGACCTCTCTCCGAGGCTCAAAGAACCTCCTCCTCACGAGGCTCGGCAGCCTCCTCCTCGTGATGCCTGAAGATGAAGGCCTAGCAGCGGATGAAGGCCTAGCAGGCGAGATGAAGGCCCTGCGGATGAAGGCCTAGCGCACGAGAGGCCTGGCGGATGAAGGGGCCGACCAACTCATAGGCGGAAATTGAGCATCACGCTCAATATCCCGCCCAATATCCTCCGGAAGTGGGGAGGAGGAACATCAACCCTACCCCTACCCACAGCACGACCCCCTAGCTCGGGAGGTTTCGTGACTTTCTTCCTCCTTTTGCGGTTTGAAACCGTAGGAGGTGGCCGACCGGCTCGCTCAGATGGTTCAGCTGCATGACCACCTCTGCTCCTCACCATATCTGAAACAACAATCAACAGATCCAATTAAATCAAATTAACGAAACAAAAGAATAATAAAGTGACAAAGTTCATCACAAACGATCGCTCGAACGCGGCCACATGCGATCTGGTTCGCCTGACCCCGCTCGAACAATTCCACTTTCGATTACAAATTACAACGGTTCGAATGAGGTTGTTCGAACTGTGTTCGCACAACCTCATTCGAACACCTTCGTTTTCACGTGTTCGAGGGTGCTCGTTCGAACAACTCAGCGTTTCAGAAAAAAAAAAACCAGAATGGAGCGTAGGGGAGAGCATACCTTGAAGAAAATGGAACGAATAGAGAGAGTGAGAGGAGGCGAAAATAACCTGTGCTCTTGAGAGTGTTGGTGGAGAAGATTGAGTGAGAGAGATTGAGTGAGATTGAGTGAGTTGGGAGAATGTGAGTGAGAGGAAAGAAACGCTTAGGGTTCGTAGGAGGAGGAGAATGAGAGACGAGGGGAAAGTGAGAAGGGGAGGGTGTGGGTTTTTTTTGTTTTTTTGAAGGGGGTAATTTTGGAATTAAAAATTTGATGGGGTGTGAATAAGTAGGGGGGGGGTGTGGGGAAAGCACAGGCCCACACTAAATTACAAAATCGGGTTGGGCCAACCATAAATTCACCAAAGCCCAGCCTAAAGAGAGTGTGAAGTCAAGATTTAACAGGTGAAAAACACCCAAAGAGAGTGTGAAGTCAAGATTTAACACACACGAATGATGTCCTTCGAACTTGTTCGAAGGCCCGTGTTCGAACAAGTGAAATTTCGTGAAAAAAAAGAGATTTTGGCTGACCTTTTGGTCTTTTCACACCTTTGTGGGGTGTGTATTGAGTAGAAGGGGGCGTGAGAAAAACAATAGCCTATTTTTCTGGCTAGCATTGAAAGATGAACAGTCGAACACGAACACGAACGATCATCCTCAACAGAAAATTGATTATTCCACATTTCTTGTTCTGGTAAGAAGATGAGAAAGAAGAACAAGCAGGTTTGGGTACCCAAGGCAATTCTGAAAGGAATGGATTCTCTCTGTCCCGTGTCTCTCCGGTAAGAACCCTAATATTTTTCCTCATTCGCTAATTACTCAATTTCAAATTTCCGTTGGTTTCTCTACAAATGTTGCAATTTATTATTTTTCATCTTTTCTTTGAACTTGTACTGACCGTCTAATTGTTCACATGAATAATCTCCATTCATCTCTTAACAACCTATTATTCAATTTTGAAATTCTCTTTGGAGCATGTGTGAGTTGTTGTTGTGCTGCGCATCAAACTTCAAAGTAGTATTGAGTTACTTTCATAAAGAATTCATCATATTTACTTCTGTTGATTGTTGTTTCTGAGGTTCAGAAAACCTGAGTCCCATATCTCACTTGGCATTTCCTCTCTTTACCTATAGTAGTTTCCTTGTTCCTTGGAAGCTTCTTAGGGCCTGTTTGGTGGTTGGGATAAGGAGACAGTATATGACTGTATATGACTGTGTCAGTCCAGTGTTTGTTGAGCCACCGAGATATCATAAAATCACGTGACTTATCATATCATGTCTCTCTAGTTTATAATGTTGATTGTTCTCTATGAGGTTCAGAAAACCTGAGTCCCATATCTCACTTGGCATTTCCTCTCTTTACATGTAGTAGTTTCCTTGTTCCTTGGAAGCTTCTTAGGGCCGTTTGGTGGTGGGATAAGGAAATAGGATACGACTGTGTCAGTCTAGTGTTTGTTGAGTCAGGATATCATAAAATCATGTGACTTATCATATAACGTCTCTCTAGTTTCTTCTGTTGATTGTTCTCTATGAGGTTCAGAAAACCTGAGTCCCATATCTCAATTGGCATTTCCTCTCTTTACCTGTAGTAGTTTCCTTGTTCCTTGGAAGCTTCTTAGGGCCCATTTGGTGGTCGGGATAAGGAGACATGATATGACTGTATCAGTCTGGTGTTTGTTGAGCCAACATGATATCATAAAATCATGTGACTTATCATATCACGTCTCTCTAGTTTCTTCGGTTGATTGTTCTCTATGAGGTTCAGAAAACCTGAGTCCCATATCTCACTTGGCATTTCCTCTCTTTACCTGCAGTAGTTTCCTTGTTCTTTGGAAGCTTTTCCTTCTTGCCTAAATGTAGTCAGTTTTTTAATGTGTGTGGGTATGCACTTCTATGCATACCTCTCTGCATATCTCTGCATGTGCTTTCAACCAGTCTTTTTAAAAAATTCTTAATGTTTTTTTTTTTTTTTATATATTTTACAGGTAGATTCTTGCCGTGAAACAAGCTTTCAAGCTTGCAAAGGAGGATGATTTGGAGACTTGGTCTTGGCCCCTTGTGAGTAATTTTTTATGCTAAAGATATTTGAGTATTCTTATAACCAAAAATCTGTAAAATGAGTCTGTTTGTTTTTGCCTTAGCAACTAACTATTTCTAACTGTCTCTAAGAACATACTAGAGAGTAGACATGCCGATTTGGCCCAACCACTTAGCCCAAAATTCCAGTCCTACACTCCTACTTATTAGTCCACTAAATAGTGGGGATTTTTGAGCCCCCAACCCACAGATTTAAGGGCAGGGTTGGGGTTAGGCCCATACTTTTTACACACTCCCTCCTACTCCCCACCCACTACCCACCCTTCAAAATTCCTAAAATATCCACAGTGATTCGGATCTTAATTATCAAACTGGTTCGGTTGTTAACCATCGAACCAGTTCAGAACAATTTTGAGGGTGTGCCTGACCATTTTACGTACTCAATAGTTAACCATCGAACCCTCCCTATCCCGCAAAAAAAAATTAAAACGCACGCGTTTCATTAAGGGCAACTCCGTCTTTTCACGCATGTTGGTAGTGGGTGGGAATTAGGAGGGGGTGTGTAAGAAGTATGGGCCTGGGGTTAATTTAAATGGATCCAGCCCACTCCTACTTATTAGTCCACTAAATAGTAGTGTGACTTTTATATCTTGACTATCTATCTATCTATCTATATATAATTATATGTTGAATATACTTCTCCCATGTATGCACTGGGGACTATATATCTAGAAAATCCAGACTCTATCTATCATTTTGTAAGTTTTGGATCCAGTTGGATAATATGCATATTGCTATGATCTAAACTAACAAAATATTAGAAGTTATTGGCAATGAAATCAAGAAAACTTTGAAAATCAAGACTCTATATAAACTAACAAATAGTGGGAAAATATTAAAAGTTCTTGGTAACGAACTCACGAATATTTTGATGATTCTATTCCAGAAATATTGGCAGATTCCTTCAAAGCAGATCTCCAGCTTTGCATCTTCTTGAAATTACATTTCTCTTCATATTTAGCCAATGCATCTCTGGTGGTAGTTTGAGATATTATTAATAAGACCTTGATACTGAATTGATAGTAGCTTGGTACAAAAGATTAAACATGATTCCCTATCTATAGGGATACATACATAGACTCAATCCTCAATAAATAGTTTAAATCAAAATAATATGCATCTTGCTATGGTAAACTAACATAGTGGGAAAATATTAAAAGTTATTGGTAACAAACTCACAAATTTTTTGATGATTCAATTCCAGAAATATTGGCAGAATTCTCAATAGCAGATTTCTGGGTTTGCAGCTGCACCTTGGTCAAAGTACAATTCTTTTCATGTTCAGCCAATGAATCTCCATAAGTCCCTCTTTGATGTCTTACGTGAGACGGATCTACTTGGTAGAAAACTGGCAGTAAAATCCGATCAAAATTTCGTCTGCACTCGACTATTTTCACGAGCTCGTCCAAACACCAGCTCGAAGAGGCAAAATCTGGTGAGAAAATGACCAACGAAATCAACGATCTTTCAATTGCTGCGTGAAGTGCAGATATTTCTTCTCCTGTGAGAAGCTTCTTGTCAGAATAGACTACAACTTTCTCTCGAGACAAAGCCGCAAGTACATGGCTAAGGAAATATCTGCGAATATCTGGACCCCTGAAGCTAACAAATACCTCATACTTTATTTCTGGAGCAGTACTGCCAAGAGATAACAACCTACGTCTCCTAGGAAGTTGGTCTGGTGTTGTGTTTGCAACTACAGTTCCAGTCCATTTTGAAATTAGCAAGAGAATGATCAGACAAACGAATAAACGCATTTGAGTTAAGAAGCTTGGGCGTATGCTACTGAACTCACGTTTATTCATTTTGGAGCAAGACACAATATATCCTTTTAAAGACCATAAATGTGTGACAAAAAAAAAAGACCATAATGTCAGTGGTCTTTTATTTGTTTATTTATTTATTGCTGTCCTTATATGAGTCTGTCAAAATTCAAAAACAAAAGACATGTATATGAGTGAGTTTTATGTGTTGACCTACAGTGTGAACGAATATGTTAATTGCTTGATTCATTTTTTTCCAAGCATGTGATGAAGATTTCAATAGTGATTATAGAAGTTTTCAATTAAAAAAGTTTTAGTATTGTGGACTCAATACATTTTATTATGTTATATTCCAGATCATAATGTGTACTACTCTTTTATTATGATCATATATTCAACTAGACTTTGGACCTAATACCTTATATTTTTAAACCTATCTAACTAGTTGGTGGTGGGGGTACTCTTATTTCTTTTGGAGTCTTTTTTTCATTGGGTTTTGACTTTGAAAGTTTTTAATGAGACCCCATTTTTTCTTCTCTTGCTACCATTATAATGAGTTGATGCACCTCTTGTACCCCCATTAATATATATTTTTGCTTATTTAAAAAAACCTTCTAATTTTAAACCTAATCTGTCTCATTATCCAATTTGACCTTAATTTTAATAGATAATATATATGAATCACTAATTTGTCATTATCGTACGAGCTTTACTTTATTATTTTCACGGACCAAGTCAAGTCTTTGAAATCATAATATATAGTTTGTGCATACCTTGTGTTTAGGATATCCTATTAGCTCAATAATCACTAGGCTTATTTAGGATATAATAGACTTATCATATCTTGTTTCATATATTATTACCACCAAACGAGCCCTTAATTTTTCAAGTTTTTCCCTAATAGTTTTAGTTCTTCATGACTTTTTTTGACAAATAATTCTTCATGACTTATAATAGTGTTTTGTGGGCTTTTATAACGCTTCTAAGCGTTATTAAAAGTTATGAAGAACTAAAATACTAACGTAAAATACTTGGGAGACCTAAAGTAATTGAAATTTGTTTGAGGAACTAAAATAAAAAAATCGAAAGTTTACGGTGACAAAAAATATATTTAACTAATAATATTCAACTAGACTTTGGACCAACACCTTATAGTTTCTTTTGGGTACAATTTCTAGTTTAATTTAAAGCTAACTAGACCATTATCCATGTGATGCACAGACAAACTTGTTTTCTTAAAATAATTTTGTAAGAAATGCTAAAACTATTATGATTTTCTAAAAGAGTTTACTTGATTAACTTCATTATTATTTTCATGGACTAAGTCAAGTCTTTGCAAAAATAATAGTTTGTTGTGATTAATATATTGAAGAAGGTTAAATTCCTTGTTATTTCCATGAACTAAATCAAGTCTTTGCAACAATAATAGTTGTGTGTGCAATATAATATTTTAGGTGCACAGTTATATAAAGGTGCCCCTATTATTAACACGATATTAATTAATCAAATGATTACAATTTACAAAATGTTAATTTGGTTTGAATATTTGGACAGATCTGAAACTATGTTTGGTTGAAACATGCACAAAGAAAGTGATGAAACTAATCTCAAAAAAAGAAAAAGAAAAAAGAAATTGATGAAAATTTCAATCTGATTTCTATGTCAAAATCTAGATGAATTTTTAATGTATAGAAGTTTTTCAATCAAAAAAGGTTTAATATTTTAGACTCATATTTTTTTATATTATATTCCAGATCATAATGTGTAGAGTTTAATTTATATACACAATAGGTGTATGAGCCTTTTACACTATCTACCAATTAAAAGTTGACATATCACCAAAAACAAATTGGTCAATTGGTAACCACCAATAGTCAATTGGTAACCAACCACTCCTTAAATTGTGATTGGTGGTGATTGTAAAACCTGATACACAGTATGTGTATATAAATTAAACTCTAATGTGTATATACAACTAGACTTTGGATCTAACACCTTATAGTTTTAAACGTATTCTGTCTCATTATCCAATTTGACCTTAATTTTATAATAAATAATATATATGAATCACTAATTTGTCTAATTATCTGAGAATTAATGTCTTGTAACTAACTTCTACAACCAACTTCAACCAAGAGTACAAATCAGACCAACCAGTTTGGCTGAAAAACTCGTGGATTGACTTTGCGGTCGATTCAATATACCTACACAATTAGATTCACTTAAAGAAAAACGAGATACTAATGCACACAAGTCGCCGGTAACTCAAAAAAACCGTCAATAACTCGTCTTTCCAATGGTTACCGACCGATATGCCCGTCGGAAATTAGCGAATGTTTAAGTCTTTTGCTAATTCCCGACGGCCTTGCCCATTAGTACTACTCAGAACATAGTTATATTACTGACGGCCTAACCGTCAATACTAATGAGTGAATTTAGTTTTTTTTTTGGCATCCTACTTACAAAAACTACTTTTAAAATATAAACAAGACTTTTTTACAACATCCAATGGAATAAAAAAAACACATAGAATCAAATATAATGCAATCCAAAAGTGATAAAACTTCTTCACCAAATTAACTGCACTAGTAATTAGGATTTTTATTAGTTTGTAGGATTTTTATGGGGGTGGGTGTCATCGGTGGAGCACGAAAAGTAGGCACAAGTGTGATGTACGTAGAGTGAGAAGGGTGTGATGTAGAGTGCAAAAAGTGTGGGATAGTAGAAGGAGAAGGGTTTGCTGCAGTTGAAGATGGAGAATGACTTGATCCTAAGGATTTAGAAGGCATCCCCACGAATCCATCTGTTGGAGTATATGTTAATCGACGATGAGGTAACTAAGAATGTCAAAAACATAAATTCAGAATATTCTGAAAATGTTATTCCGAAATTATGTGTTACATAGATAATTTTAGAAAAAAAATAAAAATTTTAGAATTTTGAATTAAAATTTGAATATATTTGAAAGAGTAAAATTGAAAAAGAAAAGAAAATAAGGGAGTATAGGGTCTAATGGTGGGGGCATAAAAATTAAAAACCCTATCAAATATTGTGTTGACCCGCTTTATTTTTAAGTCAATTTGACGTTAAGATAATGTTAAATTAGTGTTGTTAATACTTCTTTTGGTGAAGCGATTTAATAACAAATTAAGTATGCATTCACCAAGTCTTTCCACTTAAGCTCTAAAAAAGTAAAAATGAATAGATTACAAAAATTAAAGCATTGACAAAAAGAGAGATTAAAGTATTTGAATAAATTTCTAAACTAAAATGTGTTACATGCAATTTTTCATAAAAGTATTTCTAGCAAAATTAAAAAGACAAAAACAAACTTATATAAATAACTCTATGAAAATTGGTAAGAAAAGGATATAAAAAACACTCAATAATGAATTTGGGATATCAGGACCGTCATATACTTCCATGTCTTGAATGAAATTGAAATATTGTGAGGTATATATAGGGCTGAATCCGAATCCTCTTAAATGCATTAGTGGCACATACTCTGATGTCAAAGTTCGTGATTCTGCTCTAATCTTAATTTTGAACTTTGGTTGATCTTTGACTCTGCTAATTACATAGCGAGAAAAACCTTGGTCATATATTAAATACACGTGATTTGATTTGATTCCATGACTAGGTCTGTCCAAGTACACTTGGATATCTTGACCTTCACCAACACTAATATTAAATCTCAGAATGGAGCCTTGAGATGCAACTTCTGGAACAATGAAACCAAAAATGAAACCCAGTGGCTCACTGAAAGAGAGGTCAATATTCATGTAATCACGTGTTGTTCTATACACCAACCATTTTGGAACACTACTTCCTGGATACACATAAGTTCCTTGAGCATTATAATCACGACCAAGTGTGGATATAGATTGGTGTGCAAATTTCTTGATATTAATTTGTGCATTCAACCCTATTGCCTTAAGAGATTGTTCATCCAACTTCAAGCAATTCCAAAATGAAACCCTTATCTTGTTTTCCATTTGTTGTTGAAGAGCAGTTGGAGAGAAAGTCACAGTCTCTAATGATACACAACCACTAGCATCTAGGGTTTTTAACGATGAGGGAAGCTCTGGAAGACTTTGAAGCTCTCTACAATTCCTTAAATCTAGGATTCTCAACCTTGTAAGATGTTTAATGCTTTCAGGCAAATTCTCAATGTAAGTGTTTGCAAGAAGCAACTTTACAAGTTTCATTTGAAGTCCAATTGATGAAGGTAGTTGTTTTATACCTGAAAGTTCTAAATTCAAGTTTTCCATATTCTTTGAGGTCACTGAAAACTCCTTTAGTGAAATGCAACCAGCAAGGGAGAGATAGCGAAGGGAGCTTAGATGGATATTACTTTGAAGACTTGTTAGGGAAATGCATCCACCTAGATCCAATTTCTCAAGCTTGTTGAGAGAAAAAATAGTAGGATGTACACTTGTCAACCCTACACAGAGACGAAGATCAATTTCTACAAGATTTGTTGCCTTTGACAAGTTTGGGAGCTCCACTAGATGTGATGAGAAACTAAGTATAAGAAACTTTAAATTCACAAGATCCTGCAACAATCATAAAACATGAAAGCTTGTCAAAAAAATTATAACAAATGAAAAGAAGATAGCTAATTTAAAGTAGTTAATATTTTATTTCTTGAGTTTGAATAAAAAGTAGAATGCAATTTTATATATTTTGGATAGTTTAGCATAAACTTCCAATCATCATATTAGCCCGTTTGTTGAAGTTTTCTATCCCGTTTGTTACATATTTTTCAAAAAAATAAGAATCTAAAAAAATAATCTAAAAACTGCTTTAAATGATAATCTGTTTTGAGTAGCTTATCATAAAACTCATTTTTTGAAGAATGATTATTTTAAAAAACAATTGATTTTCACTATTTTACCCAAACAAAAAATAAATTCTCATTTTCTGACAAATCTCTAAAAACTAACCTCTAAATTATTTACTAATAAAACAATTATTTTTTTATTTAATCTGTAAGAAACAATATAAGTTTGTTTTCAAAAATACTCATCAACATTATGCGTGTTCCAAAACCCAAAAAAAAGTGCCACCCGACTACGAATTCGAGTTTGACGGGAATACCCGCTGATCAGGGCGAGGGCGGGTTCGGGGATGTCGATACCCACCCCGACCCCACCCGAAACCCGTTCAACAACACATTAACTATTTATTTCATTTTATTTTATGCAAATATATTCATTGATTTTGTTTCATAATTTTGTTTATTTTAAGTTTTGATCTATTTTAATATTTTTAACTTTATTTTATCATTGTATAATAGCTATTATTTTATTAAATTAATTTTCGTAAATATATTTTTTTTTATTTTTTGCATAAGTTAGTGACGGAACGCTTGATGCGAGAACCCGATCACGCTGAGACGGGGATGTGGGATATAAAACACGACCCCGCTAGAGGTAGGGCGGGGACGGGGGATGCAAAACTCGGCCCCGACCCGCCCCGTTGCCATGCCTAATCAACATGCGTGTAAACCCTATTTATGATTGATTGTAAGTAATCACTGTCTAGTTGTTAAACTCATGATTTATCATACCTTCTCTTCATTCCAAATTTTCTTCACCTGACTGTATTGCAAGTTCAACATAACAAGTTTTTTCCCAGAAAACTTGGATGGCAAGGACTCCAAAGGGTAATGTGTCCAACGCAGATATCTGAGTTCATTTGGTAAAGAACCAAGCCCTTGAGGAAGAAGATACAAGCCCCTTTGATTTTGGAGAAAAATATGAGAACCTTTACTATAAATATCCAAATATTGTAGTTTTTTCATCTTAGCAAACACTCGAGGATTTAACTGTAGCTCTTTAATTATGGACAAGTTGATGGCTATGCTTCTAGTAGCCCCACTCCCCTACAATCAAAGTCGTAGTAAATTATATATCAAACATTATAAGTTTCTTTTCCTACAAAAAAAATTAAATCTCTTGATAACATTTACCTTGTTATTTTTCAGCACTTGATAAATATCATAAGGATCCAATAGTCGACTTTGGTATCCAGGGTCTTCAATGGATTCTTGACGAACAATTTCCCAAGCTGTTTCTTGTATAATGCTATGCATTGATACAACATTATCTCGAGAAATAGTTATAAGTGCTTTATTTTGTAAGTTTTCTAACTCAACATCCACCGAATAACCATGACCTTTTATCAACATGTTGATGTCGTCAATTTTCAAATGCAATCCGTCAAAAAAGCATGCAATATCCAAAAATATCTTTTTCTCATCACGATCAAGGTCATTATAACTCAATAAAATAACATCATGAACTTTTTTAACTGGCACTTTTTTAAGTCTCTCTAATTGAGTTTTCCATATTTTTTTCTTTTTTCCACGAAGTAGCTGACCCAAAACTTTGAGAACTAACCCATTCCCTTTGATATCTCATAGTACTCCATTTCAATACGATTCATTTCAAGGGCATTCAATAGCACGAACTTCTTTCAAATGTAATTGTAATAATGATTCCACTTGTGAAACTTGTTTGCCAATTCCGATTAGTCCTTTTGCGTTAAGTTGGAGCACATGATCCAACCTTCCCAGAACACATTTAACTATTTCTTCAATAAAGTCAACATCATTCCTATAGAAAACAAAATGTGAAGATATGTTAACAACCCGAACGACCCTTCTTTAAATTGTAAAGTTAGAGAGTTTTTTAAAAAGTAAAAAATCATTATGTATCAATCCCTTCAAATATATGTTTAAAATTACCATTTAAGTGTTATGATGAAAATTTGTCTAGTCATATCTTAAATAAACTTGATTTAGATTTTTTAAACTACTTTGTTACATGACTCTCTAACTCTAATTAAACAAGAAAAGGCCAATTAAAAATGCCACTTAAGGAGATGGGGGCCCAACTTTGGAATGAATAAAAGCTCTTAAATGATCTATTTGTTTTTATCCAGCTATTTAAATAGTATTGTTAATGGAATTTAAATTTTAATCCTTTTTTTGTTACTATTAAAATATACAATGATTTTTTCATTAAAATACAAGAACATAATGTTAGAAGTATATTGAACCAAATATTAAGAGGTCACATTATTTTATTATCTAATAGGTCTCTTCTCATAGTTCGCTTTAGGGCTCGGTAAGTGTTGAGCCGACCTTAAAAAACTCTCTAACTTTACAATTTCTCCTTAGCCATATGATCTCCGTCAAGTAGGAGCTGCCTCTAGAGAATTGGCTTTTCTGCTTTCCAATTCCCTGGTCTATTGGAGCTCATTGTGTACCATAGACTTGATAATGTCATGGCTGTTGGGATAACTCAACATGTTATATGGTGTATCCCCATGTCGATTTGTTATCTTATGAAGGATGTGGTCATCACCTTGGGCTACTCCATTTTGGATTTGTTGGAAAGACCAAGAAACTCATGTGTGGTGGACGTTGGACCCCTTGAGTAGGCATCCCTAGGATGTGAAGTTATGAACATGGTCCCAAGTCTTGCAAGAATTGTCTTTGATGCCGATGACTGGTACATATTACTCAAACTCTTTCCAAAGGTCAAGTGCATACGCCAAAGATGATCATAATTGGAAGAATAAACTTTTTCAGTTTGCTTGCCAATGGCGCCCTCATTGGGCATGCCAATTTTTTTCCAGACTAAATGTTTCTCGAGTGGATCAACTAATAACTCTCAATAGTGACACCCTTTTCTTTAAGCGATTATGTGGAGAGTTTAATTGATTGATGCGTGTCTCTACAATATTTACAAGCGGTGTCTATAGAAAAAAAATTGAGAATATCTATTGACCACTACCGTTACCTCATAACTAACTATTATTCAACTAACAATTATTCAGCTGAGAATAGCAACCCCACTAACCATGTCTTGCCAGTGACTAATCTATGCTTGGGTTTGCGTCAAAAAAAAAATCTATGCTTGGGAACTAGCTAGGCTAGTCACATGTACCCGGTTTTGCCGGTCCGTATGAAATCTGAACCAAGTTACGGCTTGAATCAACCCTTGTTGGACCTAACTATCTTTTTTATTTAATGAAATGAATTAATTAAATACAAGAAATAAGTCAACCGTAATGATCAGATCACCTCATAAAAAATAAGGTTCTTCCTCATCTTTCGGCTCATACAATAGAACAATAATTAATAGCTGGGAAATATTGAATAATAATCAAGGTAAATTAATTAAAAGCAATACTCACAAAAAATTTGATGAATGAAACCCTGAGATATCTGCGGATTCTTTCAAAGCAGATCTCCAAGCTAGCACCCTGGTCAAATTATACTTTCTTTCATGTTCAACAAATGCATTTCCATAAGTCCCCGTTTGTTTCCTCACTTCTCTTGGATCTACTTTATAGAAAATAGGTAATACAATTTGTCCATATTTATGTCTACACTGAATAACTTTGACAAGCTCATCCAAACACCACTTTGAAGAAGCATAGTTTTGTGAGAATATGACCAAAGAAATGAAAGAACTTTCAATTGCTTCAGGAAGTGATTTTGATATTTCTTCTCCTCTAGGAAGCTCATCATCATCAATGAAGTAGAATATTTGCTTTCGAGAAAAAGCGCTTCTTAAATGGGCAAGAAAACCGTCGCGGATCTCACCACGAAAATTAACAAAAACATCATACTTAATTTTAGGAGCAGAGATAGGGATAGAATGAAAAACATCATAGTTGTTCAATGATGTTGTGTTTGTTGTTGCTTCACCCTTTAATTTCAACATAATAAGAAAAAGACAAACAAATAAACATATTTGTTTTGAGAAGAAGAATGATAGGTCATTGAATACACGCATTTTTGGTTTGTCTCTAGTCAACTTTCTTAACATAAAAAAAAAAAAAAACTAAGTGAGATGCTAACCTCAATTTAAGAGAGAATTAGAAAGCGAAATTAGAAGACCACATTACTAATCTCGATTTATTTTACATTTGGCTGGGTAGTGGATATATAGAAATCAGGAAAACTAACGAGTGTGAATTATTATTAACATTATATATATTTTTTATAAGCAAAGATTAAAATTTTCGTTCACATTGTAAAATGTAGAAGGTGGTTATAAGAAGTTTCCTATGATTTGCATAAGTCAAGTCAACATCCAAAGTTAGCTCGGGTGCGAATTAAAATTTTGTCTTGATTAGAGAGTCACTAGGCAATGGTATTGAAAGGAACTAGTAATAATATATATAGGAATAAATTCAATTAAAGTATAAAATATAATCTCTTGTTAGTAACAGACATATAATTAGAGTCCCAGCTCTAATTTGCTTGTAAATGTGACTAGTGTTGATGTGTTGAATTATCTTATAGAACATAATATTAGTTTTTAGGGTTAAACATTAATTTGGTCCTACCAATATGAGATTTTTTTTGGTTTTAAAAATTTAAAATAAGTCACTACAAATTCAAACTTTTTTCATTTTGTTAACTGTTCTGTTAGAAAAACACTGAAATGGCAAACTTCTGTCCTAGTTGACTTTGCAACATCAGTATTTTTCTAACGGATAGTTAACGGAAGGATGAAAATGACAATTTCATTGCGGGACAAATTGGTCTCTGACAACATCTTCAGACACATTAGTCTTTGACAATCTCAAAATGAGACATGCTTGTAAATAACGTGTCCCGTTTTGAAATTGTCAGAACTAATGCCAATGTATCCTGCGAAGAAATTGTCGAGGATCAATTTGAGTCTTTAATCTATTTTATTTTTAGGCAACTAAAGAGAGAATTAGCTTTCGAGGACTTTCATGTGCATTATTTTGTTGGACACTTGGGGACTCACGTCAAAAACTCTCTAGAGAAATAGGTGAGCAATTTCATGATTCATGGTGCACCGCTAACTAAACTACAAATGGAAATGGAATGAACAAGTCAATGAAGAGAAATTACCACACATCTCATTAGTTTGTTGAATATAATTAGAGGTGTAGCCGTGTAGGTCCCATATATGTTCAAGCTCCTTTAATACATGGTTGGGTCTTTTTTGGTTAACATGTTTTTGTGCGCAGTTTCTACCGGCTTTGCTGATGACTAACACTACAAAAAAAACGAGGATTAGCGAGAGAAATTTTGTCCCTTGCAAAAAACAGACATTTGCGACGGAATTGCAAGTCCCTTGCTAATCTGACCATTAGCGAGGGAATTAGCGACGGAAATGAGATGTCTGGTGATTTGATCAACTGCAGATCGCTTCGACTATGCCAGAGTGATGATTAGCGGCGACTTGAATTGCAAGTCCCTCGCTAATGTCCAGTTATTTTTTGACCGAATACCCCATTCTCTCACTCTTCTCTCATTCTTTCACTTTTAACCCTCTTCTCTCATTCCCACCACCACACCACTCACTCTTCTTTCTCACTCACAATACCCTCACTCGTCTCCTCTTCCTCTTCCTCTACTCTCTCTCTCTCTCTCACCTACAAACTCTAACCCACCACCACACAACCACCACCACCACCACCACTCACTCTTATTTTTCACTCACAACACTCTCATTCTTCTCTTCACAAATTTCTTACCCACACAACCACCACCACCACCACCACCCCCCCACCACACCACAACCACTCTCACCTCTCTCTCTCTCTCTCAACCACACAACCACAACCTCTCTCTTTTGGAGCTTTCTCTCCACCACCACCACCATGTTTTTTCTTCTCTTTCTCTCTTCACACCACACAACCACACCACAACCTCTCTCTCTCTCTCTCTCTCTTCTTCCACACCACCACCACACCACCACAACCACATACCTCTTTCTCTCACTCTCTTTCTTCCACCATCACCACCACGACCACTCTCTTTCTCCTTCTTCTTCTCTCTTTACGCCACCACCACACCACCACCACCACCACCACACCACCACCACTCTCACTCCTCTCTCTCTCTCTCTCTTTGGAAATTTTGGTTATAATAATAATAATAACAACAATAATAATAATACTAATAATAATAATAACAACAGTAATAATAATAATAATAATACTAATACTAATACTAATACTAATAATAATAATAATAAATTCAGATTGATAAGCGTGCCAATCAGACTCGAGTAGCGTGCTGTCAGCATTAGCGACGGAATTAGCGAGGGACTGTCCCTCGCTAATTAGCGACGGAACACATTTCTCTCGCTAATTTCCATTAGCGAGGAGGGAATTAGCGACCAGAATCGGTCCTCGCTAATTCCCTCGCTAATGGCAATTAGCGACGGAATTGGGCATGTTAGCGACTGAAAATTCCCTCGCTAATGACCGTGTTTCTTGTAGTGTAATCTACGCCGGAGAACCTGGCTGGCCACGAGTACCAGCTTGAACTCTGGAAATCCTCTTCAACACAACGATTCAACAACATTAAAAAAATAACACTCAACAACAAAAGAACCTAGAAATCCTTTGTTCATCAACTGCAACCTGGTTTGATCCTGGCATCAGAGAAAGGAACCCAGAAGTCCTTTGCTTACATTCAAAAGAAATCATTCGTTCATAAAAAATAAAGAACCTAGAAGAAAGGTTGCGATCTATAGAAACCCTTTGTTCTAGGGTTGCATCTCACGCAACCCAACAACCACCATCAACCCTTATTCTTCCTCCCTGAAGTGAATGTGTTTTGATTTTTGAAATGGTTTTGGAAATCAAAACCGAGAAGATTCAGCGAAGTGAGAAGAGGGAAAAATGGATCTGGATCTGTTCTTATTCTTCTTTCCTGGATTTGTGTTTTGTGATGATTTGAGAAGTGGCGGACCTAGGACCCTAGGTCGGGGGTGCAAAAAAAAGTTCATTATGGTTTTTAGGATTGTTAAAAAAAAATTTCTTCTAAATATCCTCACTTAATTTACTAAAATTAAGGAACCAAGTTATCTAGTTCCACGTATATTTAAGAGATAATCACCAAATTAGTCTCTAACTTTACCTGCCATTATCTATTCAAGTCCTAAAGTATGTGAAAATAAGTAGTTTGAAAAAATTTGTGATACTGTTAAAATTTCTTCCTAAAGTTTAATAAATGGTCTTTTCCAAAGATTAATAAGACAAATTTATTAAAAATTAGGTGTAAATTTAAAATTTTAGGGGGTTCAAAATAATTTTATATAGGAGTACTAGTACTAACATTTTGTTTCCAAGAGGTTCAGCTGAACCCCCTGGGTAAAGTGTAGGTCCGCTAGTGGATTTGAGGGAACAATTTAAGAGTTCCAGGATCGACGAACGAGTTGAAGCAGTAGCAAGACAAACTCGCAGCAAAATCGGTTGAAAACATTGTGAACGCCGCTTCCAATGACAGAGAAAGATGGGACCCAGAGGAGAGGGAGCGCAGAGAGAGAGAGAGATGGGAACAAGAGGAGAGTCATATCGATATGGGTTTATTGAAGAAGAAGATGAGAAGAAGATGAAGTAGAGGCTCCAAGGATTGTTGTTGACTGTCTTAATTTTGTTTTTAATTTTGATTTAGTTTTGCTTTCAATTTGCTATTTTAATATTTTATAATTATTTAAATTGTTTAAACTATTTTAATATGATGTGGCATGTACATGTGGACATTTAAATAACGTGGCACACGTGTGTGCAACTTGTATCAATTACCACGTCATTTAATGAGTGCCATATAAGTTATTATTATTATTATTATTATTATTTTGGAAAGGCAGCCATATCAAAAAAAAATTGGCCTAAATCAAGTGTTTGCAATGGGTTCTTTTAGTGGTCAGATGCTATAATTTGTCCATCAAAGGCAAATGGGACTTTGACCTACAATAGCAAGGAATGCCAATTTATGCATAATTACAGTTTCTCCCACAAAGTATTCTTATTTATGTTTAAAGTTAATGCTGGTGTCAGACTGTCGGTACATTTGCATGCCACGTTAAAAGCTTGGTTAAGTACAAAAGGAAAGTCACTAAGGCCATATTTGGGGTGGTTTTTTGTTTGTTTTTTTTTGAAATTTTCAAAAACCAAAATAAGTTTCTGTTTTGAGTTTTAAAAATTTCAGAAACCAAAACCAAATTTAGTAATGGGTTAAGAAATTTTTAAAAATCAAAATTATAGTTTAAAACATGAACATAAAAGTGGTATCAAAGTGGTGGTCGCTGGTGGCCGAAGTGGTGGTCGCCAATAGCTCGTGGTGTTCGACGATGGTCAAAGTGGTGGTCGGTGGTGCTCAAGGTGGTAATTGACGGTGGTCCAAGTGGCCAGAATGGTGGTTGGTGGTGGCTAGAGTGGTGGTCGACGGTGGTCAGAGTGGTGGTCGATGGTCGAAATGGTGGTCCGTGATGGTCAAAGTGGTAGTTGACGGTGGCCAGAGTGGTGGTCGTGAATGGCAGAAGTGGTGGTCGGCGGTAGTCGGAGTGGTAGTCGACTGTGGTCAAAGTGGTGGTCGGTGGTGGTCAAAAGCTAGTTGACGGCGGTCAGAGTGGTGGCTAGCGGTGGTTGGAGTGGTGGTTGACGGTAGTCAGAGTGGTAGTCGATGGTCGAAATGATAGTCAGTGGTGGTCAATGTGGTAGTTGACGGTGGTCGAAGTGGTGCATGGTCAACAGTGGTCGGCGGTGGCCGTAGTGGTGGTCGGTGGTTGTTGAAGTGATGGTTGGTGATGACGTGTTAGTGTTAATACAAAAACTGAAATCAGAAAACCTATTTTTTTGGTTTTGTCTTTTGATGGAAATATGTTTTGATTAGAGGAAAAAAAAACCAATTCAGCACCATTTTTCCCAAACATGTTTTGGTTTTGAAATTGACTTTCAAAACCAATAACTCACAATCACCCCAAACGAGCCCTAATTTAGTACTACGTACAGGTTTGAAAATGATATGTGCATTGTGGAGAGTTTGCTATAAGGAATACCGGTATAACAAAATAAAAATAATTCTTAATAAAGATGAGTCCTTCTACTAGGACTCTCCCCGTGGGTCCCACTATTAAAAACTAATTTTGTCTATTATTTTCTCTCTCCCTCCGAGTCACACATGACACAAATCTCTCTCTCTCTCCCTCTCTCTCTCTCTCTCTCTCTCTCTAGTTCATAAAAATTGTAAAATCTTTTTTATTTATTAATTTTCAAGTTATTAAAAAAAATCCCACCCTAACCCTTTGGCGAAAACGAAAGACCCTCCATGCTTTTTCCTTGTAAATTTTGTTTAAAATTAATAGATTGGTATTCTTATTTATCTCTCTCTATCTCTCTGAGAAAGTTGAATGTAGTTCATAAAATTGAAAAATATTTTTTATTTATTAATTTTCAAGTTATTAAAAAAAATCCCACCCTTAACCCTTTGGCGAAAACAAAAGACCCTCCATTCTTTTTCCATGTAAATTTTGTTTAAATTAATAGATTGATATTCATATTTATTAAAATATAAAACACTGCATGAATTTATTATTTAATATATTGGCAAAATATCTCCTAGGATCCTTAAAATTTAGGGGCAAACTTAGGAATTTCAAATATCTATAGGGGCCTCTAATAAATAGCATAAACTTGAACAACCTAAACCCAAACAAGTTGTCTTTACAAAATATCATCCATTGAATAAATATATATTAAATCAATGGTAGAAAATACATTTGTCTTTGATGGACAAATTTAAGGATTTGACCATCCTAAAAGAACCCCTTTGCAATAAGGATAGTTTGTTGTCATATCTTTCCAAAAAAATAAATAGTTTATTGTCATTATTGTACGACGTTAACTTCATTATTATTTCCATGGACTAAATCATATCTTTGCATTGCAACAATAATAGTTTGTGTACTCGTGTGCAATATTTTACGTGCACAGTCAAAGGTGGCTGCCACAATTATTAATACCATCTTCATTAATCAAATTATTACAATTTAGAAAACAAAATGTTTGTTTGATTTAGACAGATCTCTGAGACATGTTTAGTTTAAACTAGCCCCACGATGGACGGGTTGGCTAGCGGTTGATTAATTAAAACACATTGGAATAAAAGCAGGTAGAAATAACAATTTGTGAAGATTAAAGGTTAATGTTTGTTGAAGACATGCATATGTGATACACAACAGAATCAAAGAATAGCTTAGGCCAAGTAAAATTTTTTTCAGCCTAAACTTATATATGAAACAAATAGGAAGAATGAATAATAATAATAATAATAATAAGTATGTTTAAAATAGTTCAAAAGCATAGACATTTGTTAATGAATATCCGACAGTTTGGATATTTAAAGGCCAAAGACTATTGTTTCAGTAGAAAGGTAAGTACTACAGTTAATTATTTCTACCAGATTTCCTAATGATATCAACAAAAAACAATCAAAGAAGTCACCAATTTCCAATTTCAAAGAAATCTCATACTCACGCTTTTTCCCCTTAACAAAGGACACTCATGTGTAGCTCACATTATGTATTTTTCATCTCTTGAATGTTTGACTTTAACGTAATGTGCACACATCAAACAAAATCTAAGTATTTTTTTTGACTAAACAAATTCTAAATATTAGAAGGACATCACATTTAAAGACAAAAGTCACACATATTAGATCAAGTCATAACACAAGCAGTTTAAAATTTGAGCATAAATAATGACCTAATCACACACAGATTAGATGAAGTCATAACAAAATCAGTTTAAAGTTGTAAAATAAACAACAACCTATAATAACATTATCCATATTCATCAAATGTAACCATAAAAACTTAACCCATAATACCATCTTACCGGCTTGAGGGATTAGTCTCTAGAGTTGCGGGTAGAGGATACCCAGTTTATACAAAAAAAATGTACACATGAAAACTTAACTCATAATTAAAGAGAAAAGAAGACAACATATTAAAAAGTGAAACACGTACGTAGGTCTCATACAGAGATTGATTTAAAAGTGAATATCAATTTAATTATGCTTCTAATACTTTTTGATGCGAAATTATCTAAATAAAGAAGAAAATACCAATTAGGACATCTAACTACAAGAAAATCGGTGGTTTGCCACGGACATTCCCGTGGCAAATGTACAAATATCCGTGGCAAATATGAATTTGCCACGGATTTGCCACGGACAAATTTTGGTGTCAAAAGCGCTCGTCGCAAACGCTTTGCCACGGATTTTCCGTGGCAAATGTGTCCGTCGCAAATCCGTGGCAAATGTTTCCGTGGCAAATCCGTCGCAAATTTCCGTCGCAAAGTCGTGACAAATTCTTACACCTTCCGTGGCAAATCCGTCGCAAATTTTAAAAAAAAAATTAAAAAAAAAAAAATTAAATTATGCCTCCAAATTCTATTTAATAGTGATATCTATACAAAACACATAAATGCTCCAACATCAAAATTAATAAACTTATATAAAGCAAAACATAATAACCACAATAATAAATGAGTACAATCCATGTGCAAAACATTTAATTACTAATTGTCTTCTACTAACAAACATTAGTAGAAACTAACTAAAGATGCAATGCTCCACTACAAACTAACAAAATAATAGACAAAATAATAGAAACTAGATAACAGTTTCAGTCCAAAATTCATTTCAGCCCACATTTCCTTCTTGAACTCATCAGCCAGCATCCTAGCAATTTCTCTGTAAAAACAAAGCTTCTTCATCAGCCAGTAGTAACATTAATTACAGCAAACATAAAGAGAAAACCAAAAAATAATAGTAGGAGGGAGACAAAACACTGTTAACAATTCATAGTAGGAGGGAGACAAAGTACACATAGTAATAGTGAGTTTCAACTTATAACCTACTTAGCTACTTAAGGCTATAAATCATAAAACCCTACAAACCAGCATTCCAGCTGATGAGGATCATGGAATCAAGAATGGAGAGATGGAAATGCAAAACTGACAAGCAAGTTAGAGTCCAAGATCAAACAGAAATGTTCTCTAACAATGATCATATGTCTTAAAAGCCCAAAGTAACAAAAATATTCTCTAACAATGATCATATGTCTTAAAAGCCTAAAGTAAGATAAGTCCCAAATTACCAAGTATAAATATAAGTGTGGTAACTACCTCGAACCGATGTGTTCTCCTTCTTCATAAGGTTCGAGTTCAATACTGAAAGAGATAAGGATGGTCGCATGCTTTTCTCGGTTGTATCACCTAAATACGTGAATCATATTAACAGATTAACTTCAAGGTGAAAGAAACATATACAGAAAGCAAGATATAAAGTTGATATAGGACCAAAAAAATCAAATATGAACAAATTTCAATCCATGCAATAAAAAAATAGAACGAAAAGCACATCATAAAGTTCACAAGAATACGATTTCATGCTCCAATATGATCGAACAAAATACATGCGAGAAGATTTAGAACTTCAATTATTTCTTCAAAAGATTACAATACTTGAACCAAAATTAATAGTTGCTAACTTGCTATTAATGATTATTTTTATTCAACGGAAGTATTTGCATTTGCAATAAAACTGCTTCGGTATTTTAAGGTAATCACACAATGATTTAGAAAACTAATTAATAGCTTCAATTAAAGAAAAATGTAATTGCATTTAACTAAAGTACCCTTTAGTAAAACACACAAATTATTATCACTTCATTAATGTTGTCTCAATTTCGTTCTATTGAAATAACAAGAGACAGGATAAAGTTGAAAAGGTAAGTAGTAATTTTTGGTTTTCTAAAACATGAAAAAGCAAGGAAATTTTTCTAAACCGCTTGATAACTTTAAAAGAGGAAGTACCAAATATGAATCAATCTAGCATCTGCCTCCATACCTCTTTGGAACTAGAGACTTTGCTAAACTACTATGAAGGAAAAAGAAACGGAAAAAACAAGAGTTTCACTAACAATATTCTGTAGTGACGGTGAGTTGATGTTCCGAAAGATATTGCAAGTAGCTTAGGAAGTTCTTTCCTCAATATTGACATGTAGACCTTTTTGCGGTGACAAGAGGTACTAACTCGCATTGGGATAGAAATGCATTTCAATTTTCAATCCAACAACTCTGCATCTCAGAAATCTATTAGGAACAAACAAACAATTAAACAAAATCGTGATATAAATTATCAAGGAAACACACACCATCATGATAAGAGAAGCCTTCTAATGTACTCTCTAGCATCCATCTGCAGAGACACGCAAAAACGTCGGCAACACTTCAAGAGCCAAAATATTAGAAATTCAAATTGATGTAACCTAAAACAAAACCGATTAAATATGAAAGAGAAAATCCTTTCTTGGAGCGCAATATCATGTTCATTTGTGAAAATGCAACTACACACTTTACCAAGGTATCACGCAATTGAAGTACGAAAAATTGTTTCAAAGAGCTCCATCAGATTGTCAAATAACAAAGTTACAATCAAAGAGTGCAATTATATTGATCAATTACTTTATGAATGGTATAAAGGTTACGAAGCCTACCACATCCATCAAAGAACTTTATCTCTCGACTCGGCCGGTTGAGAACCAACCTTACGCAAACCAACCTTCAATTCTCATATGATACTCTGCCATCTTTGTCGGTATCCATCAATGTAAACATGTGTTTGATTATTTCTACCGCTTCAACGGACTAATGTTCCGCGCAATTACCTGTAGCATTCATTCAAGGAAACCCAAACCATCAACATTTCAACTTCCTTATTACTTCATCACAAGCAAAAATTGATTCAACAATTATTATGCATAAACCGAATAGATGCTAACTCAAGAGCTCTCTTTTTGAATCTATTCATCAAAGAGAATCGCTTAAACCTTGCTCTCACATTATCTCCTAATGGAACATCTCGAGGCTTTTTTTGCATTTTGTAGCCAAGAATGTTCTGCAACCATAATCGAGGACAGTGAATATAAAAACTCGATGTGAACTTGATTTCCAAGTTAGAGGTTCAAAATTCCTTTCTGAACGGGACCTACAGGTATACATGTCCCCCATCAAAATCCTTATACAAAAGCTTATAGTTCAAAAGAAAGTTGTACAAAACTCTATGTCGAAGGAGTGATGGATCAAAAAGATCTCATAATAGCAATTTAACATACTACTTGACAAGACTAAAATTGAAATTCAAGCCAAAGTACAACTATTAACTCGTAAAATTTGATTTTCAATTACCTAATCATCAAAAACAACTCAAAAAAACCCTCAAGTTCTATTCTAATTTATTTGGCATAAATAGTAAAACATAAGAATTTTCAATCGAGTTCTCATGGACATCATGAACTACAAAATTAGAATCAAGATTCCAAATATTCGGGCATTAGAAACTACGAATTAGGGTTTTTAATCGATTCAACAATTTATACCAAATTTCACCAATTTGAGAAAATTACAAATTAGGGTTCTAATGATCTATTTTATCCGTAAATTGAAAAATACGAAGTTTACGAACGCGAAATGCAAGCACATGACGACGGCGGCGAGACGCAGAGGCGTGCAAAGCGTGAGGCTCATCGCCGCGTGCCTAGTTATCGTTATCCTCCGATTCGCTTTACTTCGTCTTGAAAATCGACATCACTCACCGAGCGCAACAAAATTCTATGTCCCCATGGTACGACTCGAGGAAGAAGATAAGGTGGAGGTTAAATCAACGGACAACCGAAAACGAAGGTACAACAATGTTGAGAGAGACAGAGAAGAGGAGAAGAGAGCGTGAGACAACGCTTGTAGACACAGAGCGAGAGAGAGCGAGATAGAAATCGAAAAATGAATTGAAAAGGGAAGGTTCCACTGTGATTGAGAGAGAAGAGAGAGAAGTGAGAGTGAGGAGAGTGCAGTGGAGGTTGAGGAGGCGGAGGTGAGGAGAGTGAAAGGTGGAGAGTGAGCGGAGGGAGAAGGTTGGAGGGAGAACGAAGGTGGAGAACGAAGGTGGAGAGGGAGAAGGTGGAGAGTGAACGAGGGCGGAGAACGAAGGGAGAAGATGAGGGGATTTTATGTATCGTGCTCTTTTTATTTTGACCAATGGGTTGCCACGGATTTGCCACGGCATCTCCGTGGCAAATGTCTGTCCTTTCACATGTCCGTGGCAAATCCGTGGCAAACACCAATAGAAATTTCGCGCCTCTATTTTTTACTCATGCCGTCGCAAATCCGTGGCAAATTACTGACGGAATAAGCTCCGTGGCAATTGCTGGTGGCTAAAACAAGCTTTTCTTGTAATTTTTTTCAATATTCTAAAGTACCCCAAAACACACTGCCTAGAATTACACTTTATGTATTTTGCCACCAAATTATTTTTCCATCAAATAGATTATTGGCAAACGAAGTGTTTCAATAGTTAAAAAATTTCTAAATACTAAAGTAACCCAAAATACAATATCTAACATTTCGCGTTACACGTTTTGCTACAAAACAATGTTGTCCCCCATCAAGTACACTAAAACACACTATTTAGCATCCCACTTTAAAATATAAAAATATATAAAAAAATGTAGATTAGTCATCGGTAAAACTCTGTTGGGAGGATATAACCACACACGCAGACAAAACTGAGTACTCGTGATCAGCCAACTTCTCCAATGTACATTAGTCATCGTTAAAGCCGATGAAAACTACACACTAATGAGATGGTAACAAAAAAAGTAAAAGAAAGGAAACAAAAAAAAAACCAAAGTGAAAGAAAAAAAAAACCAATTGACTCCGATGGACGGGTTGTCTAACTATTGATTAAATAAATTATTTTTAAACAAAAACAACAGTAAATAATAATAACAAACAAATTCTAAGTATTAGAAAGACATCACAATTAAAGACAAAAGTCAAACATATTAGATCAAGTCATAACACAAACAACTTAAAGTTGGAGCAAAAACAACAGTCTAATCACACATATTAGATCAAGTTATATCACAAACAGCTTAAAAGTTGTAACATAAACAACAATCCATCAAGAATGACTATTTTGGCTTAGTTTGCTCTTGAGGTTGATAGATCCGTCCTGAGACGGTTGTAGGATTCTGTCGATCATGCACGGTTTGATTTAAAACTAAACACAAATTTAAGAATGCTTCTAGTACTTGTTGATGCGAAATTATCTAAATAAAGAAGAAAATACCAATTTGGACATGTAATTTTATTTGATTCTAAAGTACACCAAAACACACTGCTTAGAATCACACTTTATGTATTTTGTTATGAATTTTTTTCATCAAATAGATTATTGAGGAACGAACTTCGCTTATTTAAACATCGTAATTTTTTCATGCACTTCAAGTTCCCTAAAATACACTGTTAACATTGCACTTTACGTATTTTGTCACAAACTTATTATTTTTTACCAAACCAGTTATATACGAAGAAACTTCTAGTATTTTAAGACTTAAAAAAAATTCGGAATCCTAAAGTACCCAAAAACACACTGCGTAAAATTTAGCGTTACGCATTTTGCGATAAAATAATTTTGTCCCCATCAACTACACCAAAGCACATTGTTTAGCATTTCACATTACTTTTTTTCTTACGAAATTAAACATTTTTTCACCCAAAATTTTCGTATTTCATCATGTAAGATTTTTCTAGATTGTAAAGTACCTCTTAAAATATAAAAAAGAAAAAAAATGCAAAACCATAAAATATAAAAGAAGAACATTGGATGTGACAAAAACTCTATTGGGAGAAGATAACCACACAAGTCGAGTTCTCGTGGTCAGCTAGTTTCCCCGGTGTAGATAAGTCATCGGTAAAATTAAATTTTTTTCTAAATCCTAAAGAACCCCTAAGCACACTGCTTAACATTTCACTTTACACATTTAGTTACAAAATGATTTTTTCCCCATCAACTACACCAAAGCACATTGTTTAGCATTTCACATTACTTTTTTTCTTACGAAATTAAACATTTTTTCACCCAAAATTTTCGTATTTCATCATGTAAGATTTTTCTAGATTGTAAAGTACCTCTTAAAATATAAAAAAGAAAAAAAATGCAAAACCATAAAATATAAAAGAAGAACATTGGATGTGACAAAAACTCTATTGGGAGAAGATAACCACACAAGTCGAGTTCTCGTGGTCAGCTAGTTTCCCCGGTGTAGATAAGTCATCGGTAAAATTAAATTTTTTTCTAAACCCTAAAGAACCCCTAAGCACACTGCTTAACATTTCACTTTACACATTTAGTTACAAAATGATTTTTTCCCCATCAACTACACCAAATCACATTGTTTAGCATCGCACTTTATGTGTTTTGTCATGAACTTAAATAGTTTTCCACCAAAAATTTGCATATTTAAACATCTAAAATTTTTCGAGACTGTAAAGTACCCCTTAAAATATAAAAAATAAAAATTAAAAAAGAAAACCTTCAAATATAAAAGAAGAACTTTGGATGTGGTAAAAACTCTGTTGGGATGGGAGACTCGTGGTGATCCAAACTCCCCAGCGTAGATTAATTATCGACAAAGACAATGAAAATTACGTACCAATGACATGGTAAAAAAAAAAAAGGAAATAACAAAAAAAAATAGAAGTAAGAAACAAAAAAGAAAGTGAAACAAAGAAGGAAGAAGAGAAAAAAAAAACAACCAAAAAAATGAACCAACAAAAAATCATGCCACATACCAAAAAATTATTCCCACCAAAATCCAAATCAATTTATATGGGCATGCCAAGCCGCATATAGTTTTAAGATGTGCACAAAAAAATATATTTGGTTCTCCGTTTAGATGTGGTATATTTGTACGGAGTCAAGTCATTCCCCACTTCCCAAAGTTTTTTTTATTTTTAGATAAGCAATATATTCATTGAAGGGGGACACTAGGGGTGCACCCAACCCTTACAAAGTTATGGGAAGGGGAGAGGCCTCATTAAAACTTCCCTGGACCAAAACCCTTTAGGAAAAAGACCCACGGAGGAAAAAAGAGTACCTCAATAGCATGGTTGACTACATCGATGATATACAACCCATGGGGCAAGAACACCAATCCGAAAAGGATACCCCGCTATTTCTCCCCTTCCTAGCCACAAACCAACTCCATGATACAAATTTTATGGAGTAAATGGCAGAGTTTACATTAACAACTACACCTTGACATAAAGTCCTATTCCTTGCTAACCACAATTGCCACATAGTTGCTGCCCAAAATAAGTGTTTGATCCTAGCTTCTTTCTTCCCCTTCACGCAGTTGCTAACTTGTTGGAAGGAGGTAATAACGTCCTCCTCCAACACACCATTCAGATTCATCCAAGAAAAAATTCCACGCCAAACCGAACACACCACCGGACAATTACAAAAGAGATGATCAGCTGATTCTAATACCCGAAAGCAGAATACACAAGATAACTCATACGGAGATGACAACACTCCTCTAGCATGCAAGTTTTCTCTTGTTGGTAACTTGTTCAATAACAAACTCCAACAAAAAACCAAGACCTTCGAAGGTATGCCACTCTTCCAAAGTGAATTACAAGCCTCCACTATCGGATCTACACGTGTTAAAGCATCACCCCGAAGGAAATTGCACGCCCAATCGTAACACGACTTTACCGTGAAGCCACGAACTGTATCAGGAAGCCATACGAATCATCGACCAAAAATTCTGCAAACAACACCTAGCAAGTAGCTCTTGAGCTCACTAGCATCGGTGATATTTTGCGCAGATGGCGGCGCGGCGAGAGCACACCATTTCCATACCCAACCCGTTTCCTTTCATTCCCCATATCTCGACAATCGCGGTCCTTCTCGCCTCACACGCTTGGAATACCGATGGAAATAGATCAGCCAAAGACTCATTTCCTATCCATTTATCCGTCCAGAACTTCACTCTTGTACCATCTCCCAATTTCAATTTCGATACATTATTAAACCGCCGCCCACCACCAGCCCCTCACCTAGAAACACCAAATCACGCCACCACAATGATGTTTTCCACGATTCTGCAGAAATGGAAGTTCACCACTCCATTGACAAGCATCCCCGTACCTAACTTTCAAAATTTTCTTCGGCTAAATTACTGTTTTGGTCCTTTATCTTTGGCCTTGATTTCATTTTGGTCCTTTATCTTTTTTTTTCTCGTTTTGGTCCTTTATGTTTTGATTTTGTGTCAATTTGGTCCTTTTTGTGTCAATTTGGTCCTTTTTTTGTGTCAATTTGGTCATTTTTTTGTGTCATTTTGGACGGAAAACTACAAAAAAGGACCAAATTGACACAAAACTGAAACATAAAGGACCAAACCGAGAAAAAAAAAAGATAAAGGACCAAAATGAAATCAAGGCCAAAGATAAAGGACCAAAACAGTAATTTAGTCATTTTCTTCCATAATTGAGGTTCATCCTCCAATAGTAACCTCCATTTCCATTTTGCAATTAATGCTAGATTGAACACTTCAAGATCCTTCACTCCCAAGCCTCCCAAACGCTTCGGCAAACACACCTCACTACAAGAATAAAGTTATTAGGCAGCGACTTTTTCATAACAATAACATACTTGATGCTAATTATATACATGTAACAACAATACTTTTAAGTTGTTTCAATAAGAATTCTTTTACCTCAACAATATAATTTAGTTGGGAAAAAAGTCTTATCCCAATGACAAATAAAGTCGTTGGAAATAATAGAACTTTTTGCCAATAAGATATTTTCTCGTTGGGTTAACACAAGTTTTTTTTCAACAACATCATTTATCGTTGTGAATGATACAACTATTTTTTTAAAATTATTTTGGATGAATGCAACACTTCAACTCTAATGGAACGTGGTTTATATATTTTCACCAAAAAAATAGGTGGTTATTTCACCCCAAAATAAGGAACGGTTTATATATCACCTGTCATCTATTTTTGATGTAATTTTTTTTCTTATTGGTGTAGTTTTTTTCTTATACTCGGTTATTGAAAGCATTCAGATAGCATGTAAAATTTATTCTCAACCGTTGATAAAGTTGAATCCGACGTCATTTATTCAATCACTCATTCTTTTTGTATTGGTCTTCTATAAAACCACTCTAACTCCTATAAGAGATATCATGCAATTGTTTATAGAAGAAGAAATAATATTAAAATTTTTATTGTCTTAGAATCATCAAATGGTTCTACTAACAACTGATACTTAGACTTCAATCAATTTTTGTAATTATATGTGTGTCACAACTCATTATATTTGCGATGTATGAGAATTGAATAAAAAGTATTGAGATTTGGTTCAATTTCTGAGCTCATTACATTGATGTTAGGACAATGATTTTGTTGTTGGTTTGTTTTTGTTAGTTCTACGGTTATCATTCTAGTTTTGCCTTTTTGTTTTGTTTTTTTTGTTATTTTAAAAAAAAAATATTTTACTAATGAACTATGTACCCAACCTAAGTCAAACCATTTACGATCGGGTAGGGTTACATGAAAATTTGGGTCTGAATTCATCGAATCTAACTCAAAATATTTGCCTGGGTTGAGTCTTTAAGTTTAAACACATCAAAACCCACACCCACCCGAATTACTTATACTTTAATCAACTATTAAAAATAAATAAATAAAAAAGAAAATTTTAAAAACCAATTGAAAAATAAATAAGAAAAATGGTTGAACCACATGGCCTAACAACGAGAATGGATTGTCTAATTTTAGTTTTTCCTAATTTAGGTAACTTTAGACTTTGGAAATGGATCCCCTAACTTTCCCTACTTTCTTTCTATCTCTCTTATTTTGCTTTCTTTCTCATATTTCTCTGTGCATCTTAAACTATTGCATTACCCTCATTTTTGCCTAAAGACATAGAAAGTTAGGGGACCCAATATTAGATGATCCATTTCCAAAATTAGCGTATGTTTGGGATGGAGTTTTGGGAGGTAAGGGGAGGATATATTTTTCAATTCTAAATTGAGGAAACTATAAAATGTCGCTAAACATAAATAGAGTAAGATTAAAAATGTTATTTGTTATCTATCATGTTATTCTTTTAAATTTTTTAGAGTTGAAGGAGAAACATAGACTCAAAGTTAGAGTGAAGTTCCCGTCTTAAGTTAGAAAATCTCTAGCCCCTAACAACAGGAGGGGTAACATCGGAATAAAAGAGAGAAAACTTCTTTCCCTCTCCTTTCTTGTCACATGAGAGACCACAAAAGTCGTGGCTCCATATTATTTCTCTCCCCCTTCCCTATTTCTATCCATACTAAACAATGAAAGTTTAGTATCTCCTATTTGTCTTTCTTTTCTAATTCGTTTTTCACAACTTCTCTTCAAGATTGTCTTTCCTTCTAAGATTTTTCGTAAGACTCTCTCAAGAGTCTTCGGATGGATACGCCAACTATAATCGCGGCCAAGAGAATCAAACTTCACAATTTCTCTTATGTATGGTCCAATCAAAAGTGCTAAATTTTAATGAAGTAGATAACAATTAATCAAATGGCCAACTAATATAGCAACAATTAATCAAAAGTGCTAAATTTTATTGATGTAGATAATTGTTCGGCGTGAGAAGCTTCGTAACGAGAGAGATTGCCGGATTTTCATTAGGATGAACATAATAAGGACTTGAAGGATCCAGCGGAGACAGAGGTTGA
The DNA here is from genome assembly GCA_020916435.1 of Oxytropis ochrocephala. Lineage (NCBI taxonomy): Eukaryota > Viridiplantae > Streptophyta > Magnoliopsida > Fabales > Fabaceae > Oxytropis > Oxytropis ochrocephala. Next base: position 119,704,009 of record CM037088.1, read on the forward strand.
TTGACGGTGACCGTCGAGGAAGAAGGTTGCAGACGTGGCGGCATCGTTTCCGGCGAGGAACGATCAACAATCTACTGATACCATGATATATAAGACGAAAACCAGAGAAGAAGAGAAGAACGGTTGCAGAGAGTAACCGTATTGATTGAATGAAATATTGTGAATTCATTAATTTGGGAAAAGTGGCTACAAAATGTTTATATACTCCGCTACTCAAACTAAACACAACTTCTAGAGCGAATTTTTCACAGTGTAGTGAAAATTCGTAACAGTGTAATTGAGTTGTTTTATCTTGGGGACGTCGTGGTTGATAGTCTACTTGCACTCGAGTAGTAGTGTCACGAAACGCCTTAAAGAGAAATGACCTAATCTGCGATTCATCCCAAAGAATATCTTCTCGTTGTTTGGGAAAGTTACTCCGCGGAAGAAATACTTGGTATTTAAGAGTGTCCATTGTGACCCACATCTCTTTCTTGGAAACCTACTCGGATTAACAATAAACAATGTAGTGACCTCATAATTGGTACGAATGAAATTTAATCAAAGTCTATTTCCTCTCTTTAACATTTCTTTAGGAGGTATCTTAGTCCTCGAATTCTGAGAATGTAACAAAAAGGTACCCACTGGTCCCCAGGGTGCCGCAACAGTGGAAGGAACGCGCCTTGCTTTGGTTGAGTGGTCATTGTATTATTTTATTACCTGATGGGGGGCATTTACATCAACACTTGTTTTCCTTTAAATATATCAATTGACAGTCTTATGTTGTACAATTGTATTGATAGTCTTAGAATTTCTCATTTTCTAGGAACAACATTATTATCTTTGCTCATTTTCCAGCCATCAACTCTTTCTCTCCATGCCACATTGCCCAATCCAGCATCCAACCAAAAACATAAAATCACTATCAGATCAAGATAAAGAAATATAACAATAACATTATATGAAAGAAGGAAAATGTGCATAGTTTCATAGGGAGAAGAATTAGTGATTGATTAATATCAGATGAATATGATGGAAGATTATGGACTCGTTTCCTGCGAACAACTCCGGGAGATGCCATCGGAAGCCTCTCAGGTGAGGCTGCAGATAATTCTCCATATACCTCTCTCTTGTCCACTGGTTAGCAGAGGAATGTGATTGTAGTAACTTGATAATTACTACTTACATAAAGAATGGTAAATGTTCTTCATACATGACTGGGTATAGTATAATGAAAAATACATTGTGTTCATGAACAACATTTTGAAACAAAAGGGAAAATAATTTTCTTAGCTTAGATTAGCGTAATTATTGTATGAGTTTAAGTTGCAGATCAACAAGCCTAGAATAAACTAATCACCATCACTACCAAAAAAGCGGTTCCTTGCCACAGTGGCTAAAAGTTAAATGGGCTACCTGACAACTGTGGTAAAACAGCTCGTGAGTTCTTAATTTTTGGATTTTTGTTGTTCCCACTCCCCCTCTTACTCAAAACACGCCACATAAATGTGTGAAAAGACCAAAAGGTCATTAATGAAATTGCCAAATGTCTTTTTTTTTCAAGATTTTTCACCTGCTCGAACACGGACCTTCGAACATGCTCGTTCGAGTGTGTTAAATATTGACACACACACACCCTCTTGTGCATAATTTAACCTGTTCGAATGACACCAATCGAACAGGTTCGTATAGCCTTGTTCGAACACCCTATTTTATTCTGTTCGAGCAGTCTCATTCGAGTGTGTTAAATATGGACCCTCACACCACATTCACCAATATTCCTTAACACGAATGCATGCGTTCGAACAAGGCCGTTCGAACCGTCATTAATTACGTCCTGCAATAGCATTCCACGCGAGGTCATTTTTGGAATAAAATTTGTTAAGGGGTGTGCTTGAGTAGGAGGGGGAGTGGGGAAAGTAAAGCCCTAACTTTTTTTCTCATTTCTCCCCCCTTCATTTCATTCACTCCCTTTATTTTTTCCTTTTTCGAAAATAGTAATTTGCTCCCTTTCTTATTTAACCTTGCAGCACCGCTAGTTCGCGATAGACTTCTCAGCTCATCTCCGCTCGCATTCCCGTCCAACAAGCAGTGATGTGTTCTCTGCTCATCTCTTCTCCTCGCCCAGCAAGCAGGATTCTTGCTCATAGCATTCACATTCTCTCTTTTGTGCGTTAGGTTTTCCACGAACAGGTGAGCCCATCTCATTCTTAGATGAAACTAACAAATTTATCCTCTTGATTTTCTTGCAAATGGGGGATAAGATTGAGGATTTCATAGAATACCCAAACAACGGAATGAAAATTTTATTCCATTCCGCTCTGCTCCATTCCGTTAAGTTGGGTGTATCCAAACACACCTTTAGATTATGTGATTGACAATTATAACATTGGAACTGGTTCGGCCATTTCGGTAATTGCTATGGATGATGTTAGTTTCTCAAACTTATTTACCTACTACTTCCATCATTTATAAACACATTTCCCCTCTCAAACTGTGTTGCCGTTGACATTGTTGTGTGTATGAAGTATTCCAATTGTATCTTTCTTCTTATTCTTATTGTCTTGGCAATAGAGATGTAGTTTTGGTTATTACTTAGGGTGGGCAATCGTGATCAATCCATACAATTTTATGAGAAATTGTGGGGGTCAATGCAGCTTTGTGTTCTTTTATAGTCCTATGGGTTCCTTTAAAGAACATCAATTTTTGTGATTGCTTGTTGTTTAGGCTTTTGGTATATATGGAGCTACTTCGTACACAAGATGATCCAGAATACAGGGTATTTTATGTAACTGTTGTATGTAAAATTATACTTACAAATTCTTTCAATTGAAATGATGATGTGTAAAGCATTAACTGAACAAACAATTTGCTTAAGTTATGAATGTTTAATCTTAGCCTTTTGCACATTACTGTGGGTGTTAGTATTTAGTAAAACTAAAGATTTTCATTTTTTACCAGAACGACCTCCTTTCTCCGTCCTCTTTGAATTTGTTTTCCTTGCTAAACCGGTATGAGACACTAGCAAAAGGGTGCACTGGGGGAGTAATAATTCAAGGGTATTGTTGTAATCTGAACCAAGTGAGTATAAATACTTATTGTAACACTGAAACCCTAAGTCTTGTAATCCTAATTTCACTCGAGCAATAAGACGGAACTACAGCTGCTCTGTAGTCGCAGATGTAGGCAAAGATTGGTCGAACTGCGTGACCAATTTTGTGTCTTCTATTTCTGATTGTTGCTGTTACAACAATCCTCTTCCTATTTGGCATCCTTCAACGTAATGCATATTTTCGATCCATGGTTGTTTTTGTTTGATTACGATCCATCGAAAGACATAAATATGTTCTTGTATTCGTAAAATTCTAAGAAAATTCTCAAAATTCTAAAATATTAGAAAAACTCATATCTCGATCGAGTTTCGTCGAGATCTGATCACCGTAGAGTTCATTTCGGGTAACAACGTTACTAGACAACTTAGTGTAAGAAAAAAAACTGTGCTAGCAGTTCCTGTCGAAACTCGAACAAGTACATTCATAAACATGATAGATGATATTTAGTAGTACCTATCAAAGCATATCTTATACGTTTAGTGAGCAATCAACAAACAAAAATTTACAATCATTATTATACTCATTAAATGCAGAGCATAGTAAAATCAATGTTTTTATTATGATCTTACAGAGGAAATTTCAACTAAAACAACTGAATCATTTATCATTTTGATTGTTGAAAACTGTGATCTTTCTTAAACCGGACACATGTTATTTGGAATACGTTGAGCCAATTCCAATTGTTGAATAAACTCTTGAAATCGTGAAGGGTATACAAGGCTAATCCCAAATCCTCCTAGTTGCATTGGCACAAATGCTGATCCCATTGTTTGTGATGTTGCTTTAACCATAATTTGAATCTTTGGCTGATCATTGGCTTGGCTAGCAAGGTAGCGGGAACACATCGTGTCATATACTAGGTATACATGGTCTGATTCAATTCCATGACGTGGTTTTTCTAAGTACTTTCCAACACATCCTTCACCTTCACCATCATTTATAGTACTGATTTTAAATTTAAGGACCAAACCCTCGATCTAATGGGATTGCAGGAACGATGAAACAGAAAATGAAGCCCAACTGTGGGAAATAAGGAGCAGAAGAGAGATCAATACTTATATTATCATGTGTCGTTGTACTATATTCTAACCACTCTGGAACCTTGTTACCTGGATACACGTACATGCCTTGAGTATCACGTTCATGATCCGGTGTAGATAAGTGTTTGTATGCAAAATTCATCATGTTAATTTTTGCATTCAACCCAATAGCCTCGAGAGAATCTTCATCCAGTTTTAGACAATTCCAGAAAGTAACCCTTTTCTTGTTTTCCTGCTGCTGCTTAATAGCATTTGAAGGGAACATTACATTCTTCAGAGATACACAATCACTGACATCTAGAGTTTCTAGCGATGGAGGAAGCTCTGATAAGGTTTGAAGCTCTTTGCAATTATGTAAGTCTAGATGTCTCAACTTTGTAAGTTCCTTGATGCTCTCGGGCAAGTTTTTAATGTGAGTGTATCCTAGATGTAAGGATTCTAGTTTGGTTTGAAGTCCAAATGATGAGGGTAGTTGTTTGATACCAGTGAGTTCTAAATACAGTCTCTTCATATTCTCTGAGGTTATAGAGAAATCATTTAGTGATGTGCAGTTCGTGAGGGAGAGAAGAGTAAGGGAGCTAAAATGAATATTACTTTCAAGCATTGTAAGAGAAATGCATCCAGACAGATCCAATGAAATCAAATTTGTGGCCTTTGAAAGGTTTGGTAGCTCTGTTAGGTGTGTGGATGAACGAAGTATGAGCACATTCAAATTCACAATATCCTGTTACATTTAAAACAACAAACAAAGACAAGACTCGTGAGCGAGTCTAGTTTATGTCACTAAACACTATGTTTAGTGACTATTACTAAAGGGCAAAAAGGTAAGTTCCATCATGATAATTAGGAAAAAAATTAATCAGCAAATCCCATATTTTCCTTCCATAATTATTGGCCTTAATTATTAGTAATTAAAATTGAAAACTGAAAAGAAAGAGAAAGAAAAAAACATTCTTCCCCTTCCTTCAAACTCCTCGAAACGCGAGCGCGAAAACGCGCGAGGTGGGTTTTGCGTTTTTGTTTTTTTTCTTCAAACCATAAACCATTCGAGGTGGGTTACGTTTTTATTTTTTTTCGTTTTCTATTTTACTTGTGTTTTTGTTTTCATTCTTCCACCCTGAACAAAAAGGAATGATTTTTGAAAGATTTACCAAAAGAAAAAAAAAGAATGACTCTTGAAAGTAGCTAAAAGTTGTTCACTATTGTGGTTAGTGATAAATTAACCAACGTTGTTCACTATTGTGGTTAGTGATTGAATAATGATTGATTAACCAACGTTGTTCACTTATGTGGTTAGTGATTGATTAACCAGATTACCGTATTCATGTGGTTAGAAACGCAGGAGGAAAGGAACAAACAAGAGAGGAAACGCAGGATATTCTAAACGTATGATGAATGAACGAAGGAGGGAGCAAGGAAGGAGTTGGAGAAAATAAAGGAGAAAAGAGAAATAATAGGAACAACAATTAAAGTCATTTAATTGTGAATTAAAACTGTCCCCTAAAAATAGGAATTAGTTTATTTTCTAATTAAATTTAATAAATATAAGATATATTTGAGAGTACCAGAATACCCTTATTGAGCAATAACCATTGGATATATTTTAATTAAAATAGTGATCATCCAATGGTTAGAATTCATTTAGTGATCATCACTAAACCTTTGGTTTAGTGATGTAATCCATAGCCGCCAAGTAACCCTTATATACTGTGGTCTATCGTAATTTCTAGTTTCAAGTTACCCATTTTTTTTTTGTTTCACTTTATTTACATCAACTAACAATTTGAAAAAACAATGGGATGATCAAATAACCAATTTGCGCTCTTCATTTTGTTTTGTGAGGGCAAAATTGGAAATTTATTAATATTATTATTCTATCTCATATTTTATTTTTGTGGGTTCCATTTCTCAAATCATCTTTTAAATTTTTTTATCTCAAATTTAAAAAACATACTATTTTTCATCTCTCTCAACTCATATCTTTCTCAATCTTCTCTCTCTCTCTCTCTCTCTTCACATTTTATTTTTAATCTATCTACTATCTTTTTAATCAAAACACTACTCATCAACTATCTATTTAATCAAAACACTAATCACCAACTATCTATTTAATCAACTCAACCATTACCAAAAAATGTTAAAGCATTGGACGGGAAAATATCTTTACTACTATAATAAATAGATATTTTGTTTTTTTATAAATCTATTTTATCTTTCTTTTGAGTTTTAACGAGTAAACAATACATGTTGATATATTTTCATTATTTTTGATTTCTTATGGAGAAATATAAAGTAATTATTTATTATTTTATTTTCATGAATATCTTTATTTCTTTTAAATGAGCATTTTTCTTTTGATCTGCGACAAGAAAGTACTAGATAATATCGAAAATATTATTTTTAATTTTTAATTTTTTTAATTTTCAACGAGTAAACATTATATGTTGTTGGTATAATTTCATTACTATTTTTTTTATGGTGGAACGTTACACATTGTCAGAATAATTATTTTATCTTCTACATTGGAGATACAACGGGAAAATGTTACATGTTGTTATATAATTTTATGGCTGATAAAATGTATTTCGTAACAATTAAAAATGTTAAATGAAGAAAATATTCTAAAGTTGTAAAAATTCATTTCTTAATAACTTGAGAGTTTTATTGTAATTGAATCTTGTCTAAATCTATTTATAAAAAGAATACGATGTTACCCGTGCGTATGCACGGTATACTTCTAGTATGTTCTAAAACATTAACAATGTTAACCTAGTTGGCTAGATTTGACTTTCTAGTAATGTTGTTTTGGGTTCTAATTTGTGACCAATTAAATTGATTAACTTCAGTCCAACACCTCAAAATTAATATTTTAAAACGTGCAAGACTAAATTGAAACAAAAATGATCAATCACTAACTGAAAAACTAAGATAAAGGACAAACATAATAACCTTACAAAAATATATAACTTACCTTCACTTCATGCCAAAGTTTTTTCAGTCGACTACGTGGCAAGAACAACATAACAAGGTTTTCTGCAGAAAACTCAGATGGCAAGTATTCAAAAGGGTAGTTCACCCAACGTAGACTTCTTAGTTCATTGGGCAAAGATTCAAGACCTTGAGGTAGATACAAACCCCCTTCATTCGGATACCTCTTAGAAGAAATATCCAGAAATTTTAATTTACTCATCTTAGAAAATACTTGAGGGCTTAACTGCAACTCCTTAAATGTATCAGGTTTGATGATGATGCTTCTTATGGTCTCGCTCCCCTGCCACCAAAGTAGTACAAAATTTTCAAACATAAATATAAACAAGCAACTTTTCCTACTATAAAAATGATATTTTTTGAACTTACTTTTTTACCTTGTCATATTTTAATACTCGATAAATGTCCTTAGGATCTAACAGACGACTTCTCCTTCCAGGTTCTTCAATAGATTCTTGGCGAACAATCTCCCAACCTATTTCTTGTATAATGTCATGCATTGATACAATATTGTGTTGAGACATAGTTACAAGAGCTTTATCTTTCAGCCTATCTAATTTAGTATCTATGAAATAATCATAATCTTTCAATAGAACTTTTATAAGGTCAGCTCTCATATTTAATCCATCGAAAAAGCAAGCAATGTCCAAAAATATCTGCTTTTCATAATGATCAAGATCATTGTAAATCTGGCGAAAAACATCATGAACACCTTCAATTTGATCTCTTTTCAGATTATTTGCTTGGCTTTCCCATATCCTTTTATCTTTTCCATAGAGATGGTGGGCTAAAGCTTTAAGAACTAATGGAAATCCATTGGCGTAATTGACCATAGTCTTTGACAGTTCAATGTAGTCCATTGCAAGATGATTTTGTTCACCAAAAGCATGCCAATTGAAAAGCCGAAGAGATTCATCAAAGCCTAATGCCTCAACCTCATAAATATCATTAACCTTTTTTGCAAGTACTTGCTTATCTCTTGCAGTTATGATGATCCTGCTACCAAGTCCTAACCAATCAAGCGTTCCAACCAAAACTTCTAGCTGCCTTGGATCCTTGACATCATCAAGAAGAATAAGAACCTTCATGCGGCGAAGCCTTTTCTCAACAAAAGGAGGCAATCCATTTTTTATGTCATATGTCCAATCTTCATCATCTAACAAAGTAGATAAAAGTCTTTTCCTTAACATCAAACCGTCTGCTCCATCTCTTTCTGATTGCTCTCTTACCCCAGCCATATAACAAGAACTTTCATATCTAGAACCGTAGTCTATTAAATACTTCTTCCGCAATAGTTGTTTTACCAATACCAGGCATGCCCCAAATTCCAAGAGCGCGAACATCTTCCAACTCTAGATGCAACAATGATTCTATATGTGAAATTGGTTTTTCAATTCCCACAAGTCCTTTTGAGTTCACTTGTTGCTCTTGATTCAACTTAGTCAATACACCTTTAACTATTTCTTCAACAAGCTTAGCATCATCCCTGTACAAAAAAGAAAAAGAGAAAAATTATCATGTCAAATCACTTGGCCAAGCCCAATCTATCAGGCTAAATTGCAGAATTGGGGTAGGACCAACCCATAATTTCGTTCGAGGTCGGCTAAAAACACTTAGCTGGACCAAGCTAGGGTCAAACCAAATTGGCCTAGTTATTTTCTGGCTAGCATTTAAAGAGCCATGTCCAACCCAAAAGGCGAGTCAGCAAGTACGTGTCGGTGACTCAAGGAGGAGGGGAACAACAACATTAATGCTGGTGCTAACAATCAGGAGAGCTATGTTTTTGGTGGTGGTGGTCATGGCGACAGATTTGATAACCCCATAAATGCTGAGAGAATAATAATAACGACTCCCAACTCGATCAAGCCATGGTCCCACATGTTATTCAGCCAAACATGACTCAAGTAAGTTCCCTCTGCACTACTAGTATGCCAGGCGCTATTGTACGTGGTTCTGAGTCAGACCCATGCGCGAGTGTAGTACGCATTCCTCGCATACTTTTCATTCTCTCTCACATACTTTTTTAAACTTTTTTACTCTCTCTCACACACTTTTTTTCAATTTTTGCACTTTTTCACTCTCTCTCATACTTTTTCAGACTTTTTCACTCTTTCTCACACATTTTTTCACTCTCTCCTCCTCTTTCTTCCTCTAACTCTTTCTCATTTTTCACAATATATCCACTTTAGTTTTATGTATTTTTTTAAATAAAAAAATTGGGAAGGGAGAAATTTTATTAATCAAAGTATCACAAATGGTCATTTTACAGGAAATATTACAATTTGTAAAATTTGAAATTTTACTACCATTTTGTTTTCTAATCTCTACAAAAAATATTACTTTTCATATATTTATTTTTTCAAACTCTTTTAAATCTTTTTCACATATTTTTTCACTCTATCCCCCTCTTTCTTCCTCTAACTCTATCTTATTTTTGCTATTTTTCACAATATATCAACTTTAATTTCATCAACATGTATCATTCATTTGTAGTATTCCATTTTTCTCTATTAATATGATTTATTTAGTCTCTACAGGATATATTACAATTTGAAAGATTTGAAACGTTGTACAATTTTGTTTTCTAATCAGTATTTGTTAGTTTATATAGCAATATATGCATATATATATATATATATATATCATTTTGTAAGTTTTAGATCCAGTTGGATAATTAATATGCGTATATATTGCTATATAAACTAACAAATAGTGGGAAAATATTAAAAGCTATTAAAAACGAACTCACGAAAACTTTGATGATTCAATTCCAGAAATATTGGCAGATTCCTTCAAAGCAGATCTCCAGGTTTGCACCTTCTTCAAATTATATTTCTCTTCATGTTCAGCCAATGCATCTCCATAAGTCCCTTTTTGATGCCGTACTTCAGAAGGATCTATGTGGTAAAAAACAGGCAGTAGAATCCGACCAAAGTTTCTCCTGCACTCAACTATTTTGACGAGCTCATCCAAACACCAACGTGAAGATGCAAAGTCTGGTGAGAATATGACCAATGAAATAATTGATCTTTCAATTGCTGCGTGAATTACTGATATTTCTTCTCCTCTGTCAAGTTTCTTGTCAGAATAGGCAACAACTTTCTTTCGAGACAAAGCGACAAGGACATGGCTAAGGAAATTGTCGCGAATCTCACGACCCCTAAAGCTAACAAATACATCATACTTTGTTTCAGGAGCAGTACTGCCAAGAGATAACAACGCACTTCTCCTAGGATGTTTGTCTGGTGTTGTCGTGTTTGCAACTACACCAGTCCAATTTGGAATTAGCAAGAGAATGTGACAAATGAATAAACACATTTGAGTCAAGAAGCTTGGGCTTATGCTACTCAACTCACGCTTATTCATTTTGGAACAAGCCACAAGCTATCTGCAGTTTTTACTTCCCTTTTAAAGACCATAATGTTAGTGGAATATTTTTATTTAGGTTTTTTCTTCCATACCCACCTAGAGTTGGGTGGGTATGATCTTTATAAATGAAAAATACTCATCGTTGTGCTTTTTTTTCTATTTAAATATTTTAAAATAAAAATAAATATTGAGCTATTTTCATTTATTTTGCTTGAAAGTATCATACCCACCCAACTTTGGAGGGGTATGGGAGTAATCACCTTTATTTATAGATGTCCTTGTATGATTTTGTCATATAAGAGGACGCGTATATGAGTGAATTGAACTAGATGGGTTGACAATCTAGATTAATTTTTAATTTGTAAATAAAAGTTTTTCAATTAAAATAAGTTTAGTATTTTGGACTCATACATTTTTTATATTATATTCCAGATCATAATGTGTACTATTATTATTATTATTATTATTATTATATATTCAACTAGACTTGACCTAATACCTTATGGGTCCGTTTGATTTCACCAAACAGACAAGATTACAGACCTGACCTGACTCCATGATTTTTGTCCAAGATATTGTTTTTGCGAACCATGGACAACACAAACAAAAAATGTAAATTTTACTATAATTCTATTTCTAATGTTTATAATGATTTTATATAACATATATTATACAAGAGAGATGAGAGATAGAGAGGGGGGAGGGAAAGAGAGATGAAAGAGATAGGTCATGAGATGAGAAAATATTAGAGGTAGAGAAAAGGAAGAGAAAAATGGGATGAGAGAGAGAGACAGAAAAGAATGAGATAGGAGAGAGAGAGAGAGAGAGAGAATAAAGGAGAGAACAAAATTATTGAATAGGAAATAAAAATAATATTTTAGTATATTTTTGGGTGATCAGGAAGTTGTAATGTGGTTTTGTGAGGTACATGAATCTGGGTCTTTGTCCAGTCCCTTGACCTCATTTTTGTCCAAGATCAGAAATGCAGAGTTTTCAAATCAAACAGCAGTCTGGCCCTGAGTTGTTCACCAGATCCTCACTACTTAGCGAATCAAACAGGGTACAAATTATAGTTTTAAGGCTAATTTGTCAATTATCCAATTTGATCACCCTTACAATACATATGAATCATGAATTTATCAATATCGTACGAGATTAACCTCATTATTATTTTGGCTAAATTATGATTTTGGTTCCACTATTTTCACAAATTCGGATATTTGGTCTTCTTATTTTAAAACTCATACATTTAGTTCCCTATTTTTAAAAAATTGATTGATTTATTCCAAAATGGGATTTCTCAAACTTTTTTTTACTGAAGTGGCTGTCTATAAAAAAAAACTTATGTGGCACTCATTAAATAACGTGGCAGTTGGAACAGCTTGCACATGTGTATGTCGCGTCATTTAATGGTCCACCAATACATTCCACGTCAGAAATTTATTAATAAATTATTAAACTTTAAATTAAATAAATCACTAAAATTAAAAAAAACTAATTAATCCCTCGTCTTCTTCAAATTCCATCATCATCCTCTTCGAAAACATCGATTCAACATACAAAAAAAAACTAGAAATCCTCCTCAACACAACGATTCCAGAAAACAACGATTCAACAACATTAAAAAAAATAACACTCAACAACAAAAGAACCTAGAAATCCTTTGTTCATCAACTGCAACCTGGTTTGATCCTGGCATCAGAGAAAGGAACCCAGAAGTCCTTCGCTTACATTCAAAAGAAATCATTCGTTCATAAAAAATAAAGAACCTAGAAGAAAGGTTGCGATCTATAGAAACCCTTTGTTCTAGGGTTGCATCTCATGCAACCCAACAACCACCATCAACCCTTATTCTTCCTCCCTGAAGTGAATGTGTTTTGATTTTTGAAATGGTTTTGGAAATCAAAACCGAGAAGATTCAGCGAAGTGAGAAGAGGGAAAAATGGATCTGGATCTGTTATTATTCTTCCTTCCTGGATTTGTGTTTTGTGATGATTTGAGCAGTGACAGACCTAGGACCCTAGGACGGGGGTGCAAAAAAAAGTTCATTATGGTTTTTTGGATTGTTAAATAAAAATTTCTTCTAAATGTTCTCTCTTAATTTACTAAAATTAAGGAACTAAGTTATCTAGTTCCACATATATTTAAGAGATAATCATCAAATTAGTCTCTAACTTTACTCGCCATTATCTATTCAAGTCCTAAAGTATGTGAAAATAAGTAGTCTGAAAAAATTTGTGATATCGTTAAAATTTCTTCCTAAAGTTTTATAAATGGTCTCTTCCAAAGATTAATAAGACAGATTTATTAAAAATTAAGTGCAAATTTAAAATTTTGGGGGGTTCAAAATAATTTTATACAGGAGTACTAGTACTAACATTTTGTTTCCAAGAGGTTCAGCGGAACCCGTGGGTAAAGTGTAGGTCCGTCAGTGGATTTGAGGGAACAATTTAAGAGTTTCAGGATCGACGGACGAATTGAAGCAGTAGCAAGACAAACTCGCAGCAAAATCAGTTGAAAACATTGTGAAACGCCGCTTCCAATGGCAGAGAAAGATGGGACCCAGAGGAGAGGGAGCGCAGAGAGAGAGAGAGATGGGAACAAGAGGAGAGTCAGATATGAGTTTATTGAAGAAGAAGATGAGAAGAAGATGAAGTAGAGGCTCCAAGGATTGTTGTTGACTGTCTTAATTTTGTTTTTAATTTTGATTTAGTTTTGTTTTCAATTTGCTATTTTAATATTTTATAATTATTTAAATTGTTTAAACTATTTTAATATGATGTGGCATGTACATGTGGACATTTAAATAACGTGGCAACTTGTATCACTTACCACGTTATTTAATGAGTGTCACATAAGTTATTATTATTATTTTGGAAAGGCAGCCATATCAAAAAAAAATTGGCCTAAATCAAGTGTTTGCAATGGGTTCTTTTAGTGGTCAGATGCTATAATTTGTCCATCAAAGGCAAATGGGACTTTGACCTACAATAGCAAGGAATGCCAATTTATGCATAATTATAGTTTCACCCACAAATTATTCTTATTTATGTTTAAAGTTAATGCTGGTGTCAGATTGCCGGTACATTTGCATGCCACGTTAAAAGCTTGGTTGACTAAAGTACAAAGGAAAGTCACTAAGGCCATATTTGGGGTGGTTTTTTGTTTTTTTTTTTTGAAATTTTCAAAAACCAAAACAAGTTTTCTTTTTTGAGTTTTAAAAATTTCAGAAACCAAAACCAAATTCAGTCGTGGGTTAAGAAATTTTTAAAAATCAAAATTATAGTTTAAAACATGAACATAAAAGTGGTATCAAAGTGGTGGTCGCCAATAGCTCGTGGTGGTCGGAGTGGTGTTCGACGATGGTCAAAGTGGTGGTCGGTGGTGCTCAAGGGGGTAATTGACGGTGGTCCAAGTGGCCAGAATGGTGGTTGGTGGTGGCTAGAGTGGTGGTCGACGGTGGTTAGAGTGGTGGTCGATGGTCGAAATGGTGGTCAGTGATGGTCAAAGTGGTAGTTGACGGTGGCCAGAGTGGTGGTCGCCAATGGCCGAAGTGGTGGTCGGCGATGGTCGGAGTGGTAGTCGACGGTGGTCAAAGTGGTGGTCGGTGGTGGTCAAAAGCTAGTTGACGGCGGTCAGAGTGGTGGCCAGCGGTGGTTGGAGTGGTGGTTGACGGTAGTCAGAGTGGTAGTTGATGGTCGAAATGATAGTCAGTGGTGGTCAATGTGGTAGTTGACGGTGGTCGAAGTGGCGGTCAACAGTGGTCGGCAGTGGCCGTAGTGGTGGTCGGTGGTTGTTGAAGTGATGGTTGGTGATGACGTGTTAGTGTTAAAACAAAAACTGAAATCAGAAAACCTATTTTTTTGGTTTTGTGTTTTGAGGGAAATATGTTTCGAAAATTAGAGGAAAAAAAAACCAATTCAGCACCATTTTCCCCAAACATGTTTTGGTTTTGAAATTGACTTTCAAAACCAATAACTCACAATCACCCCAAACGAGCCCTAATTTAGTACTACGTACAGGTTTGAAAATGATATGTGCATTGTGGAGAGTTTGCTATAAGGAATATCGTTGTAACAAAATAAAAACAATTCTTAATAAAGATGAGTCATTCTACTAGGACTCTCCCCGTGGGTCCCACTATTAAAAACTAATTTTGTCTATTATTTTCTCTCTCCCTCCGAGTCACACATGACACAATCCTCTCTCTCTCTCCCTCTCTTTCTCTCTCTCTCTCTCTCTCTCTCTCTCTAGTTCATAAAAATTGTAAAATCTTTTTTATTTATTAATTTTCAAGTTATTAAAAAAAATCCCACCCTAACCCTTTGGCGAAAACGAAAGACCCTCCATGCTTTTTCCTTGTAAATTTTGTTTAAAATTAATAGATTGATATTCATATTTATCTCTCTCTATCTCTCTCTCTCTATCTCTCTCTCTCTCTGAAAGTCAAATGTAGTTCATAAAAATTGTAAAATATTTTTTATTTATTAATTTTCAAGTTATTAAAAAAAATCCCACCCTTAACTCTTTGGCGAAAACGAAAGACCCTCCATTCTTTTTCCATGTAAATTTTGTTTAAATTAATAGATTGATATTCATATTTATTAAAATATAAAACACTGCATGAATTTATTATTTAATATATTGGCAAAATATCTCCTAGGATCCTTAAAATTTAGGGGCAAACTTAGGAATTTCAAATATCTATAGGGGCCTCTAATAAATAGCATAAACTTGAACAACCTAAACCCAAACAAGTTGTCTTTACAAAATCTCATCCATTGAATAAATATATATTAAATCAATGGTAGAAAAGACATTTGTCTTTGATGGACAAATTTAAGGATTTGACCATCCTAAAAGAACCCCTTTGCAATAAGGATAGTTTGTTGTCATAGCTTTCCAAAAAAAAAAATAGTTTATTGTCATTATTGTACGACGTTTTTTTTTTGGTCAAGTTGTAGAGATTTCTATAGAAATGGGCTCCAACCAAATGTGCCAAGATGTCCCAAAAGACCTACACAAGACATAGGTTCAAAGGGAGCACCACATAACTAAAACGGAGGGTTCAAATAACAACAACAGGCCCAATTGGACTAAAAGCCCATTAAACACCAAATCCACTAAAACAACAAGGAATGAAACAAAAGTCAAAAAGAATTCGAAACTCTATTCACCACCTGAGATAGAAACCCCAAATGCAAACCTAGATCAAATTCAATCAACACCACAAGAGAGAAATCTTGATCATCGAAGCTTCAATACTATCAAACATCTTCAAACCACTCCAAATCACAAGAGAAATGAAAGAGAAGCCCGAAATCATCTCAATCCCTATCGAAGAAGACGATATGCAAGCTTACACCGATGATAGAAACATCAAGGAAAATCACCAAATCGCAGAGAATCAGGATCATAGCAAGCCTTACAATCATCTACAATGATTTTGCGAATCGAATCAGGAGGTCTCGATGTCCAATTGCTGAGAAGAATCCCTTTCGAACCAAGCGAAGCCACCTCATGAGCAAGTTTATTTCCATCACGATTAGTCCAGGTAATTACACACCCACTTAATCTTTTCCTGAAATCTTCTATATCTCTGAGAATTATACTAACATCTGATAAAAATTTCTTTGATTTGCACATGTTGACAAGCTGTAAATTATCTGATTCAATCACCGGATGATGAAGATGAAGCGACAAAGCAGTAGAGATAGCTTCACGCATACCAAGAGCTTCAGCCACAAGAGGGGAAGTAGCAAAGATTTTCTTATGACTAGAAGTAAGAATACTTCTTCTATTATCTCTGCATATGATAGCTATAAAACCAGTGCATGTTGCTTTGTTAAAAGCAGCATCACAATTTATCCTAGTTTCATTCCCAATAGGAGGTTTCCATCTACATGGAACCTTACTGACTTGATCTTTGTTAGAGCATGGGCTAGAGGAAGTAGAAGGAATAGTTGCAATTATAAACTCTAGCCAAAGAGCCTTAATCCTAAATAGAGCCTCCATAGGATTAGGAATTTTCTCATTGAACATAGCTTCATTTCTAGTTTTCCAAATATTCCAAAGGGAGAATATAAGCTTAATTATAACTTCATTATTATTTCCATGGACTAAATCATGTCTTTGCAACAATAATAGTTTGGTTTTTTTTTCCCGTACCCCCACCCTTTCCATATACCCCACCCAAAATTTAAATCCCAAAATGTCCTTTTGAAAACATATTTTTTTTTAAAATTTTTTGGCCAATCGTATATACACCTGGGGGGTGTATATACGACCCTTACATTTGGGCATCGTATATACACCCCCCAAGGCGTATATACGATTGGCACACCCCCACCTTAATCGTATATACGCCTTGGGGTGTGTATATACGATGCCTTATAACATAGGGTCGTACATACACCCCCAAGTGTATATACGATTTGTATTTTATTTTAAGTCAAATAAAAATTAATTAAGTCCTGAAAATAGGTTTTGTGTGTAGTTCGTTAAAACGTGACGATGTTATACGTCGAACGAATAATTTAGGCTAAAAAATCGGTTTTCGGGCAACATACTCCGATCGTAATGAAACCAAAGTCATTAAATCCGAAAAAAATCAAGAATTAAGACTCCCCTAGAAGGAACTTCTTACGGGACTACGGCATCAAAATCTCAAATTCCATCGTTTACTATTTTTTACGATTTTTTTTAATTTTTCATAGTCTCCAAAAAATCTAAAAAAATTTGTATAGCCTTATTTTGGTTTTGTTAGATTTTTAGTGGTGTTTTTAATAATTTTTTAGAGTAGTTTTGACTATTTAACGAATTTTTAGTAGCCTTTTAGTAATAAAAATTAAAACAAATCGTATATATGTCATTTTGGACATATATACGATGCCTATTTTAACTCATCGTATATATGTCCTTCAGACGTATATACGATTGCATCTTATACGGCTAATCGTATATACGTCTTAAGGACATATATACGATGGGTTAAAAGTATTCATCGTATATATGTCCAAAATAACATATATACGATTGACATTTAAAAAAAAAATAGATTGCAAGGGGCATTTTTGAGTTTCACTTTTAGGTGGGGGTATATGGGGAGGGGTGGGGGTATGGAAAAAACATCCCGTAATAGTTTGAGTACTTGTGTGCAATATTTTACGTGCACAAGTCAAAGGTGGCTGCCACAATTATTAATACCATCTTCATTAATCAAATTATGTACAATTTAGAAAGAGGCTGTTATTTTTCGTACCCCCCTAATCACCTACGGCACCCCCATAATATACGTTTTGGACAAAAATGCCCCTACGAATATATAAAATTTCTAATTACAGAGTGAATTGGTAATTCGGAAGGAGTTAAAAGATTTCGGAATTACAAAAATTGAGGTAATTCCGGTTCTAATCTTTTCAACTCTCTACCTAATTACCTAGTTTTGAAGGTATTTAAAAAAAAATATATTTAATTAAAAACAAATTAAAATTAATTAAAGACGCGTTTTCGATCACGAAACGATACAATACATGAAATTGATGAAAAAAATAACATAACGCAACAACAAACGAAATAAAAACACGGTACAAACTAGTGAGATGGTGGTTGGAGACGCCGAAGGATCTCAAAGAACGGTCCTTCGGTTTCGACATACAAAATTTGAATAGGACTCGATCCTCAAATATGTCAAAAGTGTCCATCATCACTCGAACGTCATCGTTGTTCTTCACATCCATGGTGGACCATCGAACACGATTATTATCGCCCATAGTCGGGTAGCGATAAATGATCCGGTGACTTCTCGCTCAAATCACCCTCCAAACACACCTTCGTTGTTATTTTTCTTCGAGCTTCAAATGTGATGTCGCCCTTAAGCTCGCATAAAATGGGGTTTGGACTCTCGAAATAGACACCATTTTCTCTGTTTGTGATTGTGCCTCGATGGTGAAGGGCGGTGAGTGCGAATCACGAGAGTATTGTGTATTCGTGAGTATCCATGAGAGTGTTGTGTGTGTGTGAAATAAGTGAAATGGAAGGGTGTATTTATAGGGAAAAATGAAACCCTTGAATGAATTTCCACCGTTGATGAAAAGTGGTCGGCAAAATCTGGACCCTTTAAAGTGTCGGCAAAATCTAGATCGTTAAAAGTTGTCGGCAAGATCTAGGCCGTTAATTAGTAATGAAATAAAAAAATGTTTTATTACTTTAAAAAAATGAGTTTTTAACTATGTTCTGGTCAGTTTTTACCATGCGTAATTTTTTTTAAATTTTTTTAAAAAATTACAAACTTGTAGAAAAAGTATAATACTACGATATTGAGGTTAAAAAAACGAGATACAAAATTATTTACGACCTGTAATTGTACACCAAAGTGGCCTAAAAAACATGTTTTTTAGTGTTAAAAATGCAAAGCCTCACTAAACTCATCATCAAATGTAGCATCAACTACATGATGCCAAAGTGTCATCAGTGAATCCACTCTATCTCCCTTCACCAACTTCTTAATTTGAGCATGAACATTTTTGTTGATATGATATCGACAAAGCAAATTCACGGCCTCCGGAAACACAACCTTGATAGCAGTCATCAAAGCCTCCTCACAATCGATCGGATAACTCGAGAAACACAATTCACACGTTCTATTAGAAATGGAAAAAATAAAAAAACAGTTATGTAATGGCAAAAACTAAAGTCAGTTAGCATTGACTTACTTGAGGAAGTGCAATATCACACAACATCAAATCTCGTAGGCTCTGCAGCACCCACGTGTAGTCATCATAACGCTCATGAGACAGATATGCAAACGCAACAGGAAATGTCAACTCAATGGAAGTGACACCAACAATCTCCAGCAGAGGCAATGCATACTTGTTGGTCTTAAAGGTACAATCCATAATCAAAACAGTGGGAAACATCCTCAATAACTTAATACTATCAGGATGTGACCACATGATCTCCTCAACAATATCACTACCTTTAAGTCGTCTCGTCCAACACAAGTAATGGTTCGCTCAATCGTGTCATAAGTCACGCATCTCGGTCCATATTACCTCTCTTTCCCTTCCGAATATTGGCGCGGGTTCTATACAACTGAGTAATGTTGCTCAAGTTGTTCTTAAATTTGTTCTTTAATGCTTCAAGACTTTTTGATGCTTTCACTCCCAAGGACAGATGCTCCACAACAATTGATCGCTCGTCCTTGCTAAACTTACCAAATATAGCTGCTCCAAACAAAGTCTTATGAGGCTCATGATTGTGAATCCCATCCACCACTCTCACCATCCAATCAGAATTAGGAGGTAACATTGGTTTAGCTTTCAATCGAAACCTACAACCACATCTTTTCGAACTCTTGTGTCTACCAGCCGAACACCCAACATCTACTCGACTGTATGTGCCCCGTCTCTCACAGCCCATAAACAACCTTGTTCTTTTTCCCTTTCCCATTCTCCGTCGTCTCTGATCGAACAATAACCACAATGACTCCGTTCGCTTTCCCAGTATCTCTAACCCAACGTGTCATTGCATCACGAGTGGGAAATATCTCGGATGTAGTAAAGGCACCTAAGTAAATCCGTAATAACCATCTATTTAAAAAAATTAAAATGTTAAAAAAAAAAATTTGAAAATACCTTTTTAAAAGGTATTTTCGTTCATATTTTTGAACCGAATTACCTCTGAAAAAGGTATTTCCGAAAATAATTTAATTTAAAAATACAAAATTTCGGAATTACCTTTTCTGGAGATAATTCCGGTTCAAAAATTGTGAACCGGAAATACCAATTTTCTGCGCTAATTCCAGAAATATCACCTCCAAATTTTCGGAAATACCTTTTTTTTTTGCTAATTCCGGAATTTTTTTATGTAGGCCCGGTTCGTTTTTATTTTAAATGCCAGGGGCATTTTAGGCATTTTGGTACTTATGGGGGTGTCGTAGGTGATTAGGGGGGTACGAAAAATAACAGCCTTAGAAAGATATATTTGGTTCAACATGTTCACTATTTTAAAAACCTTGACTACTTGTTTGATTTAGACAGATCTCTGAGACATGTTTAGTTTAAATGTGCACAAAAAAATATACTATTTGGTTCTCCGTTTAGATGTGGTAAATTTGTACGGAGTCAAGTCATTCCCCACTTCCCAAAGTTTTTTTTAATAAGCAATATATTCATTGAAGGAGGGCACTAGGGGCGCACCCAGTGGCTGATCTTGCAAAAAAAATTAAAGGGAGCCAAAATAGTAACAAATATATAAAACAAAATTAATGATGTATTTATAATAGTTTGTTTGGTTTAGTGGTCAAAATTATCTATGTCAATTTTAATGTCCTAAGTTCAAATATTGCTTAGTGCAGTTTTTTATATTAATTTTTGAGAAAAATATACAAATAACTACAAAAAAGAGGTTTGACCATCACAAGAATTGAACTGGGACCCTAAATACACAAATAATGCTCTTAACTGCTTGGCTATCGATACACATTGTTGCTCAGTGTTCATTTGGTTCTATATATTCTAACTTTGAGTATAAAATATATCTATGTATATATTAACTTAATGGGAGTCGGGGGGGTACCGTGGCTCCCCCCCGGCTCCTATAAAGATCCGCCACTGGGCGCACCCAATCCTTACAAAAAACTTCATTAAAACCTCTCTGGGCCAAAACCCTTTGGGATAAAGACCCACGGAGAAAAAAGAGTACCTCAATAACATGGTTGACTACATCGATGATATACAACCCATGGGGCAAGAACACCAATCCGAAAAGGATACCCCGCTATTTCTCCACTTCCTAGCCACAAACCAACTCCATGATACAAATTTTATGGAGTAAATGACAGAGTTTACATTAACAACTACACCTTGAAATAAAGTCCTATTCCTTGCTAACCACAATTGCCACATAGTTGCTGCCCAAAATAAGTGTTTGATCCTAGCTTCTTTCTTCCCCTTCACGCAGCTACTAACTTGTTGGAAGGAGGTAATAACGTCCTCCTCCAACACACCATTCAGATTCATCCAAGTAAAAATTCCATGCCAAACCGAACGCACCACTGGACAATTACAAAAGGGATGATCAGCTGATTCTAATACCCGAAAGCAGAATACACAAGATAACTCATACGAAGATGACAACACTCCTTTAGCATGCAAGTTTTCTCTTGTTGGTAACTTGTTCAATAACAACCTCCAACAAAAAACAAAGACCTTCGAAGGTATGTCACTCTTCCAAAGTGAATTACAAGCCTCCACTATCGGATCTACACGTGTTAAAGCATCACCCCGAAGGAAATTGCACGCCCAATCGTAACACGACTTTACCGTGAAGCCACGAACTGTATCGGGAAGCCATACGATTCTGTTAGCACCGAAATTCTGCAGCTGAACACCTAGCAGTAGCTCTTCGAGCTCACTAGCTGCATCGGTGACAGCTGCAGTAGATGGCAGCGACCGAGCACACCATTTCCATACCCAACCCGATTCCTTCCATTCCCCCATATCTGACACCGTGCAGTCCTTCGTCTCACACGCTTGAAATACCGATGGAAATAGATCAGCCAAAGACTCATTAATTTCCTATCCATTTATCCGTCTAGAACTTCACTCTTGTACCATCTCCCAATCTCAATTTCGTTACATTATTAAACCAATTTCTGCCACCTAACAACCCCTCACCTAGAAACACCAAATCACGCCACCATAGCGACGTTTTCCTCACGGTTGCAGCAGCTGGAAGTTCACCACTCCATTGACAAGCATCCCCGTACCTAACTTTCAGAATTTTCTTCCATAATTGAGGTTCATCCTCCAATAGTAACCTCCATTTCCATTTTGCAATTAATGCTAGATTGAACACTTCAAGATCCTTCACTCCCAAGCCTCCCAAACGCTTCGGCATACACACCTCACTACAAGAATAAAGTTATTAGGCACCGACTTTTTCATAACAATAACATACTTGATGGTAATTATATACATGTAACAACAATACTTTTAAGTTGTTGCAATAAGAATTCTTTTTCCTCAACAATATAATTTAGTTGGGAAAAAGGTCTTATCCCAATGACAACTAAAGTCGTTGGAAATAATAGAACTTTTTGCCAATAAGATATTTTCTCGTTGGGTTAACACAAGTTTTTTTTCAACAACATCATTTATCGTTGTGAATGATACAACTATTTTTTTAAAATTATTTTGGATGAATGCAACACTTCAACTCTAATGGAACGTGGTTTATATATTTTCACCAAAAAAATAGGTGGTTATTTCACCCCAAAAAAAAGGAACGGTTTATATATCACCTGTCATCTATTTTTGATGTAATTTTTTTTTCTTATTGGTGTAATTATCACAATATTAACTTTTTTTTTTCGATAAGCAATTTCATTGAAAGGAGCACAAGGGGTGCCCAACCCTTACAATGAGAGAAAAAAGAAGGGGGAGGGCCTCCTCAAAATCTCCCTGAGCCAAAACCCATTGGGAAAAAAACTCAGGAAGAAAAAGAGTACCCTGTGAGTGCACTACAGTGGGAAAGCCTAACCCACTGTTGCTCCCCCTACTACCCAACAAAATGATTAATGCAATGGTAAGCGTTATTCCACCAAGAATCTAAAACATAACCGGAATGACACCCCACCCCATAAATAAACCACGACCAAGACATAGTTTTAATATGATAAACAATCGAGTCTAACTCCGGTTCTTCCCCCTTGAAAATAAGATTATTTCTAGACAACCAAATACTCCAACATGAGGCCAGCCAAATAAGGTGTCTAATCGTCTTAGATTTCTTGCCGATAAACACTTTTGCGAAGGAATTGAAATGCTCCATCAAAGACTCCTCATCGATATGATCCACACCAAGCCATAACTCCACCTTTTTCCACACCATCCTAGCCAAATCACACCCCACGAAAAGATGGTCCAAATCTTCAAAATCATTCTGACAAAAAGCACACGCCGCCTCCTCCATAGAATGAATAACGTTACGATGAAGCAAAGAAGAGCGAAGAGGTAGAGCCGAGACAAGCATACGCCAACCAAAAAGCTTAATTTTCGACGGAACAACCGTTTGCCACACGACTTCAATATTTTCCGATAGCAGAGGAGGCAGGATAGCTGCTGGCCGAATGCTTTGCACCTGGATATAACAAGAACTAACCGAAAACAATTTATCATGAGTTAGAGTCCATTTCCAGCTATCAGATTTACCTCGAACCGGAGAAACTTCACGCAAAATATCCGCCAAAACTGCAGCTTCTTGAACACAAAGCTGACAACCTGTAACATTAGATAAAAAATTCCAACTCCAAACATCTCGTCTCCAACAACCGGCCAATGACGGTGATATCCTTATCAGGACAACCTGCAAATAAATTAGGAAACACGATAGACAACGGTTGGTGACCAATCCAATGATGTTTCCAAAGTTTGACCCCGTCACCACTGCCCAATCCTCTCCGAATATAGTCTTTGAACCAACCGTCCTCCGCTTCTTCTTTACCAACAATACAAAGATCCCTCCACCACAAAGAATCTGATCTCCTACTCCTGACGGAATCACTAGACATAAATCCCGACAACTCACCATATCTATGACTTAAAAGACCTCTCCACCACGTGCATTCTCGTCCACCAAACAAATACCACTTCCATTTTGACAATAAGGCAATATTGAAATTTTCCAAGTTTTTGATACCAAGACCTCCCTCATTTTTCTCCCTACACACCTTATCCCAAGCCACCCAATACATACCTCTCGCATCTTCCTTAACTCCCCAAAGGAAATCTCTTTGAATCCTTATCATCTTCCTAATAACCACTTTTGGCGCTTTGTAAAAGGAGAAGAAATACAAAGGTAAACTACTAAGGACCGAATTGATAAGCGTCACCCGATCTCCTATAGATAAATTGCGCCCCTTCCAAGATGCCAGCCTAGACCGAAACTTTTGCTAAACTGGATTCCAAGTCCCTTTCCGCCTCGGATTAGCACCAACGGGAAGGCCAAGAAAATTGAACGGAATGGATTCCGACCTACAGTGAAGGAAAACAGAAGCTTGCTCCATAAAATTATCAGGCACATTAATACCAATAAGCTTACTTTTGATGAAATTGACCTTCAATCCGGAGACGAGTTCAAAGCTCCCGAGGATAGATTTTAGACCCCAAAGGTTATTCCAAGACGACTTCCCAATAAGAACGGTATCATTAGCAAATTGAACAAGTGAATAACTAAGGTTTTCATTAATAACAAACCCCTCAAAGACCCCAACCCCCACCGCCTTATCCACCAACCGAGCAAGACCCTCAGCGACTATCAAGAATAAAAAAGGAGATAGAGGATCCCCCTGACGCAATCCCCTTTGCACCAAGAAATCTTGAGTTGGGCTTCCGTTGACCAAAACCGACAAGGAAGAAGAAGACACACACGCTCTAATCCAACGAATCCACTTAAGATCAAACCCGAACTTAGCTAACATATCAAAGAGGAACGACCAAGAGACGGTGTCATAAGCTTTCTCAAAATCCACTTTAAACAGCATGCATTCCTCCTTATTACGCTTCGCCAAATCAACTAACTCATTAACAATCACTACCCCATCATGAATATTCCGACCACCCAGAAAAGCCGACTGACACTCAGAAATCACCAAGTGAAGAACCTTCTTTAACGTGTTGGCCAACACCTTTGAAAGAATCTTATAGATGCTCCCAATTAAACAAATGGGCCTATACTCCCCCAAACCTTGAGGATGATCATTTTTGGGAATGAGAGTTAGGAAAGAGGCCGAGAACGCTTTAGGTATGTGAGCCTTGGCATAGAATTCTGAAAAAACTCCCACAATGTCATACTTCAAAAAATCCCAATTCTCCTTAAAGAACCTCAGATTAAATCCATCAGGACCCGGGCTTTTATCTCCATCACAGCTCCAAATCCCCTCCCTAATCTCATCCTCTTCGAAAGGCATGACCAGGGAATCATTCGCTTCCGAAGAGATTTGATTAAACATCATATCATTCAAGACAGGTCTTCCATACAGCGGCTCCGTAAAACCTTGTTGAAAGAAATTCTTCACCCTATCTTTAACCACAAAAACATCTTCAATAAGCCTTCCCTCATCATCTAACAACTTTAGAATATTTCTCCTATTTTTAAAATTCAACATAGAGTGAAAATATTTAGAATTCACGTCACCCTCTTTGATCCAACGCGCCCTACTCTTTTGATGAAGAATGCTTTCCTTCAATCTGATCTGCTTCCAAAATGACACAGTGAATTCCTTTATTTTAGAGACTATGGCCTCATCCCAATGCTCAATGAACATTAGATCTAAGTTATTCAACTCCTTGACCTCCACCTCTATATTCAAGTCAACCAAACCAAAAACCTCTTTGTTCCACACTCGCAACTTCTCTTTCAACCTCTTCATTTTCTCCTTAAGAACATAAGCTTTATTCCCAGAAACCTGAATTTGAGACCAATTATCCTTAACAAACTCTTTAAACTTAGTATGGTGAAACCAAGCATTAACAAACCGAAAAGGTTTCGGACCCCAACCAACAGTAGATCTGAGTAGCCAAATAGGGCAGTGATCAAAGATATTCCTCTTCCCTATCCATTGACCCGATATGTTCCACTTGTCAACCAAATTAGGAGAAATAAGGAACCTATCCAGTCTACTCATAGAAATCTCATCCGAGCAAAACCAAGAAAAAACATTACCAGTAACTGAGACATCAAGTAAATCCATATCCGACATAAAAGCATTAAACTCGTTAATTTCCTGAATACACCCCCTTTCCCATATACCTTTCCTTTCCTCTACTCTTGAGACACAATTAAAATCACCAACCAGACACCAGTCCCCAACATCAAGAGACTGTTTATGCGCTTTCAATTCCTCCCACCCCTGACGTTTCCCATTCAAATAGCAAGGCGCATAAACATTTACCACATACAACAAAGAATTATCAACATTCAAAGCCACCCCAATATACCCTGTACCCATAAACGAGAACTTAAAATCACATGAACCAGCCACCCAAGATGACAATAAACCACAAGACTGACCATTTGCCGGTTTAACGACATACTCAAACAAAAGATTACCCCACAATTGACTAATTTGATTTTCCTCCAAATTCTCCCTCTTAGTTTCTTGTAAACAAATGAAATTAAAGTTACCTATAGAAATTAACGATCTCAGGTGACGCCGTTTAGCTCTGTCACCCCACCCACGCATATTGAGAGATAAAATAATCATCGAGAACTATCTACATTCTTCCCCTTCTTCCTTGCTACCTCATCTCTCTTCTCTCCTTGAGAAATTTCTTCAATATAAACTTCCTCTGGTCTGATTCCTTCCACCCCTAAATTCTTCGCCGTCTCCCACACACGGCGCGCCACCGCCTTGCTCTGTAAAGCCCAGAATTTGTTATTACAACCTCTAATATCAGAACTGACTATAGACCCATCCACATAACACCGCTCCAGCCGATAACAGAGACGACGAATTGGCCCTCTCTTCCACCTCCGGCGCCTGTGAACCATGGTACTCCTTGTCGGAAACCTCCGCAAGGTTATGCACCACCTTCTGTGGATTCAATCCAGCTAAGATACTTCCTTTATTTTCTGGTAAAGACCCGATTCTTACCTGGTTCCACAGGGATTGGTTCCACATGGATTGAAGGAAGTTCTAAATTTGGGCTTACACTGGGCCTACTAACATTGACGGGTTCAACACCAGCTGATGACATTACTGGTGTATGGAAATCACATACACTTGTGTGCAAGTATACACTGTCCAAAAACAAGTAGTAAAAAGATCGAACCCACAGAGATTGAAAAACTCACTTTTAAAATCAATATAAAGTAATAAAGTTTAAAGTAACAAAGTAACAAAATAATTTTGGATTTTGTTTGATGATCACAACTAAGTTAGAAAGAAAGCAAAGTAAAAATGTTGATAGTGTAAAAGAGAAAAGCTAGTTGGAATGTCTTCATCAAGTAATTTACTTATAAGTGTTTGATGCAGTATGTGATGCAAATTTGCACCAATCTTTGTTGCATTAGCTATGTGCCTTTCGGTCACTTTCTTCAGAGTATCATTACCAGCTCTTATGATCCTTGTTCTATGCAGTAAAGAAATGGGTGTCAATGCCTATCTTGCCTCCTAACAATTATCCAATTTGCTTAAATAAATTCACTCTTGTATTTTAAGTACCCACAATTATCCTATGGACTATACTATCCTATCTCTAGGGCTTAGCATGGTTTTCACAAAGTTTTATTTATGTAAAACACTCACCCATATTAGTTCTTGAGTTCTTAATTGTAAGCCATTTCTGGTCATTTACAAATATTACTTATTCTAAATGATCAAGTTCAAAATAAGTTTGGAAAGATTATCAAGCAAGAACTAAAGTACAAACATACATACATGCATCATACTTACTTAAAAGCTCATTAAATGATTAGAACATTCCAACTAAGAAAGGTTTAGCTAACAAGAGACATTGCAAGATATATATAAACTGAATAGACCATGTTTATATATAGAGAAATCACAAAAGAGAACAACAAGAGAAAAGTTACAAATGTTGAAACACTTTGTATGAAATCTTCTAGCAATGCACTAGCATTACTCCTTAGCACTATACAAACACTATGAAAACGAGTTAAGGAGGATTTGTCACTTCCTTCCTCTTCCTCTAAAAATATAAAAACTAACTATGTATATTGAAATTTTGATCTAACTTATGGATTGTGATATATTTCCAAATGAAGATGTGAGGTCCTTTTATAGCCTTCAAGTGAGGTGCTTCCTTCCTTCATGTTGAAGTAATCTTGAGTGGATCATAGCTGTAGTTGCTTTTCAGAGGTTTATCCCAAGTTGAAATCTTTGACTTAATACATAGGGCGGTTCCATGGTGGTAGAACATGTGTCCCTATGTTGGTGACTCTTCAAAGCTATGCCTATAGCTATGTGTGAATGGTAGGTGCCTGCTATACAAGGTGGGATGGCATCAGAGAACCAGGCAGGAGGTCATCAATTGCAAGTGGATGCATATGAAACAGACTGCTTATTCATCAAGTAGTGCAAATTTGATGCAGGATCAGTGCAGGAGCATTTGATGCAGTTAGCATTGAGACTGCACTGAACAAAATCATCAAACATACCACAATATATCCAAAATGGCCTAATAATAACTATAACCATTCAAATCACTCAAGTTATCATATATCACACTAAATACTATATAAACTCTTTATTATTACTTGAAAGAGAGCAAATACTAAGTTTAAACATATGAAATACTCTATATAAAATAGAGTTATCACACCCCCAAACTTAAACCATTGCTTGTCCGCAAGTAATGACAAAGACAAACTATAAAAACTAATATTTCTAGAAGATAGATCAGCTTGATTTTTGGATTTTCATGAGGAGTTCCCTATGAACTTCATTTCTCAACAATTTTTCTTGTGCCTTTATTTCTTCAAAACTACCCAAGCTATTCAAACTCTTTTGTGTGTGTGTGAACCCACTGAGTTGAGATTGGTTCCAAGACTAAGTGAAAAACTTCCTCCTAGCCTTTGAAAAGATTGGTTCATCTTTGGTCACACCAAAATATTTTTCAAAAGAGAGATTAGACTCACAAAATTTTCTCAAGTGTTGGGGAGTTCTAATAATCAAAGGGTTTGGTTGAATCTTTCAAAGCTTTTGAGCCAATGCATTTTTCTATTTTTTTGTGTGGATCTTTTGAGCAGATGCAATACTTCTTTGAAGTGATTTGTGCATTGATTTTTTTTCTGCATTTTGCTTTTTCTTCAAATCTGCTTTGCATTGATGCTTCGCAGACCGATGATGCTTTTTCTTTTCTAGCTCATATTACCTTCCTCACTTGACCTCCGGATGCAAATGCACTTTGGCACGTGTCTTTGACCTCTGAGATGCATATATTTTTTTCTTTGCACTTGCACGGGTTCGATTTTGAACTATCCTCCGATATACATTTATTCCTGCATGGCACGTGTCTTTGACCTCCGGATGCATTCATGTACTTAGGCACAGATATAGTTTCAAAAGATTCGTGGATATGGCTTTGTCCACATTTTTGTATTCTTTTTCTACATTGTTTACTCTTTACACTTTTGAAATTCAGCCTTTGTTTTCATAAAAACACCCCAAACTTAATTCTTTAAGCTCTTCTTTCTTTTAGTAAAGCTTTGTTTTGACCTAAGCTTACAAAAATTACCCTTGCATCAGATTGATCTTTAAATAGCAAGGTTCTTTTCACAAACTCAGTTTTGAAGTGTTGAAGTAAAAATAATTTTGGTTTTTCTGAGAAATAAGGCTTCTTTTTCTCTTTTTCATCATAAAAATTCCATCCATAGGGTTTTCACCATATTTTTGAAAAACTGATCTTTTCTACTAAAATATTTAGATACTACTTTGTTAAGTACATCTAATATTTAAACAAACTAAAAACTACTTAAAACATATATATTTACTATATAAAACATATTAATTAAACACACAACATACTAGATAAAAACAAACATATTTAAACATAACATGCAAATCCCCCCCCCCCAAACTTAAGGGGTTGCAGTGTCCTCACTGCAAGTTTGTTCAGAAATACAAACCATATTTTGTCCAAAATAGGGGAGAGGGATTAATACAACCAGGGAAATAGTCAGATAGAAACAAAACAAGCTTATAGCAGTTTATGTGAAAACTTTTAAATTGATACTCATTTCTTTGCTCCACTCCTGATTCTGGTGCTTTGCCTGGATGGAGGAGTGTGTTTCACCTTCTGCTTCTTCTCTTTGGGTGGCTTGCTTGGAGTTTCTTCTGTAGGTGCAGATGCACCTCCTACTTCTGGTACAGTTGCAGGATTTGTTTCTTGAACTGATGCAGGTGCATCAGTGCTGACTGCATCAGATTTCTTCCTCTTTGGTGTTAATTTTCCCTGCCTGCCTGCAGGTTGCTTGAAGAATTTCTGAGTGTTGTGCAATGCATCTATCTTCTGTTTAGCCATTTGCTCCAGAACAAGCTTGATTGTTGCTTCATCATGCATAGTTGTTGTCTGTTGTGATGCAGCAGCAAGTGATGCAGGAGCATCACTCTGCATCTCAATAGTTTGAGCTACAGGCTCCTGTGCAGATGATTCTTCTCCTTTGTTTTCTTTGTTGAGTCCTTCTTCTTCTCTTTCCTGCACAAACTCTTTCTCAAGAGCAGAAATAACATTAGTAGTAATGTTGCTTGGGCTAGAAGGTACTTCTTGTTCTGTTGGCATAACAGGAGTTGGTTCTTTTGTGTTAGTTGTTTTTTGTGGTTCATTTCTTGGAGAGGGTGGTGGAGGGGTTGTTTGTGGTGGTGATAGGACTGGTGGATCATTGAGTGAGGGTAATGGTGATTTTGGAATGGAAGATGATTCTTGGTTTGGTGAGATGATGGGTGTTTTGGTAACTGGTGATGTGATAGGGGTTTCTTGCTGGGCTTGTGGTGTTTGTTTGGCATATTTCTGCCTAGCAATTTCTTCTAGGATTTCACCCCTAGCTTGCTCTTCCTCTTCTACATCAACTTCCTCATCACTCTCTTCTTCTTCTTCAACTTCTTCTATTTCCTCATCCATTTGTTTCTCTAACTCCTCATCCTCAGTATCTGTGTCAAACATTTCTTCTACCATAGGTTCTACCACAACCTTTTTCTTTCCTTGTGATTGCTTCCTAGTTACCTTCTTTTTGGTACTAGGTTCTTCCTCTACCTTCTCTTTTCCTTTTCCTACCTCTTCAGCCTCTTTCTCTTCTTCTTCCTCTCCTTCAGCTCTTAATACCCAACTTGGAAATTCAGGGGCATTCACTTGGCCCACAAGATCAAAGATCTTGTCAAAAACCAATTGAAGCCAATCATGTTGGTCATTCATAAATTTCCATACTGCCCTCTGCTTCTGCATGTAATGCTCTTGCATTGCAGGTGCAGGGCCTCTCACATTTCTCAATTTCTCCTTCAATTCAACACTCAAATTACCAGGGGGGAATTTTCTTTGTTCATTAGCAGCTATTGGGACACCTTCTTTCATGCATAATTCAGTAATGAGGCAAGGGAAAAACAGAAATCCCTTTGATTTTGTTGAGCATGCAAGAATTTCCCTAGCTATCAATCTACCTATGTCAACATTCCCCTCGGAGAGAATTGTATCTAACAAGATCAATCTCTCTTTGGTCATTGCATATGTGTGTGATGTAGCGCGATTGAAGTGGCTATGAACAAGTGCCAATTACCTAATGCATCTATCAAATAATTACTTCTAAGTTTGATTTCATTAGGTGTGAATTTCTCCCAAACAGACCCTGGTATAGCAATCCTATTTCTCAGTTCTTCCATTTCTTTCTTAAAGGCCTTGGCCACTTTGTTTTCAAAGTCATTCCCATTATACTTCAGCATATAATGTTCATTCAATTTCTTGGCATGGAAGTGTACAAGTTTACCTCTCACCATGGAAGTGTAGGAGTGTTCTGGTCCTTCTTGTGGTGTGATTCCAGCATAGAACTCTCTCACTATGTCTTCAATGTAGCCTCCTCTTGGTAGCACAAAGTGGTCCCAATTGAGATTGGCCACTGTTGACATGAATGATGGGTTAGCCTTCTTCAAATCATACCCTCTCTCGGGTAGTAGATGCATGTTCCAGAAATGAACATTGTCATCATTTCTTGCTGTTGATTCCTTGGCTTTGCCTTTCTTTGTTGATGATGATCCTGCATGCATGGCTTTCTTTTCTTTCTGAGGAGTTTTGGCCTGCTTGCTTGATGATTTCTGTGCTGATTGCTTTTTCACCATTTTGATTGCTTTGAATTTCTAGGTTTTTGATTGTTTGTGTGATTGAGAAAAATTGGGGATGAGAATGTGAAGGGTGGTTTGTGTTTCAGATGAAAGAAATTTGTGAGATTTGCGAATGAAAGGGTAACGGTAACAAACTTAAGGCTTTATGTTTCAGGGAGAAAGAAGTTAGTGGAGTTATTAGGTAGCCGTTAGCAATGCGTGTTGCGCATGCATCATGCCATGTGTCTTGCTTGGCTATCTACACTTCAATAATCTTGCTTAACCTCCCTTTGATCTTCCTGAAGCCTTATGATTCACACTTAACCAATTTTCTTCAAGTTTTTAAATTTCTGATGCAGGGCACATTTTCCTTCAATGCAGGTGCATTTGATGCAGCTGCATTAGTTTCCTGCATCTCTGCAAAACAACTAAAAACATAAAATTGCACAAAAATAATTAAAAGCAATGGGTTGCCTCCCATTAAGCGCTTGTTTTAAGAGTCTTGTCAACCTGACTACCTCTTTTCACTTAGAGATTTTGCAAATGGGTGGTGGTTTTGTCTCTCACCACATGTTCATCATAGTACATCTTAACTCTCTGACCATTCACTTTGAAGACAATATTTGAGGTTTTATCAAATAAATCAACTGCTCCATGTGGATAAACCTTTATCAACTTATATGGTCCTGACCACCTTGATCTTAGTTTCCCAGGAAATAGCTTCAACCTAGAATTGTATAGCAGAACTAGTCCTCCTTCTTTCAATTCTCTTCTGTGAATTTTCTTGTCATGCCATTTCTTAGTCTTAGCTTTGTAGATTTCAGCATTCTCATAAGAGGTTTGCCTAATTTCTTCTAACTCATCAAGCTCTAACATTCTCTTTTTACCTGCCTTGTTCAGATTGAAATTGAGCTTCTTCATAGCCCAATAAGATTTGTTTTCCAATTCTACAGGTAAATGTCATGCTTTTCCATAGACTACTCTGTAAGGGGACATTCCTAAGGGTGTTTTGAATGCTGTTCTATATGCCCATAAAGCATCATCCAAATGTAAAGACCAATCTTTCCTATTTGGACTCACCATTTTTCTAGCATTCTCTTAATTTCCTATTGGATAATTCCGCTTGTCCACTAGTTTGAGGATGGTAGGTCAGTAGCTATCTTATGCTTAACTCCATACTTAGCTAGAAGGTTTTCTATGATCTTATTGCAAAAGTGTGAACCTTCATCATTAATGATAGCTCTAGGAGTTCCAAATCTAGTGAATATATTTCTTTGCGAACTTACTCACCGATTTAGCATCATTATTAGGTAATGCTACTCGCCTCTACCCATTTGGACACATAATCAACAACTACTAAGATATATAAATTGCCAAAAGAGGGTGGAAAAGGTCCCATGAAATCCATGCCCCACACATCAAATAATTCAATTTCTAAAATATTTGTTCTAGGCATTTCATGCTTATCAGAGATATTTCCTGCTCTTTGACATTTATCACAATATTTGACCATAAAG
Organism: Oxytropis ochrocephala; assembly: GCA_020916435.1. Classification (NCBI taxonomy): domain Eukaryota; kingdom Viridiplantae; phylum Streptophyta; class Magnoliopsida; order Fabales; family Fabaceae; genus Oxytropis; species Oxytropis ochrocephala. Next base: position 119,737,847 of record CM037088.1, read on the forward strand.
TAAGTATCTTTAAATAAAGTAGGCCAAAAATAACCAGACTGTAATACCTTAGTTGCTGTTCTTGTACTTCCAAAGTGTCCTCCATAAGGTGCAGAATGGCAATGCAGAAGCACTGCTTGTTGCTCCTCTTCAGGAATGCATTTCCTCATTAATTTCCCAGGGCACATCTTGTAAAGGAATGGATCATCCCAATAGTATTGCTTGACTATGTGGAAGAATGCATTTCATGATATGTCATATTCATCGGTACTACTTTGCATTCAGATGCATGGTGCGGATGCATTAGATGCTATAGCAAATATATAGTTTCATGTTTTGCATTGACTGTGATTGCCAATAGTTTCTCATCTGGAAAGCTTTCCTTGATTTCTTCTCCTTGTGTACCAAGTGATTCTCCTTCAATCCTTGATAAATGGTCTACTACTTGATTTTCTACTCCTTTTTTGTCTCTAATTTCAAGATCAAATTCTTGTAGGAGTAGAATCCATCTTATCAACCTTGGTTTTGCATCCTTTTTTGAAATTAGATACTTAATGGCAGAGTGATCAGTATAGACAATAATTTTAGTGCTAACTAAGTATGATCTGAATTTTTCAAATGCAAATACCACAACTAATAATTCCTTTTCTGTAACTGTGTAGTTTACTTGAGCTTCAATTAATGTCTTGCTAGCATAATAAATGGAATGAAAAACCTTGTCATACATTTGCCCTAGGACTGCTCCTACTGCAAAGTCACTAGCATCACACATTAATTCAAATGGCTTACTCCAATCTGGAGTTACTATTACTGGTGCAGTCACCAATGCCTTTTTAAGTTTGTCAAAAGCTTCTATACAAGAGTCATCAAAGATAAATTCTACATCATGTTGCAAAAGCATGCATAATGGTTTTGAGATTTTTGAAAAATCTTTGATAAACCTTCTATAGAAACCAGCATGGCCTAAGAAGCTCCTGATACCTTTAATTGTATTGGGTGGTGGTAAATTCTCAATGACATCAACCTTAGCTTTGTCTACCTCTAGACCTTTCTTTGATATTCTATGTCCTAGCACAATGCCCTCTTGCACCATGAAATGGCACTTTTCCCAGTTTAATACTAAATTTGTTTCTTCACATCTCTTGAGAATTTGTTCCAAGTTTGTTAAGCAAACTTGAAATGTTTCTCCAAAGATAGAGAAATCATCCATGAATACTTCCATTGATTGCTCAATGAAATCTGAGAATATTGACATCATGCATCTTTGGAATGTAGCAGGTGCATTACATAAGCCAAATGGCATCCTTCTAAAAGCAAAGGTTCCATAAGGGCATGTAAATGTGGTTTTGTGTTGATCCTTAGGCTCAATGGCTATTTGATTATAGCTTTGAATAGTCATCTAGGAAACAAGAAAATTATTTCCCGCTAGTCTATCTAACATTTGGTCTATGAATGGTAAAGGAAAGTGATCCTTTTTGGTAGCTTTGTTGAGTTTTCTCGTAATCCATACTGATTCTCCACCTGTGATGATTCTAGTTGGTATCAACTCATTCTTTTCATTGGCTATTCTTCACACACCCCCTTTCTTTGGTACACATTGGGCAGGACTTACCCAAGCACCGCGATATGGGGTATATGATTCCAAAGATCTAGCCACTTAATGATTTTCTTTTTCACAACCTCTTTCATAATAGGATTTAGTCTTCTTTGACTTTCTATGCTATTTTTGGAATTTTCTTCCAAAATGACTCTGTGCATGCATATAGAAGGACTAAATCCTTTGATATCTGCCATTTGCCAACCTATAGCTTTGGTATGCTTCTTTAGAGTAAGGTCTCCTTTGAGATCACTCTCCTGTTTTGATGTTAAATCAGAAGCAATGATAACAAGTAAGGTCTCATTTGTTCCTAAGAAGGCATACTTAATGTGGTCAGGCAGTATCTTTAATTCTAACTTAGGAGGTTGTTCTATTGAGGGTAAGTTCTTCTTGAGAATTGGATCCTCAAGATTGAGTGGTTCATAAGTCCCAGCCCATACTTCCTTACAAGAGTTTTCTATTGGCAGATTTTCCTTTTCTAGTATTTCATCATCTAGTAATGCAGCTGCATCTAATGCATCTGCATTGGCTAAGTGATCATACTTCTTGTAAAACTGTTTTTCTACCAATTGATCTAGAGAGAATAAGGATGAACACTCTTCTGTATCCTCTGTAGGATACTTCATAGCATTCATTACATTGAATTTTATCTCTTGATCATTCACTCTCATAGTGAGTTCACCTTTCTGTACATCAATTATGGTTTTACCAGTTGCTAGAAATGGTCTACCTAGGATAATAGACACTTCCTTATCTGCATCAAAGTCAAGGATAACAAAATCTACAGGGAATACAAATTTGTCCACCTTAACTAGGATGTCTTCTATGATACCTTCAGGATAGGCTATTGATCTATCAGCTAATTGAAGTGTCACAGTGGTTGGTTTTGCATTTCCAATTTCTAACTGGTCAAAAATATATTTAGGCATCAAGTTGATGCTTGCACCTAAATCACATAAAGCTTTACTAGTATAGGATTTTCCTATAGAAAATGGAATTGTAAAACTACCTGGATCCTTCAATTTCCTAGGGATCTTATTTTGCATAAGCAAACTACAATCTTCTGTCATGGCAACTGTTTCAAATTCTCCTAATCTTCTTCTCTTAGTAAGCACATCCTTCATAAATTTTGCATAGTTTGGCATTTGTTGGAGTGCTTCTACTAAGGGAACATTGATGTGTAACTTTTTTAGTACCTCTAAGAATTTACCAAACTGCTTCTCCTCATGTGCTTTTTTCAGTCTTTGAGGATAAGGAGGAGGAGGGTATTCAGGTAGTAACTTAGGTAGTGGACTTTGAACTTCTTGTGATGCAGGAGCACTAGATGCTTCTGCATTGGTTTCTTTTTGATTTTTGGCCTTTTCTCCCTTTTCTACACTTTCCTTCTCAGTTAATTCTACCAAATCCTTACCACTTCTCAATGAAATAGCCTTAACCTGCTCCTTTCCTTTGTTTTGGGAAGGAGTAGCTTCTGTATTTGAAGGTAAGGCACCTTGTGGCCTTTGATACAGAGCTGTGGCTAATTGACCAACTTGATTTTCTAAATTCTTAATGGAAGCATCTTGGGTTTGTCTAGCAGTTCTAGATTCACCTATAAATGCTTTGAGCATGGATTCTAGAGAATTCTCAGTGGTAGGTTGAGAGTTTCTTTGGTTATTCTGAGCTGGGAATCCTGGTGGTGTATTTGGTGTAGTTGGTGCAGTTCTAGGTGCAGATGCACTATTATTGCTCCATCTAAAATTTGGGTGATCTTTCCAACCAGGATTATAAGTGTTGGAATAAGGGTTGTTATTCCTATTATAACCTACATAATTTACAGAGATAGGGTTGCTAGAACACTCCTCATACAATTGACCTCCTCCACAGTACACACAACTAGGTGTGCCTGGAGGTACTTGTTCTCTTCTTCTTTGCAGCAAGGCTGTGCAGTGATGATGCAAACATTAGATGCAATAGCATTGCCAGAAGTGAAGTTTTTCATCTAATTAGCTAGAGTGGCTACTTGAGCAGATAGGGCAGATATATCATTAACTTCATGTACCCCTGATGGTTTCTTTTGGGCACTTACCTCTCTCGAGAGGCCAACTAGAGCTATTAGTCGCTATTCTATCAATTAACACATGCTTCATTGTATGACCATTTAATAACACTCCACCAGATGATGCATCAAGCTTATTCTGGTTTGAGGTTCTAAACCATTATAAAATGTTTCCATTTGAATAATAACAGGTAAACCATGATGATGACATTTTCTCAAAAGTTCCTTCCATCTTTCCCATGCTTCAAATAAAGACTCAAACTCTTTTTGTCTAAAAGATGTAATATCATTTCTTAACCTGGCATTTTTAATAGGTGGGAAATATTTTCCTAAAATTTTTTCAGCCATTTCATTTCATGAATGGATAGAGTTAGGCTCTAAAGAATTTAGCCAAGCCTTGGCTCTATCTTTCAAAGAATATGGAAATAACTTTAATCTAAATGCATTTTCACTAACACCAGGTATAATAAAATTACTACATACTTCTAGAAATTGCCTTAAATGCAAATGAGGATCTTCATGAGGAGATCCTCCAAATTGACCAATAGTTTGAAGCATTTGAAAACATCATAGGCTTAAATTCAAAATGCATGGCATCAATATGAGGTCTATTTATACTAGTTTGCATGTTTTGATGATCAAACTGAGCATAATCCCTCATAGGTCTATCTCTATCATTAATCATACCTATGTGATCCATGTGGATGAGATTTTCTCTATGAACTTCTTCTTCATGCATCTCTCAGTGAACCGGGCCTCCTCTCACCGAGTGTGGCCTTGAGCTTTGTTCTTCATCAATGACATGTTGCAAACTTGTTGATTTTGCTTCGAGTCTTAGCAATCTCCGAATCTTCTTTCTATTTCGGATCTAGACTATATTCTCGGTGTTCTGCTTTCAGTTCTTCTCAACATATACTAAGTACCATGTACTTTTGTTGACAGAAAATCAGAAATACTGTAATTTATATACAACACTAAATTACTATATATCAGAATTTTAAAAAGAATTTGCTTCAATCCCCGGCAACGGCGCCAAAAACTTGGTGTATGGAAATCACATACACTTGTGTGCAAGTATACACTGTCCAAAAACAAGTAGTAAAAAGATCGAACCCACAGAGATTGAAAAACTCACTTTTAAAATCAATATAAAGTAGTAAAGTTTAAAGTAACAAAGTAACAAAATAATTTTGGATTTTGTTTGATGATCACAACTAAGTTAGAAAGAAAGAAAAGTAAAAATGTTGATAGTGTAAAAGAGAAAAACTAGTTGGAATGTCTTCATCAAGTAATTTACTTATAAGTGTTTGATGCAGTATGTGATGCACCAGCTTGAATCTTTGTTGCATTAGCTATGTGCCTTTCAGTCACTTTCTTCAGAGTATCATTACCAGCTCTTATGATCCTTGTTCTATGCAGTAAAGAAAGGGGTGTCAATGCCTATCTTGCCTCCTAACAATTATCCAATTTGCTTAAATAAATTCACTCTTGTATTTTAAGTACCCACAATTATCCTATGGACTATACTATCCTATCTCTAGGGCTTAGCATGGTTTTCACAAAGTTTTCTTTATGTAAAACACTCACCCATATTAGTTCTTGAGTTCTTAATTGTAAGCCATTTCTGGTCATTTACAAATCTTACTTATTCAAAATGATCAAGTTCAAAATAAGTTTGGAAAGATTATCAAGCAAGAACTAAAGTACAAACATACATACATGCATCATACTTACTTAAAAGCTCATTAAATGATTAGAACATTCCAACTAAGAAAGTGTTATACCCCAATTTTGTCCGTCTTCTTTTTCTTGTTTTAGTCGTTTATTGTTATTAGGGTCGTGTTTCGGAGTCGCGTGATTACGAGAATTATTAGTATAGCGTCTCGGCTACTAACCCGAACCAATTTCAATCACCTTGTTCAACTAAATCGAAATGCCGTTGTTTAAATTAGGCACGCGCGCGAATGATCGATCTTTTCGTGCGTTCTTCAATTTAATATATGTATTTGAGTTTAGTCGTATATGAGCAGGTCTACCTAAAGTCATTTTTCTCAAAAATTTGGTTTAAACTCAGACTTAAGAATGCGATTCCGAGTTAATTTTAGTGTTTTTAGTTTACGCGCCCATTTTGGTCTCGTTTTAGTGTATTTGTCAAGTCCGTCCCGTTCTCGTCTGGCCTGACTCATTTTTCTTATTATTATTTTATTCTTATTTTGTTTATTTAATTTATTTAAGCATATATACAGTCCAAAAATGTCAAAAAAATTCTATTTAGTTTAATTTACAAATTAAGAGCACTTAATAGCCCAAAAAGTCCAAAAATACAAAAAATGATAATATTAAAAATACAAAGAATATAAAAAACGAAAATTAAATAAAGGAGCAAAGATCGTGAATCTCTCAGGTCCGCATTTTGCTTCTCCAAGACTAGTCAAGAAGCTCACATTATCGATCGCAAAAGCCCACCAAAGCAAAGAATTAATGCTTAAACCTAATCTCTGCTTATAAATAAACGGTTAACCTAGGGTCTAAGACGGGGGAAACCCATGCAGACAACTACTGCTAAAATCACCCAAAAAATAGGATTAGAGTTTCACATCGAAACTCTAATCCACTAAACACACGGTTTTGCGCCTCGAGTTGAGGAGAAGAAGCAACAGTAGCAGTCCAAAAGTAAAGCAACACACGGTAGATGCGGTTACAGTTATAAGCGAACGGGAGCCATCAATAGATACTGGAGTAAAGGTTAAATGTTAGTTGCTGTTATTATTTCAATTTTAAATATATGTTCATATTTAGATTAGATGTTTTTGAAACAGTGTAGATTAACGTTCCTATAGTGATCCAAAAATGTTTGTAAATACTAGTTTAGTTTGAGGCTGTGAGCCATTTAGGCTTTCCTTGATCGCGATCATAATTGGAGTGATTTTCGGAGATCACCGTTAGCTTGTGTAGTTTTGTGCCCATGGTAGCTAGGTATCTGACATATATAGATCTACTTACGTGAAAATTATACTTGAATATTGTATGTTTTCTATATTTGAAACAATAATTGGAGAACTAGGCTTTAGGATATTGTATTATTGTGCAGGCTTGTTTTGTCAGTAGCTTAAGCACCACTTGATCTTATCCAAACAGTGGTGAGTTTTTTTTTTTTTTTTTGGTCAAAAACAGTGGTGAGTTTGATGATAAATCATATCCTTACGGGCCTAAAATATCTTTCTATAGGAAGGGTGGCTGCGGCGCAGTCATGGATGGAAGGTGGGAAGGAAGGAGAGTGAATGATTTTTTAAGTTTAGTAATATCTTTCTATTTTTTTTTTATTTTAAATATTCAGGATTTCTTCACTCGAACACCTATTGGGCCTATATATATATAAAATAAAACCTCACAAGAGAATTCTTTTCCAATTCAAATATAAATAATTGTTCTCTCGAAATTACAAATGTGGAAACACTTTATATGAAAAAATCTTAAACTATTTTTCCTAAATAAGCGCTAAGTCGGTTGTAATGCACCACGAACTCCCGAACTTAATAAATACGGATTACTCTTCCTAAAAATAGGGACTAGTTAGTCAGCACTATACAAACACTATGAAAACGACTCACCTCACATCAAACCAATTCCTTTCAAAAAACTCAAAATCATTTTCAAAAAGTAGGGGACTAAGTCGGTTGTACAATCCAGGTTAGTTAAGGAGGATTTGTCACTTCCTTCCTCTTCCTCTAAAAATATAAAAACTAACTATGTATATTGAAATTTTGATCTAACTTATGGATTGTGATATATTTCCAAATGAAGATGTGAGGTCCTTTTATAGCCTTCAAGTGAGGTGCTTCCTTCCTTCATGTTGAAGTAATCTTGAGTGGATCATAGTCCGTAGTTGCTTTTCGAGAGGTTTATCCCAAGTTGAAATCTTTGACTTAATACATAGGGCGGTTCCATGGTGGTAGAACATGTGTCTCTATGTTGGTGACTCTTCAAAACTATGCCTATAGCTATGTGTGAATGGTAGGTGCACTATACAAGGTGGGATGGCATCGAGAGAACCAGGCGGAGGTCATCAATTGCAAGTGGATGCATATGAAACAGCATCGCTTATTCATCAAGTAGTGCGATTTGATGCGAGGATCGGTCAGAGAGCATTTGATGCACGCTTAGCATTGAGAGACTCGAACAAAAACATCAAACATACCACAATATATCCAAAATGGCCTAATAATAACTATAACCATTCAAATCACTCAAGTTATCATATATCACACTAAATACTATATAAACTCTTTATTATTACTTGAAAGAGAGCAAATACTAAGTTTAAACATATGAAATACTCTATAAAAAATAGAGTTATCAATTACCCCCTTCTCAGTTCTCCCCCCCTCAGACTCTCCATCTACGCCCAAAGATAAATCGTGAGCCTTGTCCATATTGGAGCTAAAAGTGTCCTTGACCCTAGTAGAACTTGATGCTGACTTTGAAAAGGTATTCAAATCATTACCATTGTCACTTGACACAGAAACCCCTTCAGAAAGAGTCGTTGATATTTTATCATTATTTGCCCTTGTTGCCTTGTCAGTGCAATTCAGACCGATACTCCTAGATTGATGCCGAGACAGAATCGCATCTAAATCATCATCACCACCAACATCATCCTCCTCAAAATCATCATCGAGACTTCCTCCTTCAACACCTACAACATCACGCCACTCCTCCTCCTTAGACCAGCTTTCGGAGTCAGAGGACTCTTCAGTTTTCCTAGCTTTCTCTGTCGGCTGACTCCATTGAAGAGGCCCACACCAATCCTCCACAATCTTAATCGGATAGAGAACATTATTGATACTCACCCTAAGAGTCTTAGACAAGGACTCCATAGACTTAGTTCGAATTAACACCCTAGCAACATCCAATGACTTCTTCCTCTCAGTGTTGTCGTCTGAATATAAGTAAGTACCTACATGCTCTGATAATTTAGAAAAGAATTCACCGTTCCAAGCATGCACCGGAACCCCAAAACATCTAATCCAAGCTACGCGCTCACGATCAACATCCTCTGGTTTCCATGGGCGAATCCAGCGAAACCATTGAAATAACCAATCTTTTGCCTCCTCAACAAACTCCATGAAGTCTTCTTCGTCTTTAGCTCCTTCTAAGAGGACCCAATTTGCACCCAAGGGGGTTGCTTTAATCGAGAAAATACCTTGCATAGCGAACTTTTCTTGAATAGCATAAGACTTACCCGGCCATAATACCTCTCCCACCATAGCTTTCCTCAATCTAGCCATCGTATCATCTTCAGCATTGAAAGAAAAAAGGCATCCCCGATCATCTTCAACAACATTGTCCCTCTTCTTCACCCAAACCTTGTTCACTATCTCAGGTTGATTTATGATACCAATTTGCTGTTGATGTTGTGTCGATTGATCTTTCTTCCCCGACACACCAATAGATCCGCGATCACATTCACCTAACACCTTTTTAGTCCCGCATTCACGTTCAACTATCACCTTCTTAGCCCCCACTTCCACTCTTACCTCCGGAAAATTGGTGAAAAAGAATGATACCAACCTTCTCCTTGCCTCATCATCCAACTTGACCTTAGATGCAATATCAATCTTCTTCAGCCACTTTGATTGCACCACCTTCCACCCTCCTAGCTCTCGCCCTTTGATATCCCTCTTGGGAAACCTATCACCTTCCTGCCGGTAGCGATGGATATACCGGCCGCCGCTTGTATCTCCTCTCATCGCATACCCAAAACTTCAGAATTATCACATAAAGAAAAACCCAACCACCATGATAAAAAGCAAAACCAGCAATAGATAAAGTAAAACAAGACTATGTTTCTTTTTTTTTTACTAAAATAATTATAGAAAACAAGACTTATTGAAAAACAAAAAAATGGAGTCAACTTAATAGAAAGACAACTTAGCTGATGTGAGGATCAAAATGGAGTCATCGGAGTCTCCATACGGGACGGATAACGCTTGATTCATCCCAAGAAATAGATCAGGTACAGATCACCAGAACAACCCGATGAACAGAACCCATTGAAGCTTCCTCCCGTTGCAACAGATTCCACTGATTCGTCAAAACGGAAACCCAATGGAATTCCTGAGGCTGAACGTTGGATCAGTGAAGAAGATGGTTCGTATTCTATTTTGGGAATGAACCGAACCAGCAAATTGGATGGAAGCAACCTATATGAAGAATGGTAAAGGTTGGAATGCGATATTAAATGGTTGCTGGATGGGGATGGATCGATTGGTTGCTTGGAGAAAATGAATCGAAACGTTGATGAATAAAAGTAGTGGATGTGGTCGCTGGTTTGGTTGTGATGACGTTAGATTAGGTTGATGGTGATGGCATCGATGTGGTTAATTAGGCATTGGGATTTTTTTATGACTCAATTGTTTTTTTTTCTTATACTCGGTTATTGAAAGCATTCAGATAGCATGTAAAATTTATTCTCAACCGTTGATAAAGTTGAATCCGACGTTATTTATTCAATCACTCATTCTTTTTGTATTGGTCTTCTATAAATCCACTCTAACTCCTAAAACTCACTGCTCCTCCTTATTCATACTCTCTCCATTATTTTTCTATCTACTCTAATCTTCATGTTGTTCTTCTATGCACCACAAAGGCAAAAGTACTCACACCAAAGTTACTAGTGCAAAGTGAAGAAAGGTGTTAAAGGGAGAGAAAGACTACACAAGTGGGTCATAAAGAAAATTAAATGAAAAATATGAAATGTATCTGAGTCTTTTATTTTCATAAGTTCCACATGTCTGTTGTAAAAGTGTTGAAATGGAGATTTCCATTTATTAAGGAAATGATGAGGATCTAGATCCTAAAACAACCGGGTGTCAACTCTATCAAAGTTGGTTTACAATTTTATCAAAAATATTCTACTTGAAGAAAGGAATGTACTCTCAGTGTGTTGGTACCTCCTTAAACACAAACTATTCTATACATGATTATTATTAATAAATATGGTTAATTTAAAATTGAAAAAATAAAACTTAAAAAGGTGATTCTAATTTTACTAAATAAATTAAGTAATTATAAATTAATTGGTTAGTCAAAAAATATTAAATTTATTTTAAAGTTAAATTTATAACTATATTTCTCGTTGTGAATAGTTTAAAGTTGTTGGAAAAATAGCTTTAAACATAGAGAACAAATATAGGGGCAGAGAAGAAAGCACGTAAGAACCGCCTTTGCAATTTTTGTATTAATTTTAAAGTTAAATTTATTATTTTAATTAAATTAAATTAATTTACATTTTAATCAAATTAAAATTAATAAATTGAAAAAAATAAAAAAACGCAGTTGAGAAATCACCTTGGTGGGGGGCGAATTTCTGAACTAAAACTAAAAAAAATTGCAAAATCCTAGTTTAGAAGGCTCCTTGGTAGGGGCGATTTCTGAACTAAAAAAAAAGTGGGTCACTTTGGTAAAAAACCTAGAAAGTGTGTTATTTTGGGAATATTTTATTTTTTTTGGCACTGTTTGGTTTTTTTGCCAATATAATAGAGGCCATATATGTTCAAGCTCCTTTAATATATGACTAGGTCTTTTTTTTTTTTTACAATATGGCAGATTTTTTTTTATAAACAAAGGGGTTAGTAATTAGTGTGTTACTTATTATAGAGGGAGAGAGAAATGAGGTTCGAACTCCGTACCGAACACCTATATCAGGATGTCAACGGGATGGGGCGGGCACGGGTAATGACTACTCATTACCCGCCCCATTTAATACAAATGATACCCGTGTCTGCCCCGTTCCCATCACGGATTATACCCACGGGTACGAGGTTTTTTGCCATCCCTAAGCCTATATATTTCTACTAACAATATCTCTTTCACTCAATCATGTGAGCTACCATTTTGTGACATGAACATTTTTGAATTTGATATGATGATTTTTATCCACATTCACACTCTTCATAAACTTTTCATATAGATTAGGGTGGTAATTTAATGATTTTATGTATTCAGGGAATAAATAATAGTATATAACATGAATTCAAAAATAATCTAAGAGAAAAAAAATGATTTTAGGAGAACTCTATGATACTTTTGAGTTTTATTAGGTATCGGTGTTTCATTAAGTGATTAGATGTTGGTATCATACTGAACAAAACTCTACCGTATCAAAGAATTTACATTAATTTTATATCAGCAATACTATTTGTCTCGAGAGTTTCCTCCCGAATCAATGTCGATTTTTTCCCTCACCAATCATAAGCATATGTGAAAACATCTAGTGGTTTTAAAATTGGAAAGGAAGCTATTGCATTTAATCACTACTCAAAGTTTATTTCTAAGATTTTATGCAATTTACTTTCCTCATTCTAAGTTCTTGTCCTTTATAATTCTTGCAACTTTACTTTTTGTCCTTATTTTTCAGCACCTTTATTTTCTCAGACTTTACATTGAGTGAGTAGACTCCTTTTAGTCTTGGGATTGTAGTGGATAGTGGATAATTAGCGGGTGATGAGTTTGTACTTAGGGGTCTTGCATGTAGGTATTATTGGTTCAAGACACACTCTTGTATTCACTTGAGTTACCATTGACATTTAGTGTTTTTATAAAATAGGGAATGGATGAGGGGTGTGAAATGTTTCTATCATTGAGATGTCCTAGGGCGTTTTTTTTAAAACCAACAATCATTCCTTCTTCTAAAAATTATTCCTTTCAGCTAATCAAAACTAAAAATTAGATTGGTAATTGCTTAACTCCCCGTGGATCGATACATTTTACTACGAGATAGAAAGCCCTACTTCTATCAAGTTTTTGCGCATTTTTGGAAGCCATGGGATCCTGGAATATGTTTTCATTCTTCATGTGTCACTTGGTCTTTATGCTTCAAGCAATGGGACCCAGGAATAAGTCTATAAAGGGCAAAGGTCAAGCTAATGACCATAAAAGAGCGCTGCGTGGGAGGCAACCCACAAGTTTACCTCTGTTTTGCTTTGCTGGAATAAGAAGGAAAGCTGCAAATGCTTGTCAATGTGAGCTTTCTTTACATGTGCTTTTCATTTTTATACATTGAGGACAATGTCTAGTCCAAGCATGGGGGGGTGACTTTAGTCTTTTCTTCTTCTTTATTTGGTAGTTGAGTCATCTTCTCCTCCTATGTGATAAATCCTTGTGAAACTTTGAAGTATTATTTGATGGCATTTTTGTGATAATTTTTTCAATTTTCAGCAATTTGAATGTTTTGGCTGGTGTTCAACAATTAGATATATTTGTTGATACTTACTGTTGGGTTCACACACACACTGCTAAGACACGTTTCTGGTACTAGGATCTCTAAGAAAGATTGAAAAAAAACCACTTAGTTTCCTTGGTGACACTTATTGCATTTTAGTTCTTGGAGAAATGTCTGTGTTGAAAAATTTTGCTTAAAAAGAGAAAGAAAATGGAAAAATCTTGAAAAAGATAAAAAATGAAAATGAAAAAAAAAGAAAAGAAAAAAAAATAATTTAAGCAATTTAGCCCAACATCCCTTTGAGGTCATAGGTTACTAGGGAAATACTTTGAGTACCCTTTTGAGGCTTCATAAGTTACTAGGGAAATACTTTGAGTACCCTTTTGAGACCAATTGACTACTTTTGGGAAAAGAGGCACTCCTTTGAGACCAAGTGTGGCAATTGCATTGTTTGCATATAAGTGGATGACCCAAGCAAAAGGTGCTAGGGAATTTGGCTGTTGATATCTAACTTGCTGTTCTAGTACCACAAAACCGATCTTCTCTGCACATAAAGCTCAATAGAAAAGTGTCATAAGCTGAGAAGAAAAATATTGTTGGATACCACCAGATCATTTCTAGTTCATGTGCTTAGCCGATAATTTTCATTCAAGGATTTGCCAAATAAATTGTAATGTTTTGCTTGAGGACAAGCAAAGATTTAAGCATGGGGGAGTTTGATAAGTCCATTTTTAGTTGTCTTTTTAGTACTTATTTTAAGTAAGTTGTTTGGTATTTTAGTTCAATTCTAGAGCTATTTTACTACCTTTTGTTTGTTTTAATTTCAGGTCTATCTTTGAGGAAAATGAAGGATTTAAGCTTAAAAAGAGCAAAAACAAAGTTTCAAGTCAAAAAGAGAAACAAAGAGCTGAAAAATATAAGAAAAGGCAAGCAAAGCTGTTTCTACCTGATAGTTGCACGACCCGTGCTGGATTTGGCACGACCCGTGCTGAACTTTTTCTTCCTTTGCGCTGAAAGTCTACCTGATAGTTGCACGACCCGTGCTGGATTTGGCACGACCCGTGCGACTGCATCAGATTCCAAAGATGTTACAGTTTGCTCTTTAATGGCTTGTAAATTGTCTTAAGTGACTTGTCTCTTCTCTTTGGCTATATAAAGCACGAAATTCTGAGTGCTTAGGAGATCTTAGGCTATTGTAATCACTACTCAAAGTTTATTTCTAAGATTTTATGCAATTTACTTTCCTCATTCTAAGTTCTTGTCCTTTATAATTCTTGCAACTTTACTTTCTGTCCTTATTTTTCAGCACCTTTATTTTCTGCACTTTACATTCTGTCATTTACAATTCCGCAATTTACATTTCCGTCATTTATCTTCTTGTTGATTATCTTTTATGTCTTCTCCTTCTCTTTCTAAGTTTTTGTCTACTATGATCATGAGTGAGTAGACTCCTTTTAGTCTTGGGATTGTGGGACTAATCCAATGATAGGCCCATGAACAATTCCAAGTCTAAACTCTATTTTGTTAAAATTATATTCTAATTTAATCCCATTGATTTTAAAGTCTTATTCCAAATATCAAACGAAGTACCGAAAGGAGAAGTTTTGATATTAGAACTATGGGATTAAACAAGCCAACAATCATTCCTTCTTCTAAAAATTATTCCTTTCACCTAATCAAAACTAAAAATTAGATTGGTAATTGCTTAACTCCCTGTGGATCGATACATTTTACTTCTCACTTTTCATACTTCAAGTAGTTTTTGACATTTTCTTCTCCATTTTTTTTTTTCTTTAATTACTTTTCTTTCCTCATTAAACATTTTTTCATCGTTACATAATTTTAATCATTAATTAAATATCATTTTATGTCATTTTACATTTATCAGCTATTTTAACCGTTAGCCTTACCAAACATATCATCCGCTATTTGTTCGCTTATCCGCTACTTTTTACTAAATAGAGCCTAAGTAGCATTTCAAAAAACACTATAAGCTAATGAAAAGCTAATTGTGCCAAACACTTACAACAAGTTTTTTTTAGATAAGCAAGATTTCATTGAAGGGAGCACAAGGGGTGCCCAACCCTTACAATGTAACGGAAGGGAAGGGGGAGGGCCTCCTCAAAACCCTCTGAGCCAAAATCCATTGGGAAAAAGACTCAGATGGGAAAAAAGAGTACCCCGTGAAAAAATCACCACAGTGGGACCATTATCTTTGCCCATTGTTTCTCCCCCTAACTGTCCCATAGCATACAACATAACATAAACATGCTAAATTACAAACTAGAAATGACACCCAACGGATTACTATACCACTCCGCCCAACCTGCTCCACAGTTCTTCCCTCTCATCGCTTTGAACCAGCACCATGCCGTGTCTTTAATACCCAAGAGTAGTGAAGGAATAGACAACACCTCACCCTTAAATACCGTTCTATTTCTCGCCAACCAAATGTTCCATATGACCGCCAACCAGACTAAATGCTTGACTCGTTTTTGACTCTTCCCTTCTAGTATCCTACCGAACTCCATGAAATGTAGCGTGATATCCTCTTCGTCGCAATAATCCTCTCTCAGCCAAGAGAAGACCTGCCGCCATATAGTTTTCGTAACATGGCATTGTAGAAACAAGTGTGAAGCCGATTCATCTTCCATGAAGCAAAAGACGCAGCACTTATCATGATGCGAGTGTGTTACTCCTCGTCTAAACAATGCCTCCCTCGTCGCAATCCTATCCTGTAGAACACGCCAGGCGAAGATAATTATTTTTGACGGAGCATCGTTCCTCCAGAGCTTCTTGCAAGCATTGATCGTAACCTCCGTGAGATGCTCATTATTACCTGAAACAACGCAAACCAACCAATCGTAACACCGCTTCACCGAGAACCCCTTCACCGGCTCCAGGGACCAGCTCCATCGCATCCGCATGCCGCTTTCGCGCGTGTCGGCGTGACGAGCCGCATATTTCAAAGAATGTCGGATTGCCGCATAGCCGGTCCGCATCGCTCGTCATGCTTTCGCGATCCGAAATCGCAACTCCTCGGATTCTTCTTGGTCGAAGTCGGGTTCCTGCTCGCCAGTTCTTTGCGAGCCGAACTCGCTCTGCTCGGGCTAGCTGCGGCGGCGGTGCGCCTCTGCTCTCGCTGGATTGCTGCAGAGCCGAGGTCCATCCCTGCTCGGATTGCTGCGAAGCAAAAATCATACTCACATTCCATTTCCAACCATTGACCGACCAGAACTCCATCTCTTCCACCACTGCGTTTTGGTCACTGCAGCTGTCGAATAACCGAGGACAAAGTGCAGCAATCGGCTCCCTTCCCAACCAAGAATCTGTCCAGAACTTGACTAAATTACCTCTCCCCAATTTTAATTTAATTAACCCATCAAACCACCCTTCATCCAGTGAGCTACCCTCCCCCAACTTGCATAGATCTCTCCACCAAATGGATCATTTCCCCCATCCTCTTGTGTATTCCGATGCTCTTGGCCACCTACCCTTTATCCCATATCTTTCCTTTACTAACTTGCTCCATAATTGATTACCTTCCTCCGCCAACAACCTCCACCTCCACTTTGTTAACAAAGCTGTGTTAAAAGCTTCTAGATTTTTTATTCCAAGATCCCCTTTATCTTTCGGGTTACATATAGTACTCCATTTCACCCATGCCATCTTTTTACTATCTTCATCCCCACCCCACAAGAACCTTCTTTGTAACTTTGTGATTTCTTCAATAATCTTCCTCGGAGCTTTGTAAAAGGAGAAGAGATATAGGGGGAGAGATGCTAGCACCGAATTGATGAGTGTCACCCTTCCCCTTATAGACAATTGTCTGCTCTTCCAACTATTGAGCCTAGCTTTTATCACATCAATAATTGGTTGCCAAGTTGCCACTCTTCTTGGGTTTGCACCTACCGGAATCCCTAGAAATTTAAAAGAATCCTTGCCCACCCTACAAGCGAGGAAATGTGATATGCCCTCCAGCACCCTCCCTTCAACATTGAGGCCAATCACGTTGCTCTTAGAGAAATTTACCTTTAGCCCTGATGCCAGCTCGAAGGACCTGAGTATTGCTTTCAAGCACCATATACTCCTGTCACCTCCATCACAAAATAGCATCGTGTCATCCGCAAACTGTATTAGCTCAACCGAGATTGAATCACTCGCCTTGAACCCATTCAAATTTCCGGTTTCTACCCCTTTCCTTACCAGACCCGCTAGACCTTCCGCTTCTACTAAGAATAAAAACGGTGCCAGAGGATCACCTTGTTTCAGTCCCTTTTGAGCCTCAAACTCCTCGGTTGGACTGTCGTTAACTAGAACCGAGATTGAATTGGAGGAATAACACTCTCTCATCCATTGTCTCCATTTTTCATTGAACCCCAACCTCCTCATCATATAATCAATATAAGACCAGCTCACTGAGTCGTAGGCCTTTTCAAAGTCCGCCTTTAGGATTACACATTTTTGCTTCTTCCTTTTTGCCATATCAATTATTTCATTCACCACAACCACCCCATCCAAGATGTTTCTACCTGCTAGGAAGGCATTCTGACAATTCGATATAACACCTCTCAATACCTTCTTAAATCTGCCCGCGAGAACTTTTGCAAGCATCTTGTATAAGCACCCAATTAATGAGATCGGCCTGAACTCACCTAGCTCTTGTGGATTCTTTGTTTTGGGGATGAGCGCAATAAAGGAAGCACTAATCACTTTGGGGAGCCTAGCATGCTTGTGGAATTCTTCAAAAAACTTCAGTATCTTCGGGCCAATAGATCCCAAAAAGACTTTATAAAATTAAAATTAAACCCATCCGGACCTGGGCTCTTATTGCCATCGCATTCCCACACCACCTCCTTTACCTCCTCCTCGGTAAAAGGCATCAAGAGTAATTCATTATCTATTCCGGTAATGTGGTTAACTCGGATACCCTCTAGAGTGGGCCTATGATATATCTCCTCTTTAAATTTTCCTTCAAAATGATTCTTCACTGCCAACTTCACCTCGGCTACTTCTTCCACCCACACCCCGTCGACCAAAAGCTTTGTCAGTTGTGTGCGCCTTCTGTTGCCTTTCATACATGCATGAAAGAATCTACGATTAGAGTCCCCTTCCGCCAACCACCTTACCCGTGACTTCTGAGCAATTAGACTTTCCTTTGCATGCAACTCTTGCCAAAACTCCTCGGTTAAGCGTTTTCTTTGATCATCATTAACTCCCCTTCCATCCGAGGCCACCCTTTCTATTTCATTCAAATCTTTCACTAACCCTTCAATTTTTAAATCTTTGTAACCAAACACCTCCCTATTCCACACTTTTAACTTCTCCTTCAACATTCTAAGTTTCTCTTTCAAGACAAAAGAGCTCCTCCCACTCACTTGGAAGGAAGACCAGCACTGTGTGACAAAGTTTTTAAATTCCGTGTGTTCCAACCAGCAATTATTAAATCTGAATGGCTTTGGTCTCCAATTTTTTGACTTTGATGAAACCAACCAAACTGGGCAGTGATCCGATATCTCTCTATCACCTACCCATTGTGTACTTACATTCCATTTCTCCACCAAACCTTTAGTGAGGAGAATTCTGTCCAATCTGCTAGCCCTCCCATCTGACCCAAAGCAAGTATACTTCTTACCTTGTGCCGGCACATCTATCAGTGACATGTCTTCCATGAACTCACAGAACTCCCTAGCTTCTACATGATTAAAAGCTGTAGTGCACCCACTTCTCTCCCCTCTGACTGCCACTGCGTTAAAATCACCTGCCACACACCACTCACCATCCTCAAATTGACTCTTTAGGACCTTCAGATTCTCCCATAGTCTTCTTTTTCCTGCCAAGTTGCACACCGAGTACACATTGACTAAGTAACAAATTTGACCCTCCACTTTGGCGCTCATGCCTACAAAACTTTCACCTGAAAACGAGAACATCACGTCCAGCATATCATTTTTCCAAACACTCACCAGCCCACCCGATTGTCCAGAAGCACTTTTACATAGCCAGTCAAAATTTGCATTCCCCCATATACTCGCAATTGCTCTCCTTGTTAGATCCCCACATTTTGTTTCTTGGATCATGCAAAAATCTATGTTTTCCTCCACAATCAGTTTCCTGAGGCGTCTCCTCTTTGCCGCGCCTCCCCACCCTCTCATATTAAGTGTTACAATCTTCATTGAGACCCCATATTGTTCTCCTTCCTACCATTACCACTCTGATCCCTGACCTCCATTTGCCTAAACCTGTCTGCATATACCTCATCATTGTTCTGATCGACCACGCCGAGCTGTTCTTTGGCAAAACTCCACATTTTATTCCCAACGGAAATTTCATGTTCCTTCAAGAACCTCTCATTACAAAACTGGATACCGGAGTCACCCACTGAAACTTCTCCCATAACCGACCCTTCCCCTTCACAATTAATAGAATAAGACACTCCTGGTTTAGGTGGGTTACGATGTACCCACTACGCCATAATTGTAAAAAGAGAACGCCACCTTTAGTAGCGTTTATAAAAAAACGCTACCCATTTTAATAACATGCTACACCATTAGCAGCGTTTTAAGGTAAAACGCTACCCATTAGGTAACACGCTAGACAGATCCCTAACTCTTTTATTCAAAACGCTAGCCAATTAGAAAACACGCTAGACAGATCCCTAGCGCTTTTATCCAAAATGCTAGCCAATTAAAAAACACGCTAGACAGATCTCTAGCACTTTTATTCAAAATGCTAGCCAATTAGAAAACACGCTAGACAGATCCCTATCGTTTGTTTTCAAAACGCTTAGCCAATTAGAAAACACGCTAGATAGATCCCTAGCGTTTTTTATAAAGCGTTAGGTATTTAGTAAACACGCTAGACAAATCCCTAGCGCTTTTATTCAAAACGCTAGGTATTTAGAAAACACGCTAGATAGATCCCTAGCATTTTTTACAAAGCGCTAGGTATTTAGTAAACACGCTAGACAAATCCCTAGCGCTTTTATTCAAAACGCTAGGTATTTAGAAAACACACTAGATAGATCCCTAGCGTTTTATAGAAAACGCTAGGTATGGTTAAATAATTTTTTTTCGTCTACTTCCCTCTCTCAGCGAACACACTCATCACCCAGAAACGTAAAATCACTCACACAGAAACGCAAAACCCTAACACCCTAACGCAAAACCCAGAAACTCAGAGCTACTTCCCGAGCTCTTCTTCTCCAACGACCACTTTCACATTGTTGGCTCCTACTAGTACTTCATCTTCTTCTTCTTCTTCAGGTTGGTTTCGTTGTTCGCCTATTTGGTGTTTGTTTCATGTTTCTCTTGTTGCAATTTTTTCTTGTAAATTACAATTAGGAAAATAAGGAGTGGAATTGAAAAAAATTTAAAAGAGGAAATTTTGTTTGTTTTTTTATATGAATTGATTCTTCATTATATTCGAATTGCTTGATGGGTTATATGTTAAAGTTCTCTTCTTAGGATTTTATTATAAATATTTGGAAATTATGGATAGAAATTGGATGTCTTCCAATCGTCTGTCCAAGGAGTATGCCGCTGGAGTGGATTATTTTGTGAGTTGTGCTGTTGAACGTTTAGGGACTTCTAGTGGTATGAAATGTCCTTGTTTAAGTTGTTGTTATGTAAAATCGATTCATCGCAGAGGAGTTTGCACGACATTTAAAGGCGAATGGAATTGATCAAAGTTACACTTGTTGGATAATGCACGGTGAGAAAAAAGGTGAATCTTCAAATATGAATGATATTACTAAGAGATATGCGCCATGGCCGTTTGACACCTAACACATTCATTTGATGCGAACGAATTTGAAGAGATGGCAAAGGTGGTTGAAGAGGATCTTAATGATTGTCCTGAAATGTTTGAGAAGTTGATAACTGATGCAGAGACACCATTGTATGCGGGTTGTACTAAATTCACAAAATTATTGGTTGTGATCAAGTTGTATAACTTGAAAACTCGCCACGGATGGACGGATAAGAGCTTTCTTGATTTACTCGCACTTCGAAAGAAATGTTGCGAATGATAATGTGCTTCCTTCTCGGATGTATGATGCAAAGCAAATGTTGGGGTCTATTGGATTGAACTATGAGAAGATACACGCTTGTCCGAATGATTGCATTTTATTTCGAATGAACATGCGTTGTTAAAGTTGTGTCCTAAATGTAATGCACGCGCATATAAGAAGAAAGAGTCCTCTCCGAAAAGGTGTTGTGGTATTTTCCTATAATTCCTCGATTTAGGCGCATGTATCGTAGTTCGTAAGATGCAAAACACTTGACATGGCATGAGGATGAAAGGATTAAAGATGGTATGCTACGACACCCGGCAGATTCTCCGCAATGGAAAAAATTAATATTGAGTATCCTAATTTCGGGGATGACCCGAGAAACCTACGCCTTGCATTGTCTGTGATGGATTTAACCCGCGCGGTATCGAGTAGCTCCCACAATACATGGCTCGTGATTTTGGCGATTTATAACTTATCATGATGTGGCTTTGCATGAAACGCAAATATATGATGTTTGTCTTTGTTAATTTCTCGTGCCCAAACAACCAGAAATGATATTGATGTATACTTGGCTCCTTTAATTGAAGACTTGAAGCAAATGTGGGAGACTGGGGTAGAGGTGTATGATGGGTTCAGAGAAGAAAGTTTCACCACGAGGGCTATGATCTTTGGCACAATTAACGACTTTCCCGCATACGGCAATCTATCCGGTATGAACAAAGGCGGCAGCAGCATGCCCTATATGTGAAGATAACACAGTTGGATGTGGTTGGAACATGGTAAGAAGAATATCTATCTTGGTCATCGTAGATTTTTGCCATTAACTCATCACTATCGATTGTGGAGAAAGGCATTTGATGGGAATACAGAAACACGTAGAGAGCTCCCCGCCTTTGACGGCGAACAAGTATTTGAAAAGGTGGAAGATTTGAACATTAAATTTGGGAAGCCTTTTGCGGAGAGAGCTTGCCAAACGAGGTGGAAGAAAAAGTCAATTTTCTTTGAGTTGCCATCTTTGAACTCATTATATGTAAGGCATTTCATTGATGTGATGCATGTTGAAAAAAATGTCTTCGAAAGTGTCATTGGTACCTTACTCAATATGCCAGCCGGGTAAGACTAAAGATACCATCAACTCAAGGTTGGATTTGGTTAGTATGGGTTTGAGACCTGAATTGGGTCCGGTAAAGAAGGGTACACGTACATATCTACCTCCGGCAGCTCATACTCTATCTAGAAAGGAGAAGACTGTCTTTTGTGAGATTCTTCATGGAGTTAAAGTTCCAGAGGGATACTCTTCAAATGTGGCGACTCTTGTATCGATGAAAGACCTCAAGTTAAAGTCTCTAAAGTCCCACGATTGTCATGTTCTCATGGAGCATTTGCTACCCATTGGTATACGATCCATTTTGCCTAAGAAACTGCGTCAGACCTTAACCAAACTTTGTTTCTTCTTTAAGGCGATTTGTAGTAGAGTGATTGACCCTGGAAAGTTGCCAACATTGCAAAGAGAAATTACTGTCACTTTGTGTGAGCTTAAGATGTATTTCCCACCTTCCTTTTTTGACATAATGATTCATCTAATAGTTCATCTGGTTAGAGAGACACAATTGTGTGGCCCATGTTACATGAGATGGATGTATCCGTTTGAGCGTTACATGAAGATATTAAAAGGATATGTGAAAAATCGATCACGACCTGAGGGTTGTATTGTTGAGCGCTACATAGTTGAATAGGCTATTGAGTTTTGCACGGGCTATCTATCTAGTCTTGAATATTCTGTGGGACTGCCAAGGTCTCGTCATGTAGAGTAAAGGGATGACATGAACTAAATTAGTGATGGTATCAAGGAAAGAACTAGAGCAAGCACACTTGTACTTTCTTCACAATGATAGTGAGGTTGATTCATATGTTGCCAAGCACAAGGATATTCTTAAGAGTCAATTCCCGGGAAAGAAGCAAGTTTGGTTAGCAAAAGAACACAATAGGAGTTTCATAGTGTGGCTAAAAGATCACATTGATGGTGAGTGTGTTTCGAATCCTACTTCGATTTCAAAAAGATTGAGATGGTTAGCAAAAGGTCCAAATATACATGTCTTCTCTTACAACAGCTATCTAATGAACGAGTGCACTTTCTATACAAAAGAACAAGATGATCAGAGTAAAATGCAAAATAGTGGGGTGACTCTTGTAGCTCATTCTATGCATGCATCCAAAGCAAAGACAATCCCATATATGCGAATATGTCATACTTTGGCGTCATTGAACACATATGGGAGTTGGATTACAATATGTTTCAGAGCCTGTGTTCAAATGTGAATGGGTTGACAATAATCTTGGTTTCTGATTGATGAATCGGGGTTCATGCGGGTGAATTTCAACAAGTTAGGATATAAAGATGAACCTTTTATTTTAGCATCGCAAGCTCAACAAGTGTTTTATGTCACCGATCCAATTAATATCAATTGGTCTATTGTTCTATTGATCGACAAAAAATTTGTGTATAACAATGATGATGATGAAGCACCCGATGATGTTGGTGTTGAGGACGACCCTTTCTTTCTTCGAACATCGTAACCAATAATAGGGAAAATACTTCTATAGAGGATGTTGTATATTTTAGAAAAGATCATAATGATGGAATTACTATTCGCTCGGAAAAAAAATACCAAGACGCGAATTGCAAACAAAATTTTATCTAGGAAAAGGAAAAGGTAATATAGACTTAATGATATCTCGTTATTTTTATTAATAGATAATTATATTGTTTTTGTAAATTTAACAATAACATGGATTATGTTATATTGCAGGTCAGATGGCATCACTTAGTGATCATGAGAGTGGTCAAGACAGTAGTCATGAGGTTGTGCCGTTATGTTTCTAGCTTTAATTTGTAGCTACTTTTGAGTTTCATAATGTTAGTTAGTTATTATGTTGTATGATTTGGATATATATTATGTTGTAAGTACTTGTTAGTTTAATATGGTCTTTTGGTGATATGTACATATGTGTGTATCTATATTGGATTGTAATGATATTGGCTGAATTTTGTTGGAATGATATTGGATTGGAATGATATTTGATGAATTTTGTTGGAAGGGAATGAATTTATAGGTTGTAATTAAAAGGGAGAATAAACAAAAATAAGAAAAATATTTAAAAAAAAATAATCAGTCAATAGGTAGCGTTTTAAGAAAAACGCTACAAATGAAATTAAAAAAAATCAGTCAATACGTAGCGTTTTATAGTGAAAATGCTAGAAATGAAATTAAAAAAATCATTCAATACCTAGCGTTTTATTGAAAAAACGCTAGGTATGGACAAAATGCACTAGAGGATCCCTAGTGTTTTACAGAAAACGCTAGGTATGGACAAAATGCGCTAGAGGATCCCTAGCGTTTTACAGAAAACGCTAGGTATGGACAAAATGCGCTAGAGGATCCCTAGCGTTTTACAGAAAACGCTAGGTATGGACAACATGCGCTAGAGGATCCCTAGCGTTTTGCAGAAAACGCTAGGTATGGACAAAATGCGCTAGAGGAACCCTAGCGTTTTACAGAAAACGCTAGGAATTGTCATTATAATTTTTCAGCTTCCCTAGCGTTTTTGCGAGAAAGCGCTAGGCATTGTAATTATAATTTTCACAAGCGCGGGCACCAATCTCTTCTCTCTCACACGAAGCAAAAACTCACGCAGCTCAACGTCTCTTCATCTCTACCAAACTCTCTCTCCCTTGCGAAACCCTAAACCCAGCGAACTCTCTCTCCCTTGCGAACAACCCAGAAACCCTCCACCTCTTCGTTCATCACTCTCCACCTCTCTCACTCCAAACGCACGCCCAGAGAAACCCTCATTTCTCCTTCTGCTATTGCTTCTCACGCTCGCTCCTCCCTCTCGCGCCCTACTTCATATCATCCAACCTCTCTCTCTCTCTCTCTCGTGTTCTTTGTCTCTCTCTACCATAGCTTCCAGAGTAGCTATCTTCTCTCTCGTGTCGCAGTTTCAGAGTTCGTCTTCTCTTGTGGTAGCTCACAGTACCACGTGGCTTTCGTTTCAATCTTCAATATAGTTCAAACCAGAGGTTAGTTCGTGATGATTTTTGCAACTTTATCATTTTTGCTTTTGAATCGCTTTTCTATGTTCAAACTATGTGTCTGTTAGTTATTGCTTCATTCTTGGTGCTATCTTCTACTATGTTTATTGGTGTTGACTGTTGAGAAAGTAAGCTTAGCCTGCTTAGGATGCATAGTTTGGCTAAAAGTCATTATAAGGTTGTTTTGTGTTGAAATGTAATGATACAAAGGAGAATTGCACATGAAGCAGGCGCCATGTGCACATGATACTGGCGCCCAGTGAATGACTCAATAGCTTGGCGCCCGTGAGCAACATTTGAGTCACGGTTACTGATATAATTTACTGTTACTTGTTTTTTTTACCTTGCCTTGGATTCTGGTGAGTGTGGATAGAAGCTTCCATTTGCTCACTCACTCTCATATGGTGATTTGGGGCAATCGGAAATTAGTTGGAATAATATCTAGCATATCTTTCGTAGATTTGCTAGCTGTCATATTTTATTTTCTTTTCCCTTTTATTATTTTTTCCTTGGCTGGTGTACATTGCTGCTATATAAGCATGTACTGTTCCATTGAATCGGTATCAATGAAGTTTATCATTTTCCCTCATTCATTGGTCATTTTCTCTGATTGAGTTTATCTCATTTCTCACTTATGAATTTCATGAACCTTATGATTTTGCTTTGCCTATTAAACATCGTTGAATTTCATGAACCTTATGAACCTTATGTTCATTCTTTTTGATTGGTATGATATGCTCCAAAGTCCTATCTGGATAGAGCTATGCCTTTATAGCCGATTAACAAAAATGAGATAGGTTTTTCTTTAGTTGAAAGTCTTATTTACTTATTCATTGATAGGAAACCGAGTCCAAATAGTGAATATAGGGACCCTGTAAGTTGCTTCATTTGCAATTGCCTTAGCTAGCAAGCATTGTTTTTCATAACATTTATATAGCTACTAGTAACTTCCAATATTTCAGTTTCTGTTTATATATGTATTTATAGGTGAGGCGTATGCTTGTTCTATATTTTGTTAAGTGTTTGTTGGTTCTAAACAATTAGAAAGCTAAAACTCACTCAGTCTATTTCATTTGGGCCATTGCAAGTCAGATGGCATCACTTAGTGATCATGAGAGTAGTCATGAGGCCGGGTCGTGATGGGGGTGGTCATAGAAACACAAAGAAGTTCACTCCCCGTGGAATGACAGCGAAAAAGAATATCATCCATCAGATAAGTAAAGGACACGAGAAATATTCAGTAAGTTACTAATTATTAATGTTGTTCTCTACCTTTCAAAGTTATCTAATTATTTAATGATTTAATGCAGGTCAGATGGAGTGTTAAAGGTTTGCCTATTGAGAGAAACGGCACAAATTTGATAAGTTTTATTGGTACTAAGGTGAAGCAAATGTTTCCAATTTCGATTAAAAGTTGGAATGAGAAAGATAATAGAGTTTTGCCTAAAATCGAAAATGATTTTTGGTCCTTAATACAGTATATATAATTTTAGACCTCTTTAATAATCTTATTTAGTGATTTTTAGTTATATTTATTTAATCCATTTTTATGTATAAGTAGAAACACTTTGATGTGGATGATACCCAAAAGATTGGATACTCAAGGAAGTCGGAAGGTTGCATCGGGCTTATAGAACTGATATAGGAAAAAGTATTCAAAACTTCTTCCGATGGGACCATCGATGCGAGCCTCCACCATTGTATTCCTAATTATAACTAAGGAGGATTGGAGTTTATTTGTACATATACGCACTACTGATCCGGATTTCTTGGTTAGTATATTAATTATTTAAGTTATATATATATATATATATATATATATATATATATATATATATATATATATATATATATATATATATATATATATATATATTTGACAACTAGATATCATTCATTAATGTATACTTATCTTTTTAAATAGAAAAGAGCAAAGCGAATAAAGAAAGAGCTTCTAATCCCGAGTACCCTTATAGAGGAGGTTCTAGTGGATATCAAATTCTCGAAGAAAGATTGGTAACACACAATTAGTTTAACTTATTATGATTTAATGAATCTTTTAATTTACAGTTGATTAACAATTATTAAACTTAAATAGTTACTACAAGAGGGGAAAGATCCAACTCAAGAATCCCTTGATCGTTGTACTGTGTGGTTAGAGGCCCGACAAAACAAAGATGGTGACATTGTGGATCCCAAAACTAAGGAGGTCAAGGACAAAATTGTAAGTATTCCAAAATTCAAGTATTGTAATTTTAATTTTATGATTCCTAGCAAGTTGGAATTTGTGTCTCATTATATACATCCATATGATCATCATTTCTGATCATTATATACTTATGCTTGTGCATCAGGAAAGCATATCACAATCAGTATCACAAGGAGAGTTAATGCATTGCTCGTGAACAAGATATCCTTGCTCGTGCCTTGGGAAGGGAAGAGCATAAGGGTCGTATAAGAGGTTATGGATATGGCATTCCTCCTACCACTGTGTTTGGGCCAAAGAGCCATAGCAGGGCGTGCGGGCAATGTAAAGTGATGGCGGCACAAGATGACCGGATATCCAAGAATGTTCTTTGTATTAATGGAAGAGAGACGGATGTATAAGCGACTCTTGGCACAATCCCTTGCTGCACAATCCATTGTTGCACCATCCCCTACTGCACCACCCCCTGCTCCACCTATATCACCTGCTGCACCCTCACCTGCCCAAGATAGCGCACGAGATAGCTGCACCATCTCTTCAACACAGGTATTTATTATTACTCGACCTGTTTTTTGTACATATGTATTTGATCAAATTATCATGTATATTTATTTTTCTTTATAATTGATTTAGGATAACTGTGAATGTGAGCTATATATTGCAAACCCACATCGAAAGGTTGCAGTGGGCATGTTATGTAACCAATTGAGTGCCACAATGCACAATTTACCCATGCTTGAAAACCATTTGAGAGTTAGAGTAGACTATTCAATTGAGGGGTCTGCACCATTGCCTGTTCCAATTGTTAGTGCGGATATATTTATTGTGGATCAAGCACTTAGTACTTTTGTGGCATGGCCTGCACAACTTGTCGTTGTAAGTGACAATATTTTTGTTAATAAGTTAATGACTCATTGTTATATATAATGTGTGCTAACTAACTAATTAATCATTTTTTAATATATACAGGTACCCCAAGTGTCCCGACCGTCTCCTTCTATTAAAGTGTCCCGACCTTCCCCTTCTTCCGACAATACCAAAGTGTCCCGACCATCTCCTTCTATTAAAGGAAAGGAAATACACCCAATCCAACATCTTGTTAAATCTCCCAATGATGAATTCGAGGAGTTCATCACTTATGTAAAGGTCTACGTGACTAAAAAAATGAAGCCCGCTGACGTTATTACCTTATCGACCGATGAAATTGTGGGAGTGGAACAGGCTATGATTCTCAATGTTGAGGATCTGAAAGCTGTATATGACATGGAATGGGCCACTGTGACTGTTATTAGAGTATATATGAGGTATGTATTAAATTATTTGTACACAATAGTTGTATATATTAGAGTATATATTAGAGTATATATGAGGATCTAAAAGTTGTATATATATTATTTATAGGTTTTTGTACAATGAGTTTCTGGTCCCTTCGCAACGGACACAAAAGTTTTTGTTCTTGTGCTCAGAGTGTATCGTTGTGTGGGATCAATGTAAACCAGAGGATATTATGGCTAGGAAGACTCAAATTGAAAGTTATGTCCTTTCACGCTTCAGGGATGTCCAGCATTTTGATCACGAATCTTTATTTTTGGCACCACTCAATATAGGGTGAGAAATTTAGTCTTCAATCACTTGGTTATTTATTTTGAGGATTGTATTATAGTGTAAATGTGTACTCATTCGTGATTCATTTACTTGCAGGCAACATTGGGTACTCTTTGCAATAAACCCTAAGCGAAATGTTGTCTACTATCTGGATTCACTTCAAGGCCATTACAAAGTCTACGTAGACTTCGTACAGATAGTTGACAGGTGTGTATGTGTAACCCTCTCATTTTGTATAATTTAATATATGTATTTTGTTTAACTTAGTTATATATATGTATGACGTTACAGTGTTTTGAGACAATATTGGGGATACTCTACGAGTAAAACAAAATGGATACCCATAATCGTAAGTTTTTATCAATATTCTTATAATTTTAATTGAATTTTTGGTCATAAAAATGTGACAATTAATTAACTAATCTTTTGCTTTGTAGTGTCCTAAACAACCAAATAATAATGATTGTGGGTACTACACTATGAGGTATATGAGAGAGATTAACACTCACGACAGAGTAGTAATCCCAATCAATGTAACTACTTAGATTTCTTTTTTATATTGATATTATAATACTTACTCACATTTAATAATCATTTTAATTCTAATTTTATTTCATTTTATTTTTCAGTATTTTCCCCACTGTAATCACATTCAGCATTACTCTGATGAACAACTTACAACAGTAAGGGGGAAGTGGTGCCGTTTTGTTTCTAGCTTTTTGTAGCAACTTTTGAGTTTCATAATGTTAGTTAGTTATTATATATGTGTTTGCTGGTGTTTTTAGCAAACAATCACTAGTTTTCAATATCAAGACTGTGAGATCAAACTAGAAAATCTCTTTGACAATTGCCATTGAGTTTGTGTTTTTTGAAGTACGTAAGAACAGAGAATGGTAGAAAGAAGTGACTTGAAAGCGAAGTAAAAGCAATAAATGCAACAAACGTAAAAAGAAAGTAAAGACTTTGCATTAAATGAAGAAATAAAAGCGGTTCACCAACACATACAATGATCTGTTTCACTCGTGTTTCTCGTTGACTTGGAAGTTGAGTTTCCCAGCGTTTTTGTAAAATGTGGTGACCCCTGTTTCCTATTACAAAGGGGTATTTATACTCCTAGGAACAATCGTGGGGGAAAGGGTAACTGCCTCCTAAAACTACGGGGGAGTAACCGCCCACTACTTTGCTGCTCTGCACTTTCGACTGACCCATTGTCGACTGCTTGACGAAATGTTGAGCCCAACTCTGTCGAAATGTTGTGTCCTCGCGTGTCGAAGATTCCTTGCTCCACGGCTTTGAGAGCTAAACGTGTCGAAGATCGCCTACACTCCTTGCCCTTATCTGCCTTTCCTGTCGAAATCATGGTGCATTGACTTGAACATTTACCTATGGCCCACAGAACGATATTAAATGTGAAGTCAGCACCATTTAAAGCTTTATTTAATGTCTTTGTCGAAATTTTGAGGTAACAGATTGCCCCCAAAAATGCTTTTTCGACGGAATAAGGAAAGGAGTTAAGAAAAGGCATTTTTGAATATCGTGCAATGGCCACTTTTGCGCGCTTTTGCACTTCAACGATGGTCGAAAAGATAACCATCATTACTTGCGCAGTAAAACGAACCGCTTTATTGGCACACGTTGCATAGTTGGTGGACCATCACGTCTCCCAAACGTCGCAAACGTGCGAGTTATGGCGAACGTGCCAATAACTGTATACTTCCAAACATATATAAACGGCCACAACCCTTCAAATTCCTCTTTACTCAGTTTGAACCTTTGTGAAGTCTTTCTGCACTTTCCATTCTCTGCGTTTTGCAAAAGATTCCAAAATCACTAAAGTTTCAAACTTTCGTCTCTTCTCTTTAGTCTACACCCAGATTCCACCTTGTATTCACTTTTCTTTACTCATGGCTTCATCATCTGCTGTAATGACGCGACCTGAGAGCTCAAAGAAGAACGATGAATCCAGAAACACCCAAACCCTAGATGGCTTCGTTGATGAACCTGACATCAACGACGAACGATCTACTCAATGGCAAACCCAGGTATTAATCCCTTGTTTGAGATTTACACTCATGCCTATTTGGGTCCTCTTCCTGACATCTTGTTAGAAACTACTGAGGTTTCTGAGATTTTTCCCAGCCATGTTCGTCTCCAACCTAGACTCTTTGCTGAAACCCCTTTTCATTTAGAGTTTACGCCTAACCTTCTAGGGTCTTTAGGTCTGCCTTTTCAGGCTCGACCAAAAGAAACTACATAGACTGGCTTGACAAAATAGAATCCAAGAAGGCCAAAACCTGGAAAAAACAAGGCATCTTCGACCTCATCCAATTGTCTAGGTATGGGCCCAAGTACGATAGCACCCTACTTTTGGCTGCTATGCAGTTCTGGGACTGTTCCACCCATAGCCTCCACCTGAAATGTGGCATGTTATCTCCCACTCTGCTAGATGTGGCTGCCATTACAGGTCTGAAACCCTTAGGAGAGACCTTCGATCCCACACGTCCTGACTATGCATACGGCTTCAAATTCACCAATGCCACCTTTGCTCCCTACATTCTTTGAGCACACTGAAAGCTTGACACTGAGGAAGTGTCTGCTATGGAACACGTAGCCTTTTTGACTCTGTGGTTATCTATTTTCGTTTTCTGCACACGCTCCCTCCAAGTCTCCAAAACTTACATCCCCTTGGCCTGTCAACTCCATGATCGAGAAGACATCAACCTGGCCAAGTTGATTTTAGGCTCCCTCTATCAGCAGCTTGATAATGCCGTTATAGAGTTGAAGGAGAATGAACCGGCCACCAAGTTTTTGGCTTCGCCCATCAGGTCGCGTGCGATTGTGGTCATTGGCCACTTTCGAGTCTCGACTAAACTTGTATATCCCCAAGTCTGCTCGACTAACTGTGGAGAACAGCAGCACTGAAGGGATTCGATTGGCTCAGTTTAGGCCTAAACAAGCAACCCTCCCTGCCGAGGAATCCTTTCTAGCCTATTTTGAAATTTTCCTGAACTGTACCACCTTCACCGATTCAATGGCTCCTTTTCTCCAAAGGTCTTGTGGTCCAGCATGGTTTAAACAACCGTTTCGTTCTTCCACTGTCGATCCTGCTGAGGAAGTTAACCGTATTTGGCAAGCTTACCTCTCTCCTGCTGTCCTCTCCACTAGGCTCACCCCTGGCAAGACAAAAAATAGTTTGGGAATTACTAGATATTTCCCAAGTTATCTTGCTAGGCAGTTCGGCCTTTGTCAAATTCGCCCTGCACCAGTATGCTTTCACCGACGAGAGTTTTTAAGTCCAGAATCGGAGGTTGCTTATAAACAAGCCTTCAAGAAATTTCACTACAAAGCCTTGAACTTTGAACCTCTCAAATTCAATCCAAGGTTTTCCTGTACTGTGAAGTTTCATGAATGGTGGACCAGTTATTATACCAAAGCTGCTGGGGAAGCCATCGACGCTTTTGCTGGCAACATTGTGAAGAAAGTGGTAGCAGCCTTCCCTTCGAACAACACTGGTAAACGTTTTTCGACACTCAAAGCTTTTTTAAGTTTTAACTACTTATAACTTGGCTTCATTTCCAATTGCTTACCAATATTTTCGACAATTTCAGAAAAACCTGCAACAAAGTTGAAGGTCAAGGTGGGCAAAACTACCACAACCAAACCTTCTCCCCAAGCTACGAAGCAAGTGGCATCAGATCCCATTCCAGACAACATTCCCAAAAAGGTATGGCACTTTCCACTTATCTTAAGTTGTCTGTTGACTATGGTTTTCGCTCATGTTGGAAATTTCCTCCAGGTGACAACCCAAACAGCTAAAACTCTTCAAAAGCCTAAAGCCAAGAAGAAATTGGTTATTCCCTCCAGCTCTGAGGTACTGTATACACCCTACTACACGTCGAAATTCCTCTTCGATTTTATCGTTCACTTTCTTGTGGCATCACCTGCACCATAACTTGATCTCTTTTGCAGGACACTGAAAGTGAAGACAACATTCCTCTCACTCAGAGGTCGAAGAAAAGGGCCTTACCTGAATCCCAAAGGGCAACTCAAGGCATCACCATCACCGAGCCTTCTGAATCACCTTCTTCTCCTCCAATCAAGAGGCTTAAGGTACACGAGGTAATTTTCCTTTCGACGCCATTTCGAAACTCTTTGATCTCACTTTTCCCGTTTTAACTTAAGTAGTATTACTTACCGTGAATGTGCAGTGGACCGCTTCGTCGAGAATCCTGGCGTTGAGTCTTTGGTTGAGGTTCCCGAACGGGAATTGTCGGCTCCAATGCTTCCTTTCCCTTCTTCGCCTCAAGGTGTGACTGCTGAAGAGATTTTTCAGGCCCTTGCTGACCCTGGGATTCCTCCTTTCGAAGAGCTTGTTCCAAATGTGGGCGTAGAAGCGGTTGTCGAAGAGAACGTCCAAGTTCGAGCCTAACATTCCGTAAGTCGAAAGACGAGAAGTGGTGGCTACCTCGTCGAAATTCTGAAGAAAACATGATCGATCAAGAACAAGAGGAGCCTAGAGTGGAGGAGCTCAGAGATCAAGGTGCTTCGCCAAAGAGAGTCATCTAACAAATACTGTTAGCGATCAAGAATTGGTGAGCTAAAGAAGACGAATCCCTTGGCGACCTTGAAGATCATGTTGAGTCTTAAGAGCTCGTCGAGCCGCTTGATTTGCGCTTCTTGAACAACTCTCTAAGTTCTATCAATCGGAGATTCGTCGAAAGCTCGCTTCGCGGTGAAGACGAAGGTGTTAGAAGGAGATTTGGTGGCAACCATTGAGAATGACCCATCTGTGTATCTTGAGGTAAAATCCCTCATTCACAAAATCACCAAATTGGACCCTTCTCAAAATATCCTTTCATTCTTCATGGAATTCGGCCCCATTTTTGAGCAACTTTCCCTTCTAATCAACCAACGGTCGACCACCTCCAAGCGTAAGGTCGAAGAGACTCAACTCTGCGAGGTAGAACTTGCCTCTCTCAAGGCCAATCAAGACGACATCGAGGCTCTCGAAACCCAAGCAGCTGACGATGAGAAAGCAATCGCTGAATGGGATGCAGAGATTGCGCGTATTGACGAAGAGATAAAGACACTTCAACTCAAACTGTCAAACGCTAAGCATTCAGAAGGGCCTGATCGTCGAAAGACTGAGTGCGGCTTCTTCGTCCACCCAAACCACCAAGGCATTGGCAGCTATAGAGCACTTGGAGAAGATCGATAAGCATCAAGCCATTCTTGCCGACCTCGACAAAGAGCTGCACCTTCTCGACACCTCTATCTCTTTGAGTGTTAGCATTATGGAGAGGCATAAGGCTACCTTGTCGAACTTCTGAGACTGTAATAGTTTAGAATTCTAAAAATGGCTGTGTAACTTTGACATTTCTTTATACATTGCCATTTATGAACAACTTTCGTTTATTTATAACTGCTCAATTTTTATCTCAGTTAACGTTGGCTTGTATCGCTTTAAATACTTGCCATTTATTCTAAAGATCCTATTTTCGTCACCTAGCTCTTCGACTTCATAAGCGCCATTCGAAAAGCATCGCAACACGCGAAATGGGCCTTCCCACCCTCAGTGACCATTTGCCTAAAACTCTATCTTTTTTATCCATAGGTAATATGACTTTCCACACTAACTCTCCTTCTTCAAAGGTTTTTAACTTAACCTTTTTATTGTAGGCTTTAGCTACTCTTTCTTTCTGTCGAATAAGCATCTCTAAAGCTAACAACCTTTCTTCGTCTAAATCAACTAATTCATCAATCATCATATCCCAATAGTGATCAAAGGGGATTTCACATTGTTTCTGAATCCTTGTTGATTGTAAACAAATTTCAACAGGTAACACTGCATCATGCCCAAATGTTAACCTGTAAGGGGTAGTGTTTATAGACTCTTTAGGCGACGTTCGACAAGCCCACAACACTTGGTCAAGGGAACTGTGCCAACTTTTAGGCTTACGTCCAACGTGCTTTTTGATCAAGTTAATAATGATCTTATTCGCAGCCTCTACTTGACCGTTGGCTTGCGCATAGTATGGTGTCGAAGTCAACAACTTGAAACCAATTCCAGCAGCGAAATCTACCATTTTTCGACCGGTAAAAACAGTACCTTGGTCTGTAGTAATGGTTTCTGGTATTCCATATCTGTAAATGATATGGTTTTGAATGAACCTTATCACTGCTTCTTGATCAACGTTGGCTAAAGGTACTGCCTCTACCCACTTAGTAAAGTAATCAATCCCTACCAAGATGTACCTGTGGCCTTTCGACGACGTTGGTTTTATTTCTCCAATTACATCTAGAGCCCAACCTCTAAATGGCCAAGGTTTCACTATAGAATGCAATTCATTTGCGGCACATCTTTGATTCCAAAGATGCTTTTGGCATTCTTGGCAGCCTTTAGCAAATTCTATGCAATCTTTTAAAATGGTTGGCCAATACATTCCTTGTCGAAATAACAACCATTTCATTTTGTGGCCTACTTGATGTGAGCCACATGCTCCATCTCGTGTATCGAAAGCTGCTAAATATGCCTCATTTTCACTAAGACATTTTAATAGTACCCTTCGTGAGTTTGCTTGTACAATTCGTTTCCAATTAACACGTAGCTTAGAGCTCAGACTTTACTTTTTATTAGTGTCCTCGTAGGATTTTGCAAATACTCTACAATGGGTTTGCGCCAATCATCATCACCCATGTTGTCAATAGCAAAAATTTACGCTAAGTCAACATCGTCGAAAATGTGGCGTTTTTCGACGCGTATTTCATTTGCACTTATTGCCCCCCCAATTTTTGGTGTTGACAATAGCGTCGAAGTAGTAGTATTATAGAGAGAGTCTTCTGAGATTAGTTTATCTTTTATCTCAATTAGCTCCTCTAAGCTTTGTTTTGATACTTTGTAGCCTGAGGCAATTTGTGCCAACTCATTCGCCACGTGATTTTCAATTCGTGGTAAATGTTCTAGGTGTACAAATGTAAACCTTTTTAGCAATGTGTTGGCAATGACGAAATATTTAGTAAGGTGCTCATTTATGCACTTGTATTCTTTTGTCAATTGTTTGACAACTAGTCATGAATCACATTTTACTTGACATGGCTTGCCCCCAATTCGAGTAAAATTTGAAGGCCTACTATTAGGGCCTCATACTCAGCCTCATTATTGGAGCAAGAGTCTCGAATTTTAAATTTATATTTCGTTGGAATGTTCTCTGGGGAAATAATTAATATTCCAATACCCACTCCATTTTTATGGCTCGAGCCGTCGAAATATAGTCTCCAAGGACGTATGTCTAACGAATGTATTTCATGTTCGACAACAGAGTGGTCCACTATGAAATCAGCAACCACTTGTCCTTTGATTGATTTAAGGGGCTGATACGTTAAGTTGTATTCTAGCAAAGCCAAAGCCCACTTTCCAATTCGACTATGTAACATCGGTTTTGACAACATATGTTTAATTGCATCAAAATGCGAATAAACATAAACATCTGCTGACTTTATATATTGCTTCAATTTTGTACAAGAGAAATACAAGCAAAGGCATAGTTTTTCTATTGGACTATACCTAGTTTCAAAGATCAATCAAAACCCTACTAAGGTAATAAATGGGTCTTTCGACACCACTATCATCCTCTTGCGCTAACATGCTACCTATTGTGTTATCAGAAGCTGCTATGTACAACTTGAGCAATTTGTTTCCAATAACCGGCAATAAAATTGGTGGTTTGACCAAATAAGACTTGATTGCGTCAAAGCGTCTTGGTGAACTCTGCTCCCACTTGAATGCATCTTCTTTCTTCCGTCTCAAAGATGGGCGAAAAAGCTTGTGTTCTCGCCACTTAGATTTGAAATAAATCTGCGAAGGAAATTGATTTTTCCCAGAGGTAGTGAAGTTCTTTCTTGGTCGAAGGAGCCTTCGTTTCCATAATTGCTTTAGTCTTATTTTGGTTGATCTCAATGCCTTTCTTGTGCACTACAAAACCCAAGAATTCACCCGCACGCATACGAAAGCACATTTGGTTGGATTCATTTTCAATCCATATTTCCTCATTCGTTCGAAAGAACGTCGGAGATGGTCTAGATGACCAATTTCTGAGGACGACTTAACCACCACATCATCTATGTATATTTGCATAAAATCATCAATAAAATCATGAAACATAGAATTCATTGCTCTTTGATAAGTGGCACCAGCATTTTTAACCCCAAAGGGGCATTACTACCCATTCATAAACACCCATGCCCCGGACATCGAAAAGGCGCTTTTACACGCGTCTCTTCAAGAATGAAAATTTGATTATACCCTGAGTAGCCATCTAGCATACTGAGATAATCAAATCCTGCTGCTGAATCTATTAGCATTTCTGCTACAGGCATTGCGTATTCATCCTTAGGTGTTGCATTATTTAGATCCCTAAAGTCTACGCAAACTCTAAGTTTTCCGTTTTTCTTCATTACGGGAACAATATTAGCTAGCCAATCGACATACCCAGCGATTTCGATGAATTTGCTTTTGAACAGCCTCTCTATTTCTTCTTTGATCTTAGCCAATATTGGAGGAGCAAATCTTCTTGGTGTTTGCTTTACTGGTTTCTTTCCTGGTCGAATAGGTATCTGAAGTTCCACCACTTCTCGACTTAGACCAGGCATTTCGTTGTACTCCCAAGCAAAGCAATCTCTGAACTCCTGCAGAAGTGAAACAACTTGGGTTTTGAAGGCAGCATCGAGGTGTGCACTAATGTATGTTGGCCTTTTGGTTAGGCCATCTCCCAAATCCACTTCCTCTACTGGATCTTGAGCTTGCATGCGCTTTGTCGAATCTTTAGGGTCTTTTTCAAAACCTAATGGTTCGTCATCATAAATGCAATCAAGCTTGCCATCTATGACTTCACCATTTTCTTCAGATGAAGTTATGGCTTCGACAGCCATTGTTTGTCGATTTATCTCGGCTTCCAAAGCCGTTTTTACTTTATTTTCGGCCATGTAAGCCGTAATTCTATCCCAAGCATTGGGCACTGACATCTAAAACTTTTTAAGAATCAGTGTCCCATCCGGTTGGAGGTAGCACACCCTCAGGATAGACATTTGTACCTTCTATCACCTCTCTTTCCCACACAAACCCATGTGTTGGGTATAGGTGAACAGAGAATAGCACATTATCTGAAGAGATATATGCTTGGCTAGAAGATGAACATGGCGCAATGTTCGCCATTTGTTTTTCGAAATTTTCCTTGGTGACATTATTTACGTCAGCAAGGAAGTAACTTTGGTCTGCTTCAACATATTCCACAAGACCATATTCCTTCCACATTACCGAATTTTCCGGTGTAGGCTTGAAGGACGGCTCCTACCCCATGTATCCACTCTCTCCCAAGGAGCGATTATAGCTTGCTTTCAGCGATGACAAAGAACATGGTAGTTCTTCCGATTCCCTACCACCACTTCCACTTCAACGGCCCCCAAAGAGGCGGTTACCCTCATAATTAGTCAACACTATATTATGGGGCCTAAGGTCTGTATCATACATCCCTATTGTCTGCAAAGATGGCACGAGGCATCGATCGACAAAGACACCTCCGTCGACCAATATTTTATTGACACCCACACCATTCACTTTGGCTTGGGCGTATAAAGGCTTCGATGGTGTTGCATGCCTCCGTCGGCCTTTCGAAAGTGGCCATCCGCTTCTTCGACGCACCGTTGTTCATGACATAATAGCACATTGGCTTGTGATTAGCCATATCTCCAATGAAGTCTTCTTCGACATCATTTGAGTGCATCATGAATAACGTCATACTCACTAGGCGTAATGGACACCACGTTGCAAATGACGCGAAGCCGGCTTCGAGTCTTCAAATCCAAATAACGTCTTCATCCATGTCGAACGGCGCTTTCCTTCTTCAATGATGTTAATGGAGGAAAATTTCTCTCAATGCAGTCTCCTAGGTTCCTCTATCACAATAGATTTTCCTTTAGCCTTATTCCCAACCTTTACCCGATTGGCGAAGAACGATGTTTACTTTAAATGCTCCCACGGCTCTAGATGTCATACTCTTAGCCGTTTTGAACCTTCTCGCGTTTTCGTCGTCGAAAAGCGACAAAAATTTTTGCTTCTTCGAAGCTACCGATAACGACGCCATTGGGTCTTAGTCATGGGATTCTTCCTTTTATAATTATTCTTATAATTATATTTTGCGCCTCACCGCACGTGGCTTGACCGTTTCAACATTCTCGAGCAAAGATTCCTATAGTGTCTACACCCAGCGTGTATCCACTTTTCGTTGGAGATCCGCTCTCGGAATAAATGGCTTAGCGAGGCGGATAACACGAATTCCTTCTTGCTGCGCTCTTGCCAAAGAACCGTGGTTTGCTTGTCCGAAGCCTTGTTCGAACTTTTGACCTTGTAAGGCGTGTCCCCTCTTTTAAAGCTAAAGTTTGGCCTCTTGTCCGCCATTTCCTTTTTAGAGGTTGTCGAACCTCACAACGATTCGACACTTTTAGCCGCCTCCTTATCGAACACAAAGACTACACCTTGGGCACAACATAACCTCGAGTTTCTCGGTTTGCTGCTCGTCGAAGTCTATCAACTCTTTCTCACCTTGGGGGTACACAGATTGTACCTTCTCATTATATTCTTCTGCGTGACATGTTATGTGTACAAAGAACACCTTTCTCGCACTACACTTTTGATTTTGTCAACCGAGGGTTTGATAGGCTTTGGAGAATCCACCATTTTAGCATCCACCATATTGATATTCATCTCCATTGGTTCACAGACATAGCCTCCACTTGATGAAGTGGGTCGTCGTCGATTTGCATAGGTGCTTTATTTTTCTTGTCCCCAAATTTGAGCCTTCCTTCTTCGATTGCTTTCTGAACCATATCCCTGAAAAGAACATAACGGTCAGTTGTATGTCCCAAAAAATTATGAAACTTACAATAACCCTTTTTCTTCCTCTGTTCGAGAGGAGGAACTTTCGAGCCGTTTGGCACTATGATTTGGCCATCAGTTACTAATAAATCAAAGATCTCATCGCATTTAGTAACATCAAAAGTGTATGTTTTAGGCACAAATCTATCATTCTTTGGCTCCACGGGATTATTCCCATTTGCAGGCCTTAATAATTTACAGGCATAGGGAGGACCAGCTTAAGTTCAGCCACGCTTAAGTTCGAGATCACTAAACGCACTCATCGACATATGCTATCTTTTCTTTCTGAAAGCCAACCGAGTTTTCTTTTCTATTGTATTTACTCACTCTAGCCTTTTCCTCTTTAAGCCTTTCGACTTGTCGAACTCTATCGCTAATCGGGCCATGTCTCTCAAATGAGAAGTATCCAATTTCTTTACGATTGAATAATCAAGGCCGCTGCATGACCATTTCGACAAGCTCATGCTCGTGCACTTGTGTGAAACACCTAGCCTTTAACAAATTAAACCTATTCGGATAGTCATCAATGGCTTGGGCACTTTACGTCGAACACTAGCCAATTCTTTAAGACTAATTTTCGATCGCCCATGTAGAATCGCTCATGAAAAGCCTTTTCTAATTGCCCCATGTATATATGGAACCAGGGGTAGAGTGGTAAACCACGTAAAGGCATTCTTAGTTAGAGAATTTGGAAAATATTTCATTTTCAAACTCTCATTTTGGGCTATGTCCCCCTGCCTCGATCATGTGCACCTGCAATATGTTCGACAATGGACTCATTGGTGTCACCCCAAACTTAGTGAATTTAGGGATTTTCCAACCCCTCGGCAGTTACGCTCTGTAAGATATATTCACACAGGGGCGATATGAAATTAGGCTGTGTAAAACTACGTTAAGGCCATTCTGCGCCATTATGGTTTCTACCAAGGTGGCTATGTTGTCTTGAGCACAAACGTTATTTCGTTGCACTTGTCGAACAACTTCGCGGCATTTTGGTTTCGATTTACCATGACCACTTCGGGGGCGTGGTTTCCCACCCTTGTTGTTCGCCCATAATCGCACGGGCTTCGGCGATCATCGATCTCTCGGGGTATTAGGCGCATTATTCCCACCATTGGGTAACTGCCTATTGTTTCCTGTAGGAGCCCCAAAGAAATCTGCAATCCTACCCATTTGGTTTGCTAACATTTGGTAACTGGTATTTGTATTCTGAATCAAAGGATTGAACACAGTACCAATTTGTTGAGTCAGCATATTAACCATATCATGATTGCTTTCGTCTACTTGTTGTCTTAACGCCAACAAGGACGCGTTGGTTAATGCAGTAGGATTTCGACCAAGTACGCCCTCAGAAGAGACGTGTGAAGGAGAAAAGGTCGAGACATGTGGCATTCCCGTAGGCATGC
Source organism: Oxytropis ochrocephala (assembly GCA_020916435.1). Lineage (NCBI taxonomy): Eukaryota > Viridiplantae > Streptophyta > Magnoliopsida > Fabales > Fabaceae > Oxytropis > Oxytropis ochrocephala. The sequence goes on from CM037088.1 coordinate 119,778,938, forward strand.
CATACACCCCAAAAGGGTATGGTGGTAGACTCATGTTCTGGAAACGTGTCTCCAAACTATTTCCTGTTGCCACATAAGGACTAGAGGGAAGTCCTATGCTTTGTGGCAAGGCCATAGACGATGTCAAACCAACATTGGTCATTGACATCGTGGGAACGGTTATTGATGTCACTGGGGCGTAGTCCCCGTAACATTTCCAACGCCGACATTGGCCAGAATCTAACCGTTGTTCCTGCACTTGTGATATCACAGGGCTGGAACTAGAGGCGTTGTTAGAATTGGTGCGTACCATCCTACCACCTCCTCAAGTGCATACAAACACGATATCTTGTGAGAAAAGACACAAAATTAATGGCAAAGGTCCCACCGTGCGTGCCAATTTGTTTGCTGGTGTTTTTAGCAAACAATCACTAGTTTTCAATATCAAGACTGTGAAATCAAACTAGAAAATCTCTTTGACAATTGCCATTGAGTTTGTGTTTTTTTGTGCGTAAGAACAGAGAATGGTAGAAAGAAGTGACTTGAAAGCGAAGTAAAAGCAATAAATGCAACAAACGTAAAAAGAAAGTAAAGACTTTGCATTAAATGAAGAAATAAAAGCGGTTCACCAACACATACAATGATCTGTTTCACTCGTGTTTCTCGTTGACTTGGAAGTTGAGTTTCCCAGCGCTTTTGTAAAATGTGGTGACCCGCTTTTCTATTACAAAGGGGTATTTATACTCCTAGGAACAATCGTGGGGAAAGTGGTAATCTCCTCCTAAAACTACGGGAATAACCCCACTACTTTCTTCGCTCTGCACTTTCGACTGACCCATTGTCGACTGCTTGACGAAATGTTGAGCCCAACTCTGTCGAAATGTTGTGTCCTCGCGTGTCGAAGATTCCTTGCTCCACGGCTTTGAGAGCTAAACGTGTCGAAGATCGCCTACACTCCTTGCCCTTATCTGCCTTTCCTGTCGAAATCATGGTGCATTGACTTGAACATTTACCTATGGCCCACAGAACGATATTAAATGTGAAGTCAACACCATTTAAAGCTTTATTTAATGTGCTGTCGAAATTTTGAGGTAACAATATGTTGTATATATGATTTGGATATATATTATGTTGTAAGTACTTCTTAGTTTAATATGGTCTTTTGGTGATATGTACATATGTGTGTATCTATATTGGATTGGAATGATATTGACTGAATTTTGTTGGAATGATATTGAATGAATTTTGTTGGCAGGGAATGAATTTATAACTTGTAATTAAAAGGGAGAATAAACAAAAATAAAATAAATATTTAAAAAAAAACAGTCAATACGTAGCGTTTTATAGAGAAACGCTAGAAATATTGAAATTAAAAAATTCATTCAATACCTAGCGTTTTATAGAAAAAACGCTAGGTATGGACAAAATGCACTAGAGGATCCCTAGCGTTTTATAGAAAACGCTAGGTATGGACAAAATGCGCTGCGCAGATCCCTAGCGTTTCGTGAAACGCTAGGTATGGACAACATTACATTACAAAATGGCTAGCGTTTTTAAAAAAACGCTACGTATGAGCGAAACACGCTGGGTCAATGGCTAGCGTTTTTAAAAAAACGCTACGTATGTCCAAAACACGCTGGGTCAATGGCTAGCGTTTTTTATAAAACGCTACGTATGTCCAAAACACGTTGGGTCAATGGCTAGCGTTTTTTAAAAAAGCTACGTATGTCCAAAACACGCTGGGTCAATGGCTAGCGTTTTTTAAAACGCTACTAATGGGGTGTATGCATCTGTAGCGCCAGCTTCTCTAGCGTTTTAAAACGCTACCAATGCACAAAAAAACGCTGCAAATCCTTAAATCTGTTGTAGTGACCACGAAGACATTGTTGGAGTTTGACGAGTTTCCAGACCCCGAAAGAGCAGGAATTAATCCTCTAGCTCCCTCATTTACCACTCCAATCGTGATGCTATTCTTTGGATTATCATGAGACTTTTTCTTCTTTTTTCCCTTTCTTTTTCTAGCAGATGAACCTTGCCAAACAAAGCCATCATTTCCGGATGGAAATCGAGAGACACAATTCGGGTCATTTATCATTACCCATTTTATCTTGAGAAAACAAACAAATCAAAACTTTGTAGAAAAGAATAGACAGAACATCGACTAGTTTATTATCATGACAATTGGTAACAAAATAGGTATAAAAATCAAACATCACTAGTTTATTTAATCTAGCTTAATAAAAAAACTCACGTTTCAACAATAACTCTATCACAACTGGTAACACAAAGGTATAAAAAACACCCAATAATGGATTTGGGGTATTTGGAGGGCCAAATACTTCCATCTCTGGAATGAGATTGATATATTGTGAGGTATTTATAGGGCTGAAACCAAATCCTTTTAACTGCATTAGGGGCACATACTCTGAGGTTAGAGTTCGTGATTCTGCTGTAATCTTAATTTCAAGCTTTGGTTGATCTTTGACTCTGCTAATTAGATAGCGAGAAAAACCTTGGTCATAAATTAGATACACATGATTTGATTTAATTCCATGACTAGGTCTATCCAAATACAGTTGAATATCTTCTTCTTCTTCTTCACCAACACTAATATTAAATCTCAGAATGGAGCCTTGAGATGCAACTTCCGGAACAATGAAGCAAAAAATGAAACCCAATTGCTCACTAAAAATGAGGTCAGTAGTCATGTAATCATGCATCGATCTATACACCATCCACTCTGGAACACTACTTCCTGGGTACACGTACGTGCCTTGAGCATTAAAATCATGACCAAGTTTGGATATATGTTGGTGTGCAAATTTCTTGATATTAATTTGTGCATTCAACCCTATTGCCTTAAGAGATTGTTCATCCAACTTCAAGCAATTCCAAAATGAAACCCTTATCTTGTTTTCCATTTGTTGTTGAAGAGCAGTTGGAGAGAAAGTCACAGTCTCTAATGATACACAACCACTAGCATCTAGGGTTTTTAACGATGAGGGAAGCTCTGGAAGACTTTGAAGCTCTCTACAATTCCTTAAATCTAGGATTCTCAACCTTGTAAGATGTTTAATGCTTTCAGGCAAATTCTCAATGTAAGTGTTTGCAAGAAGCAACTTTACAAGTTTCATTTGAAGTCCAATTGATGAAGGTAGTTGTTTTATACCTGAAAGTTCTAAGTTCAATATTGCCATATTCTTTGAGGTCACTGAGAACTCCTTTAGTGATTTGCAACCAGCGAGGGAGAGATAGCGAAGGGAACTTAAATGGATATTCTCCGGAAGGCTTGTTAGGGAAATGCATCCACCAAAATCCAATTTCTTAAGCTTGTTGAGAGAAAAAATAGATGGATGTACACTTCTCAACCCTAAACAGAGACGAAGATCAATTTCTACAAGATTTGTAGCCTTTGAAAAGTCTGGAAGCTCCACCAAATTTGAAGAGAAGCTAAGTATAAGAAACCTTAAATTCAGAAGGTCCTGTAACAATTATAAGAAATGAAACCTTATTTTTGATTGATTATCAATAATCACTATATAGTCATTAAACTCATGATTTATCATACCTTTTCTTCGTTCCAAATTTTTTTCACTTGGCTGGACTGCAAATTCAAAATAACAAGTTTTTCCCCAGAAAATGTGGATGGCAAGGATTCCAAAGGATAATGCGTCCAACGAAGATATCTGAGTTCATTTGGTAAGGAATCAAGCCCTTGAGGAAGATACAAACCCCCTTGATTTTGGAGAAAAATACAAGAACCCTTATGATAAATATCCAGATATTGTAGTCTTCTCATCTCAGCAAAGACCTGGGGTTTTAACTTCAGCTCTTTAATTATCGATAAGTTTATGGCTATGCTTCTAGTAGCCTCACTCCCCTAGCAACAAAATCATAGTAAATTAGGTTTCAAACATTATAAGTTCCTTTTCCTAAAAGAAAATTATATATAAATATTCTATCAACTATATATACATTACTGCAAAATATATAGTTACCTTGTTATTTTTCAGCACTTGATAAATAGCAAAAGGATCTAATAATCGACTTTGGTAGCTGGGGTCTTCAATGGATTCTCCACGAACAATTTCCCAAGCTGTTTCCTGTATAATGTTATGCATTGATACAACATTATCTCGGGAAATAGTTATAAGTGCTTTGTTTTGTAGGCTTTTTAACTCAACATCCACTGAGTAATCATGACCTTTTATCAACATATTGATGTCATCGACTTTCAAATGCAATCCGTCAAAAAAACATGCAATATCCAAAAATATCTTTTTCTCATCACGATCAAGGTCATTATAACTCAATGCAATAACATAGTGAACTTTTTTAACCGGCGCTTTTTTAAGTTTCTCTAATTGAGTTTCCCATATATTTTTCTTTTTTCCACGAAGAAGCTGACCCAAAACCTTGAGAACTAAAGGAATGCCTTTGGCATAGTTAACCATTCCCTTTGATAGCTCATAATACTCAATTTCAGCATGATTCTTTTCAAAGGTATTCAAATTGAAAAGTTGAAAAGATTCATCGAAGTCTAGTGGCCTAACCTCATATACATCTACTGTATTGGGTATCACTTGCTTATCTCTAGTTGTTATGATGATTCTACTACCGGCTCCATACCAATCAAGTGATCCAATTAAAATTTCTAGTTGTTCTGAATCACTGACATCATCAAGAACAATAAGAACCTTCATACGACGGAGCCTCCTCTCAACAAAAATGGGCAATCCATGGGGTGTGTCAATTTCCACATGTTCCCCTAATAGAGTAGAAAAAAGCCTTTCCTTTATAAATATCGGTCCATGCCTTGCTAACTCCTCTCTTACATTTGCCATAAAACAACGACGATCATATTCAAGACGCAACCTATGAAATACTACTTCGACAATAGTTGTTTTACCAATACCACCCATCCCCCAAAGTCCAATAGCACGAACATCTTTCCAATGTAATTGTAATAATGATTCCACATGTGAAATTTGTTTGCCAATTCCAATTAGTCCTTTTGCGTTAAGTTGGGTCACGTGACTCAACCTACCCATCACACTTTTAACTATTTCTTCAACAAGATCAGCATCATTCCTATAAAATATAAAATTGTGAAAATACATTTGAACTCGAATGACACCTCTCTAGATTGCAAAGTTAGGGAGTTTCTTAAAAAGTAATCATTAATCCTTTCAAATATCCTTTAAATTACCAATTAGGTGATATGATGAACATTTGTTAATTTGATCATATCTTAAATAAACTTGATTTAGTTCTCACATAAATTTCTATCACTACAAGAAATTCACGTAATACCGGCGAAAAAAGTAGTATTTCCGGCGGATTTTATTCCACTGCAGTAATATTTTCAGCGGATTTTTGTGCATTTATTCGATTTTTCCGAAAAAATATATCGGTAATGTTCAAAAATCCATAGTAGTTTTCACGTGATTTTTTAAACATTACTATTTCCGGTTTTTTGAACATTACCGGCGGATTTTTTAAAATAATATATATATAATGTTTTTTAAAAAAATCCGCGGTAATTTTAAAAACCGCGATAATGTTCAAAAATCCGCCGGTAAATTATGTGATTTTTGAACATTACTGCGGATTTTTAAAAAAAAAAAATTTAGAAAATCCGTCAGTAATGTTTATAAATCCGCCGGAACTGTTCAAAAATGTCTATAAATAAAATTTTCTCCTACACTCTTCTAATTCTCTCATTTCTTTCCTTCTCATTCTCTTCTACATTTGCTCTTTCTTCTTCCTTCTCATTCATTCATATTTCTTCTACACTTCTTAATCTCCATTCTCATTCTCTCCTATATTCTTACTTATCATACTCTTCTTCTTTCTCATACTCTTCAATCTCCATAAATTTTCCTAAATATCTCTCTTCTATATTTCCTCTTTCTTTTTTCTTCTCATTCATTCATATTTCTTCTACACTTCTTCATCTTCATTCTCATTCTCTCCTATATTCTTACTTCTCACACTCTCCTTCATTTTTATTCATTCATATTCTACTACATTTTTTTACTTACTTCTTAATAAATAAATAATTCGAATAATTTAAAAAAATTAAAAAAACTAATTTGAAAATAGTTTTTTTGTTGAAATAAAAATTAATAAAATAATTTAAATAAAAGGATTTTTCAATTTTAAAAATATTTAAAAAAATTAAAAATTCTAAAACGATTTTTTTAAATAAATAAAATAAATTACCGGCGGAAATGTTTTAATTAAAAAAAAATTAAAATTCAAAAACAATTTTTTTTAAAAAAAATTTAATTACCGGCGGAAAATTTGTTATTACCGGCGGATTTTTATTTTTTAATTTTATATTTTAAAAAAAAATTAATTACCGGCGGAAATTAAGTGTTTACCGGCTGTTTTTTAAAATTACCGGCGGATTTTATTAAAATTACAGGCGGATTTTTTAAAATTACCGGCAGATTTTTTACATTACCGGTGGTTTTTTTTTTAAAAAATTTTCGACGGAATTTCGTGTCTTTACCGGCGACTTTTCCGCCGGTAATTACCGGCGGATGTTTCCGCCGGAAATTACCGGCGGATGTTTCCGCCGGAAATTACCGGCGGAAAAGCCGCCGGTAAACATTACATACGACGTTTTTACCGGCGGATAAACGGCGGAAAAAATCCGCCGGTAATGACATTTTTCCTGCGGCTTTTTGTTATTACCGGCGGATTCCGGCCGCCGGTAAATCGCAAATGTAGTGTATGATTATTTATCTTATGTAAATCTCTTTTTTAACACTTTAAATCCTAAGAGTTTATTTTATGATATGTTTTGTAAAAATATCAACAAACTTACATCTAAATATGCTGAGATGTGATGGCTTTAGATGCTTGATTTTAAATGTTATTAAAAAAATATATAATCTTTATACATACATTTTGTGTGGTGGTTGAAATTTAGTCGAATAATTGACTAAAACTATCAATAATATATCCCTTTTTACACACATGTGATAGCCATCTCTCTCTCTCTCTCTCTCTCTCTCTCTCTCTCTCTCTCTCTCTCTCTCTCTCTCTCTCTCTCTCTCTCTCTCTATATATATATATATATATATATATATATATACACAAATACAATTAACATTAACCAATGCAAAGCACGAGAAAGTGGACTAGTATATACTAAGAATTAAAAGGGAGTAAATATGGAATAATAATGATGGGAAATTAAAAGCAATACTTACAAAAAATTTGATGAATGAAACCCAGAGATATCTGCAGATTCCTTCAAAGCATATCTCCAAGCTAAGACCCTAGTCAAATTATACTTTTTTTCATGTTCAGAAAATGCAATTCCATAAGTACCCATTTGCTTCCTCACATCTCTGGGGTCTACTTTGTAGAAAACAGGTATTACAATTTGTCCATTTTTATCCCTACAGTCAACTATTTTGACTAGTTCATCCAAACACCACCTTGAAGAAGCATAGTCATTTGAGAATATGACTAAAGAAATAAGAGATGTTTGAATTGCTTTAAGAAGTGATTCTGCAATTTCATCTCCTCTAGGAAGTTTATCATCTACGAAGAGAAATATTTTCTTTCTTGAAAAAGCCTCAACTAAATGACTTAGAAAACCTTTGCGAATGTCTGCACCTCGAAAGCTAAAAAAGACATCATAGGAAGAATTAATGTTATCTGAATCCGATGATGTTGTGTTTGTTTCTTCACCCTTCAATTTCGACATAATAAGTAAGAGACAAACAAATAAGCACATTCCTTTGGAGAAGAATGATGATAAGCCATTGGATACACACATCTTGAATTTGATTTGTCTCTAGAAATTAGAAAGAGAGATTAAAGAGAGAGAGACAGAGAGAATTATAAAGCAAGATATGTAGCTAGGGATCAGAAATATATTTATTTATAAGCTAATATTTATTAGTATAATTTTTGTTCACACTGTGGCTGTAAGAAACTTCCTATACTTTGTTTGTATATATAAGTCAAGTCAACTATTAAAAGGAAATAATACGAATGACTTCAATTAATCTCTAGTCAATTAGTTACACCCCTACTTATATATTACAATCCAACATGATCCTCACATTTACTAATATAGGACAGATTAGTTTCTCAACGGTTAGATTTCTTTGAAATTCAGTTGTTTGATTGCTGACATGTCATGTTAGCTTGCTGATGTCTACATTAGGGCCGCCCGTGTAGCCATATAAGTGAGCCAATTACCTAAAATGGTCATGCAGAATTAGAAATTATACATTATGCAACTTCTCACACTTCCACCATTGAAGTTACACTACAAAAAACATTGGGTTTAGCGAGGGAAATATCAGTGGCTAAAAGGCCAAATTCCGTCGCTAATTGTCATTAGCGAGGGAATTAGCGAGCGAATTAGCGAGGGACCAGTTCGGTCGCTAATATCCTCCTCGCTAACACATTTAGCGAGGGAATTTGTGTCAGTCGCTAATTAGCGAGGGCGATCCCTCGCTAATTCCTCGCTAATCTTGTGACACTTCCTAAATTTGACTGGCACGCTTCTCAATCTGATCAGTTTTTTTATTTATTTATTATTATTAGTATTATTATTATTACTGTTGTTATTATTATTAGTATTATTATTATTATTATTGTTGTTATTATTATTATTATTAGTATTATTATTATTATAACCAATATATCCAGAGAGGAGTGAGAGTGGTGGTGGTGTGGTGGTGGTGGTGTGGTGGTGGTGGTGGTGGTGGTGGTGGTGGTGGTGTCGTAGAGAGAGAAAGAGAAGGAGAAGAGTAAGGGAGAAAGAGAGTGACTTATCAATCTGATACTTTGTGGGGATGCAGATTTAAATCCACTCATCTAGTCTAGTATTTAATTTGTTTTTTTTTTACAAAGGAAAATTACTTCATTTCATTGCAAATAATATGGGAAATACATGCCGGTAAATCAAAAAAATGTACGAGAAGAAACTGATAACAAGACTACCCCTGCTAGAGTGTGAGCCGCCTTATTAGTCTCTCTCCTAGAAAACTCCACATGAGAGTTGTTACTAAAAAAAGAGAAAGCATCCCTACAAGAGTGTAAAATGGAACCATAGTCAGAAACAATGTTTAAACCACTACTAAAATCATCCACAACAACTTTGGCATCCAGCTCAAAAATAACGTCCATGTAGTGAAGCTCTCGAACCCAATCCAAAGCCAATAAGAGATCAAGCGCTTCTCCTTTGTAGACCTCCTCAATCGGTTGGAAGCTATGTAATTTGGCAGCAATAAAGAAACCAAACTCGTCAGGGAGACAGAGTCCAAAACCCTCTCTGTTACTTGCATCAAAAGCAGCACAGTATTTAATTTGTTGCATACTATCATATATAAAAAAAAAATGTTGAAAATCAAAAAGGTGTAGGTCCAATCTCCTTTTATATGGCTGGATTTGTTTTGTTACAATATGATTGGGTTTGATTTGATTGATGATTTTTATTCACATTCACATACTATTCATATACATTCACGTACATAGTGGGCAGGTCTCCGGTGTCCCATTAGTTGATTTCCAATGGGATTTATTTGACTACACTTGTTTTTTTAGGAAATAAATCTAGTTCATATAATTATAAAATCAAGTGCACAATTAATCGCTTATCGAGAAAAAAGTGCACAATTAATCTAGTTCATATCTTATTTTTTTATGAGGCTTGCACAATAGCCACATATAGGGAAAAATAGGGATTGAGAGTGTAGCATATTTCGCTAAAAATGGCACAACAAATAACCAATTATTTCGCTCTTGTGTAGTGATTTGTTTTTTGTCATAAAAAGAGATGGTCATCTAATTTGGACCCGGTCTAAAGGTGGACCCTTTTATTTTTAGAAAGTTTTAATAAAATATTTTTTTATTTTTTATTTTTTATTATTATAAAGTTTATTTTTTACTAAAAATGGTAAAGGTCCACCTTTAGACTTTTTTTGAGAGGTCCATATTAGATGTACCCTAAAAAGAGTCATGATTTATTTGATCATTCATTCTATATTGTTTTGGTGTAGAGTATATTTCAACATTTGTTGTTAGTAACCAAACGAAGATGATATTATATGACAAAAAAAATTTCAGACAAATATAGTCAAAAACCAATTCGCAATATTAATTTTTTAGGTTATTAACCAACCTACCTTTTCATAGTTTTTTAAGTCATCAACTAAAAACTTGGTTAATTGGTTACTTAGTTAATAGCCTAAAAAACTTGATTAATTGTTGTTGTGAATTGGTTTTTGGCTATATTTGTCTGAAATTTTTTGTCCAAATATCATTACTCTAACTAAACCAAGACTATGATCACTTGGTTAAATTCATCTAGCTTTTTATTATTTGGTTGATCTATTACATGCACTTATAGACACCCGTGTGTAACGTACGGGTCAAAAATACTAGTTGGCCAAATAAGTTAGTTCTATTAGCTTCTCTATATAAAATGGTGAATAGACCAAACCCAATTATGAATATTCAAAAAAGTGTAGGTATTATTTTAAACATATGGAGATGAAAATGGGTACATACACCCTTGAATCCTCTAATAAATAGTAAAATTATACATGAAAATATCTAACGGTGTGAAAATAATAGAAGAAAGTTTCTCACTAACGTTCATTTGATGCCGCCAATATTATTCTCATTCATAGCTTTTGTCAAAAAGAATTTGGAATCATCACCAAAATGGAAATGCAGAAGCTTCTTCAACAGACCAAGATACCTGCTGTGAACACAACTAGAACTAGTTGTCACATCAAAGCAAGAGATATAACTTCATTGTTTCCATATACATTACTTTTTCAATGAATCTAAAAAGTTGTTTGTTATTTATATACGAGTCTGGAGAGAGTAATTAAATTATGTCTATTATCTGCTCCAGCTTTGTTGAGACCGATTTGTTTCTTGTTAACCTCATAGTAATTGTCAAACACATCATAACACATCACTATAAGTATTTCTACTTCTACAGATACAAACCCCTTTTACTTTTAATGGCTTTTTCAGCATATGAAGAAATGTATCTCTTACCTGGGATACTAATAATTGGAGCATTAGTAGTTGCCTTTACATTTTTCAGTCTCACAATGCTTGGATTTTGCAAGCTTACTAATAAATAACACAACATTCCTTCCAACAACAAATCAATGTATCTTTTAATGAGGATAAGTTGTCTCCTTGCATGAGTTTAGAGTCACATTCAGTAACATTCTTGTACAACAACGACGCGGCAGCTGCAGAAGGGATAAACCAGACTGAATGTGTTATCTGCTTAACAGCTTTTCAAGGAGATGAAAGTGTAAGGAAGCTTCATAGTTGTAAGCACATGTTTCATACATCTTGTATTGATAAGTGGCTTGGTTCTCATTCTGGTTGCCCACTTTGTCGCTCTCAGATTGACCAAGTAACTTTGCCAAATGATCATATTGTTGTGGAAATATTGAATTCTAGACCGTCCAATTAAGATCAGATGACCCATATTCTGGCTTGTATTTTGATAAGTAGGGATAAATCAACAACAAAGATGATATTCAAAATTTCAGTAGTTAATATATATAACAAAAAATCTCTTAAATTTTTGTATTTCAAGAAATTCAATATGTAGTACTTAGCTTAACTTTAACATATATAAGATAGCTCTAAACCTGTCAATAAAATGAGACTGAAACGCATCCTTATTTTTTATACAATCATTATTTCCATGCTTCTTTGAACATCTATCTTCTCCAAACCCGCATACGCGTCACATTTTTCTCAGATTATCTAACCTAGCCTGTAGATCATCATCTATTCCACCATCATCATTGGCTGTTGATTCAGCTTGAGCAACCTTGTTCTTTGCGGCTGGTGCAGCGACTGAGGTTGATGAAGGTGCATTCAACAGCTGTATGGTTAACAGAAGAAATAAGTATCATCATCATCCAGATAGGGGAACAAACAAAAATTCTTTTCATCTATAATCAGCTACTTTCTTATAATAAAAAAAGAACAAGTTACCTCAGAGTTGATATCGATTCCGATTTCATCAAGAACCTGATTGACAAGATCTTCTGTCTCTTCCTCTTCTTCATCACCTTCTAAAGCGTCATCGATTGCATCTCCCATCACCTCAGACACCATTTCCATCTTCTCATTCTGCCTTTCAAACTCTTGCATTATCTTTTGTAAAGCAGGCAAATTCATCTGCCTATTCATTTGACCCATTGCTTTGGTAACTCCTTTCATAGCTTCTCCCATTGATTGAGTAGATTTTAGTGTCTGAAATTGATCCACACAAACTCATCTTTAAAAACCATAATAAATCAAATAATCTTACAGATTCTAAAATACTAATTTTAGTGTACACACACACACACACATCACGGGAATACAACACTAAACACATAATCTTTAACTTATCTGCTAGTCTCTGAAAAGCTCATTAAGCATGAAGGTAACTTTCGAGTTTCGCGACTTGCAAAGAATACAGAGAAAGTTTTGGAAAGCAAACCTGAATTCTCAAAGAAACACCCTGAAGTTGTGATTTAAGCTTGAAGAACTTTTCAATCTGATGGCGAGTTCTTATTAGATCCTTGGCCATAACCCTCACTGCCCCCTGTCAAATTCAAGACAAACTCAGCAACTATATAAACCACACTAAACATATTGAATACCTTTTCAAATAACACCACCCCACTAGGCCATGTTTGGATAAACAGTTTAATTAAGCACTAATAGCATAAGCGCTTATTATATAAAGTCACACTGTTATAAGTCACTGTAAGATATAAGCTATAAGTCACAATGTAAACTAATAAAAGCTAAAATAAAGTCACAATGTAAGCTATAAGCTTAAGCTGCTTTCATAAGTTATACTAGTGAGCTTATACATAATATATAAGCTAAAAATAGGTTACGAACATGTTATAAGATGTTTCCATAAGCTCTTGCAGTAGATAAATCAAAATAAGACAAACAACAATCCTTAAAAGAAATAAACTTCTATGCAGAAACAAGTAATGATAATATAACAATGAGAAAACCAAAAGATAGAAAAGATAATACCATTTGTCCTTGTTTGGCGCTCTTCTTAATCTCCACAATTAATTTCTTTTCTTGAGACTGCAAACCTTGTCTTTCCCTTTCTATTTCTCTAATGGATTTATCAAGCATCCTTTTATTTTCCCTCAAAAGCTCTGTTTGTTATCACAATTCACAATCACAAAACTACCAATTAACGAAATAACCCCAATTCCTAATCAAAGATACAATTTTTCCATACTGAGAAGCGAATTAAAATTAACCTAGTAGCGTTTTTTGGCCATTTTTTTTCGATTCAATCAACAAAATTACAACGATTGATTAAAAAAAAATAGAAAGAAAAAAAAAAGAGAGAGAGAAGGAAGAAGCACCTGCGGGAGTCTTTCGACTACCGAAGAGAAAACTCATATTGTGTGACGGAGCTTCAAACAAAATTTGAGACCCTTTCTTTCTTCAGTGTCTTCTCTTCGCTGAATCCCTCTTTTGCTCTGAACTTCTTCACTTGTGTTTTGCAAAAACCAAAACTATTGTGCATTTTGTTGTCAAAAAAAAAAACTATTGTGCATTTATTAGAATATTTTTTAATTAAAAACTAATAACACACTATATTCTTTTTTTGGAAAAGGATTTCTTTTGATGATTGATTTGTATTTGTACTTTGAGGGAATTGTCAAAAAAAAATTATTTAACCTTATCTGATGGGATAAACCTTGTGTTAATATATTTAATAGTACAACAAATTATTAAATAATGATGAGAGAGAGTGAAATTAAGAGAGAAATAGAGAGGATGTATGGAGATATAGAGAGGTGGGAAGGAGAGAATCCAACACCAAAAAAATATAGAATAAATGATCAAATAAATCACGACTCTTTTTAGGGTACATCTAATATGGACCTCTCAAAAAGTGTAACCAAAAAATATATTTAATAATACTATATTTGGTTATCCGTTTAAGGCAAGTTTTTTAAAACAAATATCCCATTTTTATAAAAATTTAATTAATAATAATATATTTGCACTATTTACACCATTTTGGAGATTATTGGTTTGTATTTTTATTATTTTAAATTAATGAATTTTTTGATTGATTTTAATTAGATAAGTTCCAAATTAATATAACTAGTATGTATCATTCGTGCCAACACGGGTATACATCCTCTTTTTTTTAATTTAATTTGTAATTATTATTTGGTAAAATATTATGTTTATGCATCGTCGATGTTTATGATTAGTAAAAAGATGAGTGTTATTTGATTATGGTGAAAATTTAATTAAATACAACTGTTAAATTTGTATAAAACGTATATGCATTGCATTCACACCCCCTGATATATAAGTCGATCGACAGCAACGTAGATTTGATGTTATTTTTCTAATAATCACACGGAGCACCAACTCCATTCAGTATGCCAACCATATCTGCCAAGACACAACATAATTTAGAGATAATATGAACAATTAAATATCGAACTGAACATAAAGATTACAGATATGCAATACAAATTTCACATTACCTACTAAATAGTCGGAGTCAAATCATGGTTCAAAGCATTCTGATGGTGTAGTGAAGTTGAATCCAATAAGGAACCATGTATGGTGATGCTGGCCGAATTTTTGCCGCTAATGCGAAATTCAACCTGTACTTTTGTTGAGCTGGACATATAACATGAGAACAGACATGCGTAAATTTGTGAAGGTGATTAGGGACGACAATGATGTGGGTGGGGTAGGTGGAGTACTCCCCCGATCTCCTCCACATAGAGTTTTTCTCCCTGTCCCCATAGTCCCCGTGGGGACCTCGTAAAATCATCAAGAATTTACTACGGATGTAAATTAAAATCTAATAAATTGGGAAAAATACAATTGCTAAACTAAAAAAATCATAGGTTAATATTTTAATATAAAATTTAGTCCTTTTATTTATTGATATTAAAAAAAATTAAGAATAAAAGATAACAGCTAGCACATTTTTAGTCTAAGTATAATAGATGTCGCAAACATTAAAGCCTGTGTTCGCAGCTCAGATGGTTAAAGTGAGTAGCTTGTCTCAGGCGGAGTGGGTTCAATCCTCATTCCCCAACTCCAGCATTTTTTATATAAGGACCTTGCGAGCGCAGATTTGAATGAAGCGGTTTATGTGGCATGCCACGTATTTATGCAGAGATCTGTGTGGAATTATTTGATTGGTTTGAGGTGGATGCATAGGTGGACAATCTCTTAATTGTATTTACTTATGATTATGATTAATGGCCAACAATCAATAAAATTTAAACAATGAAAAACCAAAAGAAAAATCAAGAAGAAATATTGTTTGGGTCATAGCCAATTTTCTACCTAAATACATCAATCACACGAATTTATGAATAAAAGCAAAAACAAGTGAGAAAAAGGTCATTGAAAGCAAAAACACCAGGTGCGCTAGGGAATCCTGTGCGCCTCGAAGGGTGGGGGGTTCCCTTCTCGCTACCATCGTCCCCCTCCCCTCTGCCTTCCTCCTCCCCTCCTTCCCCATCTATCTTTCTTTCTAAGCTTCTGAATCCAAGGAAAGCTTAAGCGTTGCATTACCTTGTCGTTTATTTCCCTCTGTTCTTTCCCCTTCCGCTAGGGTTTCAGAAGGGTTGGGCTCGTCGTCGGGGTAGGGGGATCCCTACTTGGCGCCGCCCTCTGCCCCCCCCCCCTTCGTTTCCCTATGTCCTCCCCAACCATACCCCTCCCTCTTTCATCTTGACCCCTTCTTTGCTAGGTGTCTCGTATCTGGTCACTAGGTGTTCGTGTTGTTTTGTTATGTTCACTAGGTGTTTCGTGGTGGCTTTCTCTGGTCTCAGGGTGGTTTGTTCTGGTCTAACAAGGTTTCTAGTAGCTTGATTTCGCTACTCGAGGTGTGTTTCTTCTTGCCATAAGGTGTTTGGGGGCGGTTTTGGTGTCTTTTGGGAGTGTTCTTTCGTTCAACAAGGGTGAAGATTCAACCGCGATGGAGCTGTCTGGTGTTGGATGGAGGTGTTTGCTACTCTAGATCCGTGGAGGGTGTCCTGCTCTAAAAGGTTCGAAGGTGTAGAGCTGCAAGTTTCTTGGAGCTGTTGTGGAATGGTAGTGGTCATGATGTAGGCAGAGGTGATGGTATTTCAATGTGTTGGATGTTATTGGCTTTTGAGTCAGGTTTGATCTGTCAGTTTCATTTCATCCCTCTGGGGTTTCCCTTTGGCAGGCTTGGTTAAGTTATGAGGGATTGAGATAGGCCTTGTGAGTTGTTTTCGTTTGAATTTTTGGTGTGGGCAAATTCCTTCTCTTTACTTTGGTGTTGGCAGTTTTTTGTTGCTTGGTTTTGTGCATGTTTGTGGTGTTTATGGATCTCACTCGAGAACTAGCTTCACGGCAATGGCGTATTTTGCTTTAAGTGCATTTCTTTGTCCTTAGGGTGCCTCGTTGCTGGTTCTCTCTCATGGTTACGTTGGTGTCGGTGTGATTCAATGGTCTCTCATGGTTACGTTGGAGTCGGTGTAATTGACAAACATGTAGTAAAACATTTATTCAAATACACCGAAAGTATAATGAATAAAATTGATATATAATTTAGTACTCATATATTTGTTAAATTAGTCCTTGTAGAATTATTTTAGTCCTCTTTAGAGTTTAATTTGACTAATATTTGAATTTTTCACAGTCATTTTATTATTTTCATATCTCAAAGAGCAAATAAATTTGTGTTTTTCCTAAATAAATTAAATTAGTATTAATTATTTCCTGGTGTCTCTTATATATAATTTTGTAAACTCATTTAAAAAATAACTGGTCAATGGGGAAATGCCTACTTTTTTATTGTGGGAAAAAAACTTTACTAACCATACCTGACTAAAATATATTTGTTGGTGGGACAATTGCCCCCATTACCACCTATGTGAATCTGCCATTGAAGACATCAATTTCCATGGTTTACTATTTATCGTTATTATGATTTTAAGTTACAAAACTTATGTCCCATAAATAGGAATCGTATATACCATGGTTTAAAATACACTTTCAAAAGTATAATGCTAACACTCTTGTTTAATCTTCAAGCTAAACTATCTCAATGATATTCCTAACCATCGAAGAAAAAAAAAAGGGTAGAGGTGGGTGGAGGAGGCCTACAAGTTTGCTTTGAGCATTTTAGCCTCAACACGACACTGACGCTAATCCACAGTTAGCGTCGGCTTTTAGCCTTTTAGAGTCGGCTTTTGGCCGACACTAAATGTTGTTTTTCTACTAGTGAGGAAAGGGGTAGATGGGTGGAATGGGATTATGGGAGAGGGGGGAGTTGAGTGATGGGTATCAAAATAAAAAAAGGGATGCAAATAGCAATTGCAATTATTCAAAAGTATAGCAAGAAAGGGAGCCCATCTAAGCAATAATTTGTGGCCCATATAGTCAGACTCAAAAACTGCACCCCCATTTCATGTGGCGATTGCTTTTCCCACGTCCCCTCCTACTCAAAACACACCCCACAAGGGTGTGAAATGACCAAAAGGCCAACCAAAACCTTTTTTTTTTCACGAAATTTCACCTGTTCGAACACGAGCCTTCGAACAAGTTCGAACGACATCGTTCGAGTGTGTTAAATCTTGACTTCACACTCTCTTGTGCGCAATTTCACCTGTTCGAATGGGGTCACTCGAACCACTTCGCATAACCTTGTTCGAACACCCTATTTTATTACAAAAAATGGACCCTCACACCACATTCATCAGTTTTATAGCGTTCGCATGATGTTGTTCGAACGTGTTCGAACAAGGTCATTCGAACTATCATCATGCGAGGGTATCTTTGGAATGAAATTTGTTAAGGGGTGTGAAAGAGTAGGAGGGGGTGTGGGAAAAGCAAACGCCTTTCATGTCATTGACGAATGACATTGGTGAAGTTGATGGGAGCATGGGGTAATCAATCAAAAAAACATGGACATATAGAAATAAGATTTTCAAATCATTGCCAATGAATGTTGATTCATTTGGTAAGGAGTTAGTTCACATCTCACAATGGTGGGTTCAACCTCCGCTCACTACGCCAGCGTACAAGGTTTATCAGCGTTTTTTTTGGGCATTGGTAGCGTTTTAAAACGCTAGAGAAGCTGGCGCTACTAATGCGTACACCCCATTAGTAGCGTTTTAGAAACGCTAGCCATTTACCCAAATGTGTTTTAGACATACGTGGCGTTTTATATAAAACGCTAGCCATTGACCAGCGCCTTTTACAATTCCTAGCGTTTTACGTAACGCTAGGGATCCCATAGCTCATTTTACTACCATTCCTAGCGTTTTAAATAAAAACGCTAGGGATCCCATAGCTCCTTTTTACTACCATTCCTAGCGTTTTAAATTAAAACGCTAGGATACTATATAGCCTTTTTACTACCATACCTAGCGTTTTATAAAAACGCTAGGGATGCTATAACACCTTTTTTACTAGCATTCCTAGCGTTTTATATAAAACGCTAGGGGATGCTTATAAGCATTCCTAGCGTTTTATATAAAACGCTAGGAATGCTAGTAAAAGGTGTTATAACATCCCTAGCGTTTTTATATAAAACAGCTAGGATGCTATAGCATTCCTAGCATTTTATATAAAACGCTAGGGGATGCTATAACACCTTTTATTAGCATTCCTAGCGTTTTTACGTAAAAACGCTAGGGATCCTCTAGCTCCTCTTTACAATTCCTAGCGCTTTAACTTTAAAACGCTAGGTATTGAATGAATTTTTAACTTCATTTCTAGCGTTTTCACTCTAAAACGCTACCTATTGACTGAATTTTTTTAAATATTTTTTTATTTTGGTTTGTTCTCCATTTTAATTACAACCTATAAATTCATTCCCTTTTCAACAAATTCAGAAAATACATTCCAATCCAATATATCATTCAAACAAAATTCAATAACAAAATTCATCAAATAATATTTCCAATCCAATATATATCATTCTAAGAAGTACTTACAACATAATATAAATCCAATATATACAACATAAATAATAACTAAACTATTATGAATCTCAAAACTTGCTACAAAAAGCTAGAAACAAAATGGCACCACTCCCACATTTAACTGTTGTAAGTTGTTCAAAGAGTAGTCTGGATTTTTTTGAAGTTTGGGAAAATATTTGAAAAAAATGAAATAAAATTAGAATTAAAATGTTTATTAAATGTGAGTAAGTATTATAATATCAATATAAAAAATAAATCTAAGTAGTTACCTTGGTTGGGATTGCTACTTTGTCATGAGTGATAATCTCTTTCATATACCTCATAACATAGTACCCACAATCATTGCTATTTGGTTGTTTAGGACACTACAAAGCAAAAGATTATAACTTAATTGTCACATTTTTATGACCAAAAATCAATTAATTAAAATTATAAGAATGATTCTTAAAAAGCTTACAGTTATGGGTAGCCATCTTGTTTTAGTCGTAGATAATCCCAAGTATTCTTTCAAAGCACTGTAACGTCATACATATATATATATAACGTTAAGTTGAACAAAATACATATATTAAATTATACAAATTAAAATGAGAGGGTTACACATACACACCTCTCAACCGATTCTCTGAAGTCTTCGTAGACGTTGTAATGGCCTTGAAGTGAATCCGGATAATAGACAACATTTTGCTTAGGGTTTATTGCAAAGAGTACCCAATGTTGCTGCAAGTAAATGAAGAACGAATGAGTACACATTAATTTACACTATAATACAATCCTCAAAATAATTAAACAAGTGATTGAAGACTAAATTTCTCACCCATTATTGAGTGGTGCCAAAAATAAAGAGTCGCCCTTCAAATGCTTGGCTTCCATGAAGCGTGAATGGATATAACTTTGTACTTCACTCTTAATCACGATGTATGTTCCTCTGTATTACCTTGCTTAAACACAACGATACACGCCGGGACACAAGAAGAAATACTTTTGTGTCCGCTGAGAAGGACCAAGACGATTGTACAAAAACCTATAAATAATATATATACAACTTTCGAGATCCTCATATATATACTCTAATATAAACAACTATTGTGTACAAATAATTTAATACATACCTGCGGTATACTCTAATATCGATGGCGATGGCCCAATCCATCTCAACTATAGCTTTCATATCCTCGATGTTGATCATTACCAACTGCTTCCAGGCCCACAATGTTATCGGGCGGTAAAAATTTGGTCGTCTGGTTCATTTTTGAATGTGGACCTTTAGAGAATCGATGTAGTTCTGAATTCATCATTGGGAAATTGACCAACATGTTGGACTGGTGTATAGAAGATGGTCGGGAGAGTTTGGTAGTGGAAGGGAAGGTTGGGACACTTTCATGGAAGGGAAGGTCGGGACACATGGGGTACCTAGTATATATTAAAAAAATGATTAATTAGCTAGTTAGTTAACACACATTATAGTCATTTAATTATTAACAAAAATATTGTCACTTACAACGACAAGTTGTTCGGGCCATGCCACAAAAGTACTAAGTGCTTGATCCACGATAAATATATCCGCATTAGCAATTGGAGCAGTGCAATGGTGCGCACCCTATATTGAATAGTCTACCCTAACTCTCAAATGGTTTTCGGCATGGCACGATTGTGCGATGTGGCACTCAATTGGTTACATATCAAACCCACTGCAACCTTTCGATGTGGGTTTGCAATATATAGCTCACATTCACGGTTATCCTAAATCAATTATAAAGAAAAATAAATATACATGATAATTTTATCAAATACATATGTACAAAAAACAGGTCGAGTTTTGTTAAATACATGTGTTGAAGGGATGGTGCAGCTATCTCGGGCGCTATGGGGGGTGCAGCAGGCTCAATAGGTTCAGCAGGGGGTGGTGCAGCAGGGGATGGTGCACCAATCCTTTGTGCCAAGAGTCGCTTAAACATCCTGTCTCTCTTCCATTAGCACAAAGAACATTCTTTGATAGCTCGTCATACTTTTCCGCCATGACTCTACAATCCCCGCACCCCTTGCTTTGGCTCTTCTTTGGCCCAAACACAGTTGTCGGAGGAATCCCATATCCATAACCTCTAATCCGACCCTGTCTCTCTTCCCTTCCCAAGGCACGAGCAAGGACATCTTGGTGACCATCACAATCTGTTAAATCTCCTTGTGATACAAATTGTGATATGCTTTGGCGATGCACAAACATAAATAACGGATAAAATTAATAAACAAGTGTCAAGTGAAATTTAATCGACAATAAAAATATGTCCACGTGTCAAAAAAATCGAGTAACGGATAAAAATAATAAACAAGTGTCAAAGAAATTTAATCGAGAATAAAAAATATGTCCACGTGTCAAAAAAATCGAGTAACGGATAAAAATAATAAACAAGTGTCAAAGAAATTTAATCGACAATAAAAATATGTCCACGTGTCAAAAAAATCGAGTAACGGATAGAAATAATAAACAAGTGTCAACGAAATTTAATCGACAATAAAAATATGTTCACGTGTCAAAAAAATCGAGTAACGGATTAAAAAATATAGTCGGACACAAATTCCAACTTGCAATTTTTTCATGAATTTTGGAATACTTACAATTTTGTCCTTGACCTCCTTAGTTTTCGGATCCACAATCTCCCCATCCTTGTTTTGTCGGGCCTCTAACCGCACAATCGTGCGATCAAGGATTCTTGAGTTGGATCTTTCCCTCTTCCAAAGAACTATTTAAGTTTAATAATTGTTAATCAACTCAGTAAATTAAAAGATTCATTAAATCATAATAAATTAAACTAATTGTGTCTTACCAATCTTTCTTCGAGAATTTGATATCCACTAGAACCTCCTCTATAAGGGTACTGGATTAGAAGCTCTTTCTTTATTCGCTTTGCTCTTTTTCTATTTAAAAAGATAAGTATACATTAATGAATGATATCTACTTGTGAAATATATATATAACTTAAATAATTAATATACTAACCAGAAATCCGGATCTCAGAGTGCGTATATCTACAAATTTGGTCCAATCCTCCTTAGTTATAATTCCGGCATACAATCTTTGAGGCTCTGTCTGATGGTCCCATCGGGGCGTTTGATACTTTTTCCCCACATCGATTCTGTAAGCCCTATGCAACCTTCCCGCTTCCTTCATATCCAATCTCTTCGGGACTCATCGACATCAAAGTGTTTCTAGTTATACATAAAAATGGATTAAATAAATATAACTAAAAATCACTAAATAAGATTATTAAAGAGGTCTAAAATTATATACCGTATTAAGTCCCAAAAATCATCTTTCGATTTAGGCAAAACTCGATTATCTTTCTCATTCCAACTTTTAATTGAAATTGGAAAGATTTGCTTCACCTTAGTACCAATAAAGCTAATTAAATTTGTGCCGTTGTCTCCAATTGGCAAACCTTTAACACTCCATCGGACCTTAAATAATTAAATCATTAAATAATTAGATAACTTGGAAAGGTAGAGAACAACATTAATAATTAGTAATTAACTTACCTTATATTTCTCGTGTCCTTTACTTATCCGATTGACGATATTCTTTTTCGATGTAATTCCTCGGGAGTGAACTTCTTTGTGTTTCTATCACCCCCATCACCACCACGACTACTCTCGTGATCACTATGTGATGCCATCCGACTTGCAATGACCCAAATGAAATAGACTCGGTGAGTTTTAGCTTTAAAATTGTTTAGAACCAACAAACACTTAACAAAATATAGAAGAAGCCATGCACTAAGTAACAGATGAAAGCCATGCACTAAGTAACCTAGAGTAAACATACAGAGGAAAGCCATGCACTAAGTATATAACCTAGAGTACTAAACATATATAGGAAAGCCATGCACTAAACAGAGAAAGCCATGCACTAAGTAACCTAGAGTAAACAGAGAAAGCCATACACTAGGAAAGCCATGCACTAGTCAAGTTAATAATGCTATCTAAGCTAGACTAATCTAACAAATAATTAGATACAACATTGAGCTAAGTAACAGAGAAAGCCATACAAAAGATACATAACAAACCATAAAAAAACCATAACAAATAGTCATTGCGGTGAGAGAGAGGTGGAGAGTACGTGAGTGCGAAAATACCTTTTGAAAGGGAGAGAGAGTGCGAGAAAAGGAAACAAATGGGAGTGAGCTGCGTGGTAAGATAGCACCAACGAGAGAGAGGATGAACGAAGAGGATAGGTTTCTGCGTTTTACATTTCTGGGTCGCGTTTATGGGTTTCGGGTCGTAGCACCAAGGAGATGAACGAAGATGAACGAAGAGGGTTTCTGGGTCGTGGAGGTTCGCAAAGTGCGATGAGCGAAGATGAGTTCTGGGTTGTTCGTGGAGAAAAGTTAGGTAGATGAGTTCGGGTTGTGCGTGAGTGTGTGAGGAGAGATGAGAGCGCGCCTTGTAAAAATTTTAATAGCATTCCTAGCGTTTTTACATAAAACGCTGGGATCAACTAGCGCGCGTGTTTACCATTCCTAGCGTTTTAGTAAAACGCTAGGAATGCTAGTAAAAAGGTGCTATAGCATCCTAGCGTTTTTCTGAAAACGCTAGGAATGCTATAGCACCTTTACTAGCATTCCTAGCGTTTTATGTAAAACGCTAGGGATGCTATAGCACCTTTTACTAGCATTCCTAGCGTTTTATGTAAAACGCTGAGGATCAACTAGCGGCGTGTTTACCATTCCTAGCGTTTTTACGTAAAACGCTAGGAATGCTAGTAAAGGTGCTATAGCATTCCTAGCGTTTTACGTAAAAACACTAGGGATGCTATAGCACCTTTTACTAGCATTCCTAGCGTTTTATGTAAAACGCTAGGAATGCTATAACACCTTTTATTAGCATTCCTAGCGTTTTACGAAACGCTAGGGATCCTCTAGCTCTCTTTTTACAATTCCTAGCGTTTTAACTTTAAAACGCTAGGTATTGAATGAATTTTTAACTTCATTTCTAGCGTTTTCACTCTAAAACGCTACCTATTGACTCGATTTTTTTAATTATTTTTTTATTTTTGTTTATTCTCCTTTTAATTACAACCTATTAATTCATTCCCTTCCAAAGAAAATTCATCAAATATCATTCCAACAAAATTCAGCCAATATCATTACAATCCAATATATAGATACACACAAAATTCAACCTATTAATAGATATTTTTGTTTACAAATCATACAACATCATAAGTAACTTACATTATGAAACTCAAAAGTAGCTACAAATTAAAGCTATACCATATATAACATAAATGACTACTGTCTTGACCACTAGATCTCATGATCACTAAGTGATGTCATCGACTGCAATATAACATAATCCATGTTATTGTTAAATTTACAAAAACAATATAATAATTATCTATTAATAAAAAATAACGAGAAATCATTAAGTCTATATTACCTTTTCCTTTTCCTAGATAAAATTTTGTTTGCAATTCGCGTCTTGGTATTTTTTTTTCCGATTTAATAAAAATTCCATCATTATGATCTTTTCTAAAATATACAACATCCTCTATAGAAGTATTTTCCCTATTATTGGTTCTCGATGTTCAAGAACGGGTCGTCCTCAACACCAACATCATCGGGTGCTTCATCATCATCGTTGTTATACACAAATTTTTTGTCACCAATAGAACAATAGACCAATTGATATTAATCGGATCGGTGACATAAAACACTTGTTGAGCTTGCGATGCTAAAATAAAAGGTTCATCTTTATATCCTAACTTGTTGAAATTCACCCGCATGAACCCTAATTCATCAATCAGAAACCAAGATTATTGTCAACCCATTCACATTTGAACACGGGCTCTGAAACATATTGTAATCCAACTCCCATATGTGTTCAATGAAGCCAAAGTAAGACATATTCGCATATATGGGATTTCTATCTTTGCACTTTGGATGCATGCATAGAATGAGCTACAAGAGTCACCCCACTATTTTGCATTTTACTCGATCATCTTGTTCTTTTGTATAGAAAGTGCACTCGTTCATTAGATAGTCATTGTAAGAGCGACACATGTATATTTGGACCTTTTGCTAACCATCTCAATCTTTTTGAAATCAAGTAGGATTCAAACACACTCTCACCATCAATGTGATGTTTTAGCCACACTATGAAACTCCTATTGTGTTCTTTTGCTAACCAAACTTGCTTCTTTCCCGGAATTGACTCTTAAGAATCTCCTTGTGCTTGGCAACATATGAATCAACCTCACTATCATTGTGAAGAACGTCATGAAGTGTGCTTGCTCTAGTTCTTTCCTTGATACCATCACTAATTTATTTCTGTCATCCCTTTACTAATCCTTCCCGCATGACGAGACCTTGGCAAATGGTCCACGAATATTCAAGACTAGATAGATAGCCCGTGCAAAACTCAATAGCCTCTTCAACTATGTAGCGCTCAACAATACAACCCTCGTGTCGTGATCGATTTTTCACATATCCTTTTAATATCTTCATGTAACGCTCAAACGGATACATCCATCTCATGTAACATGGGCCACACAATTGTGTCTCTCTAACCGATGAACTATTAGATGAATCATTATGTCGAAAAAGGAAGGTGGGAAATACATCTCAAGCTCACACAAAGTGACAATAATTTCTCTTTGCAATGTTGGCAACTTTCCGGGTCAATCACTCTACTACAAATCGCCTTAAAGAATAAACAAAGTTTGGTTAAGGTCCGACGCACTTTCTTAGGCAAAATGGATCGAATACCAATGGGTAGCAAATTCTCCATGAGAACATGACAATCGTGGGACTTTAGAGACTTTAACTTGAGGTCTTTAATCGATACAAGAGTCGCCACATTTGAAGAGTATCCTCTGGAACTTTAACTCCATGAAGAAACTCACAAAAGACATCTTCTCCTTTCTAGATAGAGTATGAGTCACTGGAGGTAGATATGTGCGTGTACCCTTCTTTACCTGACCCAATTCAGTCTCAAACCCATACTAACCAAATCCAACCTTGAGTTGATGGTATCTTTAGTCTTACCCTAGGCATATTGAGTAAGGTACCAATGACACTTTCAAGACATTCTTTTCAACATGCATCACATCAATGAAATGCCTTACATATAATGACTTCCAAAGATGGCAACTCAAAGAAAATCGACTTTTTCTTCCACCCCGTTTGGCAATCTCTCCTGCAAAAGGGCTTCCCAAATTTAATGTTCAAATCTTCCACCTTTTCAAATACTGTTCGCCACAAAAGGCGGGAGCTCTACGTGTTTCTGTATTCCCATCAAATGCCTTTCTCCACAATCGATAGTGATGAGTTGATGGCAAAAATCTACGATGACCAAGATAGATATTCTTCTTACCATGTTCCAACCACATCCAATCATGTTGTCTTCACATATAGGGCATGCACACGCCTTTTGTTCTGTGCATCTGATAGATAGATTGCCGTATGCGGAAAGTCGTTAATTGTGCCAAAGATCATAGCCCTCGTGGTGAAACTTTCTTCTCTGAACCCATCATACACATCTACCCCGCCTCTCCCACATTTGCTTCAAGTCTTCAATTAAAGGAGCCAAGTATACATCAATATCATTTCCTGGTTGTTTGGGCCTGAAATTAACAAAGACAAAGATCATATATATTTGCGTTTCATGCAAAGCCACGTGATAAGTTATAAATCGCCAAAATCACGGGCCATGTCTCGTGGGAGCTACTCGATACCGTGCGGGTTAAATCCATCACCAGACAATGCAAGGCGTAGGTTTCTCGGGTCATCCCCGAATTAGGATACTCAATATTGATTTTTTCCATTGCGGAGAATCTGCCGGGTGTCGTAGCATACCATCTTTAATCCTTTCATCCTCATGCCATGTCAAGTGTTTTGCATCTTACGAACTACGATACATGCGCCTAAATCGAGGAATTATAGGAAAATACCACAACACCTTTTGTGGAGCGGACTCTTTCTTCTTATACTCGCGGTGCATTACATTTAGGACACGACTTTAACAACGCATGTTCATTCCGAAATAAAATGCAATCATTCGGACAAGCGTGTATCTTCTCATAGTTCAAGCCAATAGACCCCAACATTTGCTTTGCATCATACGTCCGAAAGGAAGCACATTATCATTCGGCAACATTTCTTTCGTAAGTGAGAGTAAATCGGTAAAGCTCTTATCCGTCCATCCGTGGCGAGTTTTCAAGTTATACAACTTGATCACAACCCAATAATTTTGTGAATTCATTACAACCCGCATACAATGGTGTCTCTGCATCGCTTATCAACTTCTCAAACATTTCAGGACAATCATTAAGATCCTCTTCAACCACCTTTGCCATCTCTTCAAATTCGTTCGCATCAAATGAATGTGTTCCGGTGTCAACCGTGCATATATCTCTTACTAATATCATTCATATTTGAAGATTCACCTTTTTCTCACCGTGTATTATCCAACAAGTGTAACTTTGATCAATTCCATTCGCCTTTAAATGTCGTGCCAACTCCTCTGCGATGAATCGATTTTACATAACAACACCTTAAACAAGGACATTTCATACCACTAGAAGTCCCTAAACGTTCAACAAAGACACATTTCACAAAATAATCCACTCCAATGTATACTCCTTGGATGGATTTATCGATTGGCGGACATCCAATTTCTATCCATAATTTCCAAATTATATTTATAATAAAATCCTGAGAAGAGAACTTTAACATATGACCCATCAAGCAATTCGAATATAATGAAGAATCAATTCATATAAAAAAAAAACAAAAATTCCTCTTTTAAAATTTTTTCAAATCCACTCCTTATTTTCCCAAGCTATATCTATATCATATTATAGTCTTCCAAATAATTAATTTATGTTTAACAAGAAGAGGCTAGTGGTAAAAAAAAAAAAGAAGAGTCTAGTGTGCACAAGTGACAAAACTAATATATTTCTAAACTAGAACCCATAATTAATATCTAACAAGAAACAGAGCAAGGAACAAAAAACTCACCAATGTTGTCCGAGTGAGAGAGATGATGTTCACTTGAGAGATGATTTTCGTTGAGAGAGATGATGTTAATTTGAGTTAGGGTGTTAGGGTTTTATGCGTTTACGGGTGAGTGATTTTGCGCTTTTACGGGTGAGAGTGTTAGGTGAGAAAGGAAGTAGCTCAATGGGAAACAAAAAAATATTATTTAACCATACCTAGCGTTTTCTAAAAAACGCTAGGGATCTATCTAGCGTGTTTTCTAAATACCTAGCGTTTTGAATAAAAGCGCTAGGGATCTGTCTAGAGTGTTTACTAAAATACCTAGCGTTTTATAAAAAACGCTAGGGATCTATCTAGCGTGTTTTCTAATTGGCTAGCGTTTTGAAAACAAGCGCTAGGGATCTGTCTAGAGTGTTTTCTAAATAGCTAGCGCTTTATAAAAAACGCTAGGGATCTATCTAGCGTGTTTTCTAATTGGCTAGCGTTTTGAATAAAAGCGCTAGGGATCTGTCTAGCGTGTTACCTAATTGGTAGCGTGTTTTAAAGTAAAACGCTACTAATGGTGTAGCGTGTTATTAAAATGGGTAGCGTTTTTTTATACTAAAGGTGGCGATCTCTTTTTACAATTCTGGCGTAGTGGCTGTCAATATTAAGATCTCTTTGGTGGGTGATCTGCACTCAAAAAACCTTGAGACCTGTCCTAGTGAGTCTCAAGAGCCCAACTCAAACATTCTAATTAAAAAATTAAAAAATCTTCAAATCATCCTCGCTATAGAGACCCTTTGACCTAATATTTTCCATCAAGAAAACCAAACTCCCTATTTAGCTAGCTACAGCAAACTCTATAATCATGAAATTGAAAACCATCGCAATTAATATGAAGCAAATTAAAATGGTAACCATATATTCCAAGTAGGGTTGTGCATGGTGTATATACACACCATGTACCACACCATCTTCAAAAAATGGTTATAGTATACTGGTCTTCATAAAACCAATTTGTACGTAGTTGTAAACCAATTTAAATCCAGTTTAGCACCAAAGTTCATTACCCGTTGACAAATTTTACATGGTTCTGGGAGGGAAACTGCAACTATTGTATATAAAAAAGGTGGTATGTGTTGTTCCATGGTAAATCCCAAGAAGGTAGTTCAGTTGGCGAGCTAAAGGATATCGAAGGAGTAAGAAGGAGGTCTCGAGTTCAAACTCCGGAAACTAACATATCCTGAGGTAGCATTGTTGGCATCCACTATTCCACTACGATATACACTATTTGCATATTCTAAAGCAAAATAAATTTTTTTGGTCAAAAAAAGTAAAATAAAATTTTATTTATTGGCACTTAAAAAAATTTATTTATTTTTGATCAAAAAATAAAATGTTATCTATTGGTACTTAAAAAATTAAGAGTTTTTGGCTTTAATCCTTCAAGAAAATTTCATCTACTTTTGATTCTCTAAGTTTTCTTTCGTCAGCAGCTTTAGTCTCTTTCTTTTTTGTTATTGTATTTTTTTCGATAAGTTGTTATTGTGTTATTGGTGTGCAGTATTCATCGACCATGCCGAAACGTAATCTACGTCGAGGAACTTTGTTGAACACGTGTATACCCGACTTTGGCGGTCTTTGTGGATTTCTCCTCCCAACAAAGTTTTTAAAATAAAAGAGACTTCAACTCGAGTTTAAATTTTAGATCTAACTCGATTTCACAAAATTAAAAAGACTTCAACTTGAGTTTTTTTCTTAATAATATACTAGTACTAAATAAATAAAAGTAGTATCATTATACATAATGTTTTTCAAATCTAAATACTACTCCATCCGTCTCAATTTAAGTGTCTTGTTTGACATTTTTCTTTGTCTCAAATTATATGTCACTTTAGAATATCAATGCAACATTTATTGTTTGTTTTCAACAATACCCTCATTTATTATCTGTATTTTCAACTTTTCATCCATCTCTTCTCACAAAAATATAGAGATATTTTAGTCTTACCATATTTTTTTGATCATAATCTAATCGTTTTCTTAAAACTCATAAATAACATTAAACGACAATTAAATTGAGACTAATGGTACTCCCTCTGTCTCATATTAAGTGTCATGTTTGGAATTTTTATTTGTCTCAAATTAACTGTCACTTTAGAATCCCAATACAACATTTATTATTTACTTTCCAACAATACCCTTACTTTAGAATATCAATAACCGTGCATTTGCTCTAATCGAGAAAAGTGCAAGGGTATTTTAGTCTTATCACATTTTTTTCTACTATAGAATTTAGCATATCCAATCATTTTCTTAATACACGCATAACCTTAAACGACACTTAATATGAGATGGAGGGAGTATTATAATAGTCCAGGACAGGAGAATCTCCCGTACTCCGATATAGACCCTTTCACACATATGTCTTTGTCTCTTCATGGAGAAACAAAATATAAAGCTGCCAACAATTAACTAGTATTTCAAGACAAGCAATTTTCTTGGGATCACCAAAACTTTGTTTAGCTTTCTCTTTTTTCCATTTTCCATATAGACACACACACTGATTTCTCACATAATCCACGATCCCTCTCTTTCTTTTACTAAAGCTGTTTCTGCCTTCATCTCTTTAAAAATTCCTCCACACTTTAACTTTATACCAAATACTAACAACATTCCAAATTCAAAAGAATCAAAACCCCACAACATAACAAATCCCTTCCTTCCATTCACACATCAACCTCAAAGTCAAATAAGGCACTTACTTGCGGCACCAAACATGGTGACCAAGTCACACGTGGGAGTCCCACATATGTGTCACTACCTAAGTGGTGAGCTTCTCTTGCTATGTAGTAAGGGAGCAACATTCATCAAATAGTAGGTCCCCTCCACTTAACCTCTTTTGCCCTTGAAATGAATGCAAACATCAATATGATAAATATGGCACGGTGGATGATGGCAGGTGGGGTATATTGGTAAGCATGAAATGAAAGACAAAATGAGGATGGTATGTCTGTTCAAAAATATAGAAGTGGGGATATATTGGTAGTAACAGTGGCGTAAAAATGAGTAGATTGGTAAATGGTGGGAAAAATTTTCTTTTTAACGATTGTGTATTAATAGTTCATTTAAAAAATGAGTACATTTTGATAATAATAAAAAAAAAAAAAAGTGTTGGAAAAAAAAAAAATTGTCGATATGTCGATCTTGGTAAATAGTGGGGTACAAAATGAGGGGTATATTGGTAAATGGTGGGGCACAAAATATAGAGTATCGGTATGTCTTAAAATAGGGAAAATATATAGCGGAGTGAGTGAGGTGATCAATCCTTAAAAATATAGAGAGAGAGTATAAAAAAAATTGCCGCTAAAATGGCATCTCAATCAATATGATAAATATGGCACGTGGTGTACCAACGTAGTATAAGATAAGTAAGATATTTGTTTTGTTAATACGCAGCAGGGAATACATTAGTTTACCAAAAAAATATGGCAGGTAGGTGGTTTGTGAGTGTGTGTGTGTGTGAGAATGACTATACTTGTGTTTGTTTCCCCATTGTTTCGCCCACACACACGTTTCAATGCTATTTTCAGGTCAAGGTTTTTTAGAATTGAAAGATAGGCACATGAATGTGTGGTTGAGCTTGAAAGAAAGCGCAGCCTTAAGAAATTTATGCAAAATCGAATTTTGGAGATGTGTTTAATAAAGACCAAGTAGTCGTTGACCGAAGATTGATCTCATGAATAACATGCGATGAAGCTCCGATACTTCAAAAATGGCAACGTACTCGTGTCCGAAATGTATCCGATACCGATACACACCCGATACGTATCCAAAGAGTATCCAATAATTTTTTAATTCTTTTTAAAAATATTTCACTCGATACTTTTGAGATACTTTTTTGATACTTCTTACCGACTGAGGATACTTCTCAGATAATTTTTCGATACCTCTTACCAACTAAGCACGTGATTGTCACTCATATATGATACATTTTAATACCTAAATAACTAAAAGAAAAAATTATGTTTTTTCGTAACACATTCATGGAAGAAATACATTGTGATATGGGTGAGATAAATATACATAATCATCTCGACTTGATATGATGACAAGTATTTATTTCTACAATGTGCACTACAAGAAACACGATCATTAGCGAGGGAATTTTCGGTCGCTAACATGCCCAATTCCGTCGCTAATTGCCATTAGCGAGGGAATTAGCGAGGGACCAGTTCGGTCGCTAATTCCCTCCTCGCTAGTGGCATTTAGCGAGGGAATTTCTGTCAGTCGCTAATTAGCGAGGGACCAGTCCCTCGCTAATTCCCTCGCTAATGCTGACAGCACGCAACCCCAATCTGATTGGCACGCTTATCAATTTGAATTTTTTTTTTATTATTATTATTATTACTACTACTGTTAT
The DNA here is from genome assembly GCA_020916435.1 of Oxytropis ochrocephala. Lineage (NCBI taxonomy): Eukaryota > Viridiplantae > Streptophyta > Magnoliopsida > Fabales > Fabaceae > Oxytropis > Oxytropis ochrocephala. The sequence continues at coordinate 119,811,304 of CM037088.1, forward strand.
TATTATTATTATTATTATTATTGTTGTTGTTTGGATGTGGTGTGGTGGTGGTGGTGGTGGTGTGGTGGTGGTGGTGGTGGTGGTGTGGTGGTGGTGGTTTGGTGGTGGTGGTGGTGGTGGTGTAAAGAGAGAAGAAGAAGGAGAAGAGTAAGGGAGAAAGAGGGTGGTGGTGGTGGTGGTGTGGTGGTGGTGGTGGTGGTGGTGGTGGAAGAAAGACAGTGAGAGAAAGAGGTATGTGGTTGTGGTGGTGTGGAAGAAAGAGAGTGAGAGAGAGAGAGAGGTTGTGGTTGTGTGGTTGAAGAGAGAGAGAGTGGTTGTGGTGTGTGGTGGGGGCGTGGTGGTGGTGGTGGTGGTGGTGGTGGTTTTGTGAAGAAAGAGAGAGAGTAGGAAGAGGAAGAGGAAGAGGAAGAGGAGTGGGTATTGTGAAAGAATGGGTATTGTGAGTGGTGGTGGTGGTGGTGGGTTAGAGTTTGTAGGTGAGAGAGAGAGAGAGAGAGAGAGGAAGAAGAGGAAGAGGAAGAGGAAGAGGAAGAGGAAGAGGAAGAGGAGAGGAGTGGGTATTGTGAAAGAATGAGAGAAGAGTGAGAGAAGAGTGAGATAATGGGGTATTCGGTCAAAAAATAACTGGACATTAGCGAGGGACGTGCCAATTCCGTCGCTAATCGATCTGCATATAGTCGAGCGATCTGCAAATATCCAAATCACCAGACATGCCAATTCCGTCGCTAATTCCCTCGCTAATGTGACCATTAGCGAGGGACCTACAATTCCGTCGCTAATGTCAGTTTTTTGCGAGGGACAAATATTCCCTCGCTAATTCTGTCGCTAATTCGCGTTTTTTTTGTAGTGGTGATCCTCATAAATATACATAATCAAACCCGAAATCATGTATATATATGAGTTCTCAGTCAATAATATTTTAGTTAGAAATTATCGCTCTCCTCAATATTTAATGCAAGTCCTGCCATTAACTATTCAGATTATACGATTTCGGGTGGTCTCAGTTACTTGTTCACCCTTACTTTTTATGACTATTCACTCATACATAGGTGTGTCGGTTGTCCTCTTTCTTTCATCCATATATTTTTGAGATTTTTTTATCTATTTGTACAGTTTTTTTCATCTCTATAAAGTGCAATATTTATGTTTTTCATCTTTGTGTTTTTTTTCTACTTGTGTTTCTATTCCATTTTACTTTTCTGTTACTTTTTTATATATTTAAATTTAATTTTTTATTAAAGTATCCCAGCCGTGTCGTATCTTGATTTTCAAAAATTTCACGTATCCTCGTATCTGTATCGTATCGTGTATCTGGGCTTCATAGATAACATGTTGTATTTCGAGTTTTGTGTTGGGATCGATGTCGAAGAGCATGACGCCTTCTATGGTTATTGTCTTTTCGTAGTTTGTGTTGGTCTGTTGCTACTGTCAAAAAATTTGTTGCTAACCATTAACGAGGGATTAATCCGTCACTAATGCCAATAATTTTGTCGCTAATGTTTAATTTCCACATTTCCTAGCTATTTCCCTCGCTAACGTCAGTTTTAGTGAGGGAATGTTCGCTAATGTCCTTCGCAAATAAGGTTTTTTTTGTAGTCGTGGTATGTCTTTAAATGGTTACTAGTTGGTGTTACCAAGAGACTCTTATCAATTGTTTATGTTAATTTGTTCCCATAGCTTTCGATTTAGGTTTTTTTTGAAAGACAAACATAGCCACATATATATATATATATATATATATATATATATATATATATATATATATATATATATATATATATATATATATATATATATATATAATTAAAAGCATAAATACAACCGAATACAAAGAGTACCTAGACTTGTACATACGAGGAGCAACAACTATCAAAACAAAGCATCAACAACTATCGATTTAGGTTTAGACCACGATTAGCACAATAATATGACACTACTTCGTGGGTCATTTGGGATATGTGAAATAATGCTATCTTCTCATATAAGCGAATAATTTACGAGGAGCTTTTGGTTTTTGTATTCGTATTTAATTGCATTTTTTTGAGTCAAGGATCACAACTTCACTCATTCAAAATCTATGCTGTGATTTTATTTTATTTGAAAAGGAAATTATTTTATTAAAGCAAAGCCTTAAATGATAGAGTCACCACTACTAGTTGTATTAACAATTTCAGCAGCATATTGGAAACGTCGCGTCAGCTCCCACGTTCAAATCCAAGTATAACTGTGTGATAGTGTGTAGTGTTTATTTGTCATTTTAATCTAACTTGACAAGTACACCCTAAAATGAGAAAATACTAAAATTACTCTAATATTTTATGAAGAGGAAGAGATTATTATTTCTTATATTAAACACATTCTTATCAAATTTCTCAATTTTGGCTCTTGCAAATTATTAATGTATGAAAATTTCTTAGGGTTTCACTTGTATGTTAAGCTAATGATGTGTATATATACAGCTAGATACACTCACTAATTAATTAATGAATATACATAATTTAGAATGAATTATAGAAGGGAGGTATATATGGATGAGCATGATGAGGATGCGTTGATTTTTCTGTGTTGTTTGATTTGCTTTGACAGGTAAAGGATCTGTGAAGGTGAGAGCACACGTGTGCATGCGCGACAGTTCTGAAACATATGGGGCCAATTCATCACGTGTGGGTGCAAAAGGAACTAAAGCAAAAAGAGAAGTGTGCCCTATATTTGAATCTAATTTACCTATGGTCATATATATTTGGGGTTATTTTGACGGAATACTTTAAAATTTATGAAAATCTATTGAGTTTTTTTCCTTTATAAATATTTGGTTTGGATAGAGTAATTGCTTAATTAATGTAACCAAAAAAAGAGTAGTTGTTTAATTAGTGTTGGGTTTTTTTTATAAGTTTCAAAAAATCTGTGGTAAAAATATATAAGTATCAAAAGTAGATTAATTTGAATGAAATTTTTATAAAAACTGAAAATTGGAATATTTTGGGATCATTCTGAAAATATTTTTTAAAAAATGAAGGACCAACTAGCAAAATTTTCAAGAACTAATTTTCAAATTTCGCTAATCTTTTAGGGCCAATTTGTAAATTTGAAAAAATTATATGTCCATTTGAAGATTCATATTTTCTGAGGTAAAAAGGGAATACATTTTTTTAGGTTTATTTTAGGTGATATTTGAAATTCCCTAAAATTAGCTTTAATAAAATAGTTCATGAAATTCCCTCATTTTACAAATTCTCCAAATTTAATATCTAATTGAAGGCATCACACTAAATATTTTAAATCTTCCCCAAACATAAATCTCCAAATTCAATAGTCGTGATGTATTTAGTTGAAGAATCATAAGATAAAAGTTCGTAATACCGAAAATACCCATGTCCAAAGCCAATTACTGAAAATACTCCTAGATACTGTCATGTAAGGGTTGGGAACCCCTTGTACTCCCTTCAATATTATTGCTTATAGAAAAATAGTAACAACCTAACCATACTTGAGCATATTTATTCTCAACCACTTCCTTCGACGATATCCCTAGTCCTAACCCCGTGGGAAATATGGGAATGAAAGTAAACCAATGAAACAAGGGAATGAAAGTAAACAAATCCTATAATCTCAAAAAAAAAAAAAAAAAACAAAATCTTAATTTTATTTAGTTGTCTAGAGGACCAAATCCCTTTCCTATCGGTGGTTTCTTGCTAGATCTTGGGGACCACAATGGCTTTATTATGAGTGGCTTCTCTCCCCTTTTGAGTGTGTTAGCCGTAAATAGTTTTTACGGTTTTCTAGTTGGTGGTACACAGGTTAAGGGCGCCCCTTGTGTCCTATTTTTGACATATATACAAGGAAAAATGTAGGTTGGTTAAATTGGGGACATATGCCTCCACTTGAAAAATTATTTTACTTAAAAATATGTATGATAAATTTATTTTGCCTCCATAAAAAAATAAGGGTTGTACCCGTAGGATAATTTTTAAAACAAAATATAGAAACTCACAAGAGATAAATAAAAAAGAGAATAAGTTGGTACTAATTTTACCTTTTAATTATGTTGTAAAAATTTAAATATTTTAGGATTTTTCTATGGTGAAACTACGTATTTTCTAAAAATTTATAATATTTTTATGTCAACATTTTATTGGCTATTCATTACCTCCAATAATTAAAATTTCTAGATCTGTCGTTGCATGCATACATACATACATACATTGTACGATCTTTTATTGTTAAAAGATCACTATGATTGCATGAAGATAGTATTATTTTCAACATGATGTGGCATAAGTGGTAGATACTTGATTCCCTTAACCATTTATTCACTACAAGAAACACGGTCATTAGCGAGAGAATTTTCGGTCGCTAACATGCCCAATTCCGTCGCTAATTGCCATTAGCGAGGGACCAGTTCGGTCGCTAATTCCCTCCTCGCTAATGGAAATTAGCGAGAGAAATGTGTTCCATCGCTAATTAGCGAGGGACAGTCCCTCGCTAATTCCGTCGCTAATGCTGACAGCACGCTACCCGAGTCTGATTGGCACGCTTATCAATCTAAATTTTTATTATTATTATTATTATTATTATTATTATTAGTATTATTATTATTATTATTATTATTATTACTGCTGTTATTATTATTAGTATTATTATTGTTGTTGTTGTTATTATTATTATTATTATTATTATTATTATTATTATAACCAAAATTTTCAAATAGAGAGAGAGAGAGGAGTGAGAGTGGTGGTGGTGTGGTGGTGGTGGTGGTGGTGGTGGTGGTGTCGTAAAGAGAGAAGAAGAAGGAGAAGAGTAAGGGAGAAAAAGAGTGAGATGTATGTGGTGGTGGTGGTGGTTGTGTGGTGGTGGTCGTAGAGAGAGAGTGAGAGAAAGAGGTATGTGGTTGTGGTGGTGTGGTGGTGGTGTGGAAGAAAGAGAGTGAGAGAGAGAGAGGTTGTGGTTTGTGTGGTGTGAAGAGAGAAAGAGAAGAAAGAACATGGTGGCGGTGGTGAGAGAAAGCTCCAAAAGAGAGAGGTTGTAGTTGTGTGGTTGAGGAGAGAGAGGAGTGAGAGTGGTTGTGGTGTGGTGGTGGTGGTTGTGTGGGTAAGAAATTTGTGAAGAGAAGAATGAGGGTGTTGTAAGTTAAAAATAAGAGTGAGTGGTGTGGTGGTGGGTTAGAGTTTGTAGGTGAGAGAGAGAGAGAGAGAGAGAGGAAGAGGAAGAGGAAGAGGAGAGGAGTGAGGGTATTGTGAGTGAGAAAGAAGAGTGAGTGGTGTAGTGGTGGGAATGAGAGAAGGAAGAGAAAGAAGAGTGAGTGGACATGTCATTTTAGTTGATAACTGGACATTAGCGAGGGATCTCATTTCCGCTAAGCTAATCACTCTGACATAGTCGAATCGATCTGCAGCGATCCAAATCACCAAAGAACGTTCGATTAGCGAGGGACATGTCATTTCCGTCGCTAATTCCCTCGCTAATGGTCACATTAGCGAGGGACTTGCAGTTCCGTCGCAAATGTCTGTTTTTTGCGAGGGACAAAATTTCCCTCGCTAATTCCGTCGCTAATCCTCGTTTTTTTTGTAGTGATTCCTAGGTTTGATCTCTGACCGGTGCTTATAGAAAAACATTTGTTGGAAGAGGTCAACCCCTAAAATGGATCTCTGATACCTCGAAAGATTAGTCTTCACAATCGATGTAGAGGATACATTGTTTACCAAAAAAGAGATAGTATAATTAGTGATATAGATTAATCATGCAATTAACTAACAGTGACATTATTGGAAATCATTGGGGAAAGCATTTGTTAAAATAATTAGTGACAAACGATTTTGGACATAGAAATGTTGTGTGTGTATTGTGTAGTTTGAATGGATTCCAGGAAACTTCGCTTCTAGTTACAGATCGAATCCTTAAATATATATTCGAATCAACAAAGAGAAGTGTAAAGATGTTGTTGATATGTACTTTTCTTTCTTTCAACAAAGAGAAGTGTAAAGAAATGTTGATATCCTTAAATATATATTCGAATCCTTAAAAGAAACAGAATGCTTTTCTTTCTTTTTTGTTTTTCATTTTTAATTAATGAAAAAAAAAATTCATTTGTGAATCTTAATCCATAATTTGGCTGTCATCTATATATATCGTATCCGTTGAACAGCCCTCTCATCAATCATTTTTTTAGGGAAAGACTCTAAGAATTTGGATGTTAATTTTCTTTTATAGTTGGAAAGAATTGTTAGTTTCCACATTCAAACTTTGGGTTTTATGTGTAAACTCTTTCGTTGTCTCATAAATCACCAACGAAGTTATCTACACATTAATCATTATTTTGATTTCAGGTGGATGGTTGATATCAAGAGTGGTGGTCCACATAGAAGTGTACCTACAAACACTCTAATGCTTAAACCAATAAAAGCTCGGAGTAAAGAGAGGCCACATTAATATACTTGTGTTAATGTACTTGACCAGGGCCGGCCCTTTACAAGATTTGCATGTGCAACAGCACAAGGCCCAACAAAAAAAAATTAGGGCCCCTCAAAAGTACCCAGCCCACACACCCTCCTTCATATACTTTAGTGTCTGTTAAACTTACTCTTTGCTCTCCATTTTTTGTATTATAATTAACTTAGTGTGTTTGGTTCCTTTAGCTGTAGCACATGATTGAACATCCTCTCAAACCCTTCATAGAAGGTGGAGGGAGTACGTGTCAATGATGCTGTGTTAAATGATGATTAATATTATTACCATCAATTATCGAAAAAATGTCATTTACAATTTAAATACTGAAATTTGAGTTTTGTATTGAAGTTTGAGTTTTATTTGGTAAAAATATAATTAGGACCCCATTTTTAGTATTTGCAGAGGCGCCAGTATTGTCAGATACGGCTCTGTACTTGACCCTCTATGTGCCCCTCAACTTGGACATGGCCATGCATGCCACTTGTGGAGTAGACTGTAGACTCTCGAACCCTAACCATGGTTGGCCCTACTCTGATCGAATAGCCACACCATTCCTTTTGCTCTCACAGATGGTTTATGCATGGTGGGTGAGTGACATGCCCAGCTAAGGTATGCCACACGTACACCACTGTTGACAGAACTAATCTATCTGTTGAGTATATATGTATAATAGATGTATATAGAAAGATTATGTACATATACGGTAGTTCAAACATTAAATCAAATCATTTACTGGGTATTGGTACTTTGTACTGTTTTTAAAAATTTAAAAGTATTCAAAAATTATGTACACTAATTATATTATAATACAAACACAGCTTTAATCATGCAAGGATCGCATGTAGTTGTTATACTATACATGATTTTCTTAAAACTGCAATTTTTATTTATTCATGTGAGGTGGTTTGAAATTGTTATGTTAAGTGTAAACGGGTTGAGCACCCTAGTGCCCTCCTTTATAAATTCATTTTTGCTTATAAAAAAAAACTCTCATTTACCCTATTAGTATTTTGGTGCGGCGTTATTGTTGTTTGTCATATTGGTGTGACGTTTTTGATTCTCCGTTTTGTTATCATATTCGTTTGGTTCAGATCAATACATCAATTTCGATTAATTGCAGAAGCTACAGATTCGTAGGCATGAGCATTGTAGTGACCATTATTTTATCACATTAGTAGACATTTTGTTGTTTTATGCTAAACTTGAATGTTGGAAGGTTGTTCACAAATTCATCCTTTTCGTTTTTAGTAATGCTGAATTTTTGTTATATTCGATGTAATTAATCAATTTGAATGAATAAATATTTTTTTAGTAAAAAAAGATTCATAATTATCTTTGAAATTTAATTAAGCTTAATGAAACTATTCTTAAAGGGCATGAATTGATTCATATGCGAGATTAAAAGTAGGATTGCGTATATGACTACTAACTAATTACACTAATTAGTCAAAAAACTAATTACAATTGTTTGATTAATAAAACAAAAATAATAAATTTGATTAAAGATATGTTGCAAAGATATGCAAAATAAGAAATTAAGAAATGGTGTTTCAATATCAACAAAGTCTTCCAAATTTTGTACGTCTAGCTCAATTGGTAAATACTAAAATTGTTGGGCTGAATATCTCCATCCAGGTTCGAGCATGGGACCTCACAGTTGTGCGTGAGTTTCAGTGACACTTGTCACTTCGTTTACATACCAAAAAAGACCTTCAAGATTTCGGTTACCACAGTAAAAATCAATGACTTTATCACATGTCATTTGCTGCAAAAGCTTCCTTAAATCCCTTTTAATTCTATAATAGGAAGGACCACTTCTTCATATATCCGTTCAATGATTTCGCCTAAGTATGCCCTTCGTTCCTTTCTGTGTAATTAGGCGTGCAATAAGAGCCTGGCATGACACAATTTCATTATCATAAAAGCTACTATATTTTGTTCAATATTACAAAGCTATTTAATTTTCATATTATTTTTTCGTTCGTTTTTTTCTCAATTTTCACTCATTGATATAAATAGAGAAAACTTTTTTTTTATTTTTTCTCATTTAATTAATGTGTAAAATTCATTTACTTTCTGTTATACTAGCATAAAGATGGGCACATATTTATATCTATTGAATTTATTATTTAATGTTTATTTTGAGGAATTTGATATTTCTTATTAATGTTATGTATTTATATGTTTTAATTAACCAAAACATTATAAATTTAAAAAAAAGGAGTCAATAAACCATACATGTTTCACATATACTTGTCACTGAAATTGATAATTTTACATAATAAATATTTTTTTTTTAAAAGTTAATTGTTTCAAGGATAAAAAATTAGGTGACTTAAGGGTAGTATGGAGTTAAAAAAAATTAGTTAATAAAAACAACTTTTCTTATATACTTTAAATATTATTATGTTTCTTTTTTATATTTAATTTCCATACTCTCATTTTCTCATTAGGTTTCAAGCATCAACAATATAAGTAGGGGGCCTCTTCAAAGTTCAAACCGAAATAAGTGACATCTCATTTGTATATACAGAAGAGAGAAGAAATCAATCAAACTCAATAGTTTCTTATGATAATTAAATGTACAGTTTAAATTCCATTAATAAAAAGTTGATAGTTAAATTTAAGATGAAGAAGATTGTTGTAATTATTAAAATTGATTGGAATCCAAGGAATCGTCAACGCTTAGATGAGTAGGTGGTTTCACACCCCCAATAAAGTATGTAGTCAAAAATTTTAGACAAAAATTGACAAAAATTAACTTATAATACCAATTAATTAAATTTTTTAGACCATTAGTCAACCTATTTTTTCACAGTTTTCGAGGCATTGATTAAAAACTTGGTTAATTGATCATTTGATTAATGACATAAAAAACTTGATTAATTGATATTGTAAGTTAATTTTTGTCTATTTTTCTCTAAATTTTTTTCCAAATAAAATTGTTGTTTCACACCCACTGTCATTATCATTGTTGTGTACTCCACTTCACCAACCATAAAAAAACAGTACTAACAACTATATATACTGTTTAAATTAATCATTTTCATTAGATTGCAAAGTTATTTTCTAAAATTAATACTGTTTAAATTAATTACATAGTTGCATGCCAATTAATTAATGGATTTTTTTTCAACTCCCTCCTTCTCTCCCAGATCCCCATAAACTCCTAAAATCCAGAAATACCCCTGAATTTAAAAAAAAATGAAGAATCTCGGATTTACCTCAATTTATGGTAAATCTGGTTCATAAAATGCGGGTTTTGATTTTAAGTTTGGGATTTACGGATTTACCTGCGTATGAGGTAAATCCGATTTTTTTTTTAAAAAAAATTGTGTATTAAATTGTGATTTACGCGCGTTTTATTTTTAAAATACAATACGAACGCTTTACGATTTAAATAACAATACGAAAGTGTTACGATATACGAGTAAAGAGACGTCATATATGATCTAAAATACGTCAAAATATATAAAAACCGAATATGAAAGTACAAATACAAATAAGTAAAATACAACCACGGGGCCAAAATGTCTAAAACGGCCTCAAAATAACGACGTGAAGTATCAGGTGAACGGTCGACACGTAGCGCATCCTGGACCAATGCAGCTGCTCTCTGCATCCTCTCGTGATCTGTCTCTGGGACAACGGGCTCCTGATCTGCCGTGGCTCGGGTCGACAATCGCACCGCACGCGAGTAAGACGGACCACAGTTACTGATCGTACTCAAGGTAGGTAATCAGGATCGCAATCGTCGTAGTAGGATGCCTATCTATCACCCTGCCAAAAAGTCTGCGCCCGAATCTGATACCTCAGCAACCCCCGTATGACCCTCTCCGCAGATGGAGGTATACCCGAAATGGGTGGAGAAGGGATCGTCTGGACCTGCCCGAACTGCCAACGCACCCTGTCTGGCATGTAGGGGGCCGGCTCACCGGCCCAACTCAACCAGCCTCTGTAAACAGATATGTTCGATAACGGAACATACTGTCTGTGGTCTGCATAAGGGGTGAGAATGACATCTTCCAGCTGCAAGTTATCGATCCGCTCCAAAGTCCACCAACTTTATTTTATCCAGCTTCTTGTTCCCTCAGCTAGCAACACGTGGCTGATGCGTCTTAGCAAACACTTTCCGACCAACGACGGTGGGAAAATCGTATATCCACGTCTGAAATAATTAAATTAATAAATAAGCAATTATTAATATATGAGTAATTTAATTAAAAACTTAAATTAAAAAAATAAATAATTGATTACCTGTAGCAGTGTTGCGTATCCGCAAAACTGCTTCGTCGTATGAAAGAACGCATCTGTCAACTCAGTGTAGAGGACACTGAGAGCAGCTATACCCCAAGACCACTGGCCACACCGCTAAAGATCCTGAATCAGATACATCCACCTCACTGGCACTAATGTGTGACTCTTGTCGGACAAAATGGTGGTGCCTAACAAGAACAACATGTAGCACCGTGCAGCCTGCTCATAAGCACCATGTGCCACGTTCTCCCTGAAAGCGTCCTCTACAAAGGTGATCCTCAAATACTGCCCCTTGTTTTCCTTAAGCTCCTTGGTGACACCTGCCGGATGCATGCCCAAATACTGGACAGCCAAGTGAAAAGCCTCAACAGAATCAACATGGGGCTTGTGGTCCAATATGGTGCCCTCCAGCGGCAAGTGGAGCAACACGGCCACATCGTCCAGGGTGACAGTCATCTCTCCAAAGGGCATGTGGAATGAGCTGGCCTGGTCTCAGGATGCCACCTCTCAACAAAAGCAGATATCAACTCATGGTTGATTGCCCCGAGAGGTGTGATGTCCAACTCAAAAAGCTTAGCCTCATGCAACCAGTGGGCTATGTGTGAGTGGTGCTCGGCGGGTCTAAGCCCAACAAACTTCTGGCCGTGAGATACAACCTTTAGTTTCCGGGTCTGAAAAAATTAAAATTAAACCATACGTTATTAAAAATAAATAATTAATTGTTGTTAAGTAAAATTAAAAGAAAGAATTAAAATATTACCTGGCCTCTATATATCAAGGACGCGCAGTGCGTATCCCAGTGTAACAATAATGGTGGGTGAACCACAGCTGGGGCAGCCTGAACCTCCTCCTGAACCTCCGCCTGAACCTCCTCCTCGTGAACCTCCTCCTAATCCTGAGCCTCCACCTGAGGCTCCTCCTGCTGAACCTCATGCTTCTGAGTCTAATCCTCCGGAACCTCATGCTCCTGATACTCCCGATCCCAAGCCTCCCAACCCTGAGCAAGAGGGTCTTGATACAGCTCTGGGTGGTCCTGATAGTGGCGCGTCCAGTGCTCATACTGCGGTGGTCACGCGGATGATTTGCTCATACCGTGGTGAGCCTCATCGAGGCCGAGGTCGCTCAAAATCTGGCTGCTGCTGATCGGCAGCCATCTGTATGGCTCTAGCTCTGGCTCTCTGGCGTCTGTCACGCTCAGAAGCGTGTCCAGCAAGTCTGAGCCTCTCTAGTGTGTTTGGAGAAGGAGTGGCACTCCTACTGGACATACTGCTACTGCTGGACTCCCCACCATGTTGTGGTCGTCGTCGGGTGCGGGGTGCTGCTCCCGAAGACTCTGCTCGCGCTACACTGTCTGCAGGTCGTCTACTCGCCACTTTAAAAAAAAGGAAAATGTAAATAAAAAAAATTAATGATTAAAAAAAATGGGATTACTGAATTTATCACTAAATCCGGAAAGAAATCCGGAATTACCTCGTGCGTTGGGTAATTCCGATTCACAATTCATACGTGAGGTAAATTCGGTTCACAATTGTGAACCAGAATTACCCAACGCAGGAGGTAATTCCGGATTTCTTTCCGAATTTAGCGATAATTTTGGGATCCTCTCGTTAAACACTCACTTTTTTCCCTAGATTTATGAGTTTTGTTTTGTAAATTCTGATTTTTGTAAGTTTCAGGGGTATTTTGTCCGTTTCGGTAATTATGGCGGTCTGGAAGAGAAAGAGGGGGTGAAAAATAAACCCTTAATTAATTTCCTTTTACTAATAAAATTTCTTAATGTTTTTATCATTTGCGGTTAGGGCATCAGTCACAGGTCCACGCCCTAGAAAGCCACTCTTCACCTACAATACTTTTTAGCATATAGCATAGCATAGCCTTTTCTTTTCCTACATTCTAAGCTTTGAAAAGTTAATTATTATTTTTTGTTTGGCTTAAATTTGTGTTAGTTAAGGGTAACCAACTTAATTAGCATATCACACTGTTATGATTTAGTGGTCCTAAAAAGTCTTGTGTATTCTTAATTTTTTATTACCAAGGTTTTGCTTTTCTATATATTGATTGAATGGAAGGGACTTTTTTTGCTAATTGAATTTGAAGAATAAAGGAATAAATGTATTTTTTTTTATGGGCTAAAGGAGAAAATAAAAGGGAATTAAAGAATGTATTATTCTTTGATTGTTGATTAATATAGAGAAAATTAACAAAAATAAAAGTAGATGACAATTTTGGACTTTGAATCTAGATGTTGTTGTTAATTTGGTTTTTTAACTCGAATCCCAATAAAGTCAGTTTTTTTTCACCCCCTCCCATATGACTAGGAATCTAGGATATATAGCCTTTATTAGTCATAGAAACTGAACTTTGTTTGTGAAGAACATGAAACATATAAATAAAGGGGAAGATTAAGGTCATGTTTGATTCTTCTTTTTAAAATTTATTGTTTACTTCTCAGAAAATTAAAATTGAAAAAAAAATTGTTTGGTTAAAGTGTTTTTTTACCGTGTTATTGGTGCGCAGCATCCACGTACCAATTTTGTCGGTGACTAATCTATGCTGGGAAACTTGATTGACCACATGTATATCTAGTTTTGCCGGTTCGTGTGGTTCTCCCCTCCTAACATAGTTTTTGTCACACCCAAGATTCAAACTCGAGACATTGGGGGTGAGATCCGAACCCATTTAAAACTGATTTACAAAGCTATTTTTTATTTCTTATTTTTAAAAACTAAACAAATGAAAATAGATAATATTTATTCTAAAAAAAATTAAAAATTACTCCATAAAACAAATTTTAAAAACTAAAAATAAAAAAACACGGTGAAACAAACCCTAAATTTGTCTTGCAACCCTATTTTATAGAAGAGAAGAATGAGGAACACAAGCAATGAGACAAAGTCAGTCAAAAGAGAAAACATTAATGAAACAAAAAGAATAGAATATATAGAGAAAGTGTTTAAGATATTGAAGTGATTTGGATTTGAAGGTAAGATATTCATGAGTAATATTGAGCAAATTGTATTAACCTTTTTCAAATAATTCAAAGACAAGCTCTTAGCATAGAAGCCAACCAATTTGACATCAAGTTTTATAGAGAATCCAAGATGAGATATTTTGTCCACATCTTTAGAGACCAAGTTTTATATCTCTATACTTTCTTTCAATTAAACCCATCATTTGACTTCTTTTTGGCATCCTCTAAAATTATAACACTATATGCTTCCATTAAAAATCTCCACCAAGCAATAATTTTACTATAAATATTTGAGAATATCAAGTAAAATAATTTTTAAAAATTCAAAAGAGTAAAAACAAAAAACAAGGGAATCTCATTAGATTAAAAACATAACCACTTTTTGACTATTGCTACCAAGCATATTGTGATGGATGAAGATAGTGTTAATTTCAAGCAACAAATGGCCCCCACATACAAAGAGAGAGAGAATGTAAAAACCATCTTTTCTCTTTTGCCATGAATAAGTGTAGAATTTCTGCCTTTCTTTGCTTTCAACTTCACCTTCATCTTCTCTTCTTCATATATTCTTTAATTACTTTTCACCCTTTTCCCCATTTCTAGTGCAAACATCCTCATCAAATGTTACACCCTTACTCTCTCTTCCTCAATGATTTTGCATGAGGCACACACTTCAACCATAAAACCAAATATCAAAACCATGAAGAAAACTATAAAATTAAACAACACAAATAATTCTTTTTAGTTAGCGTATTATTAATGGTATGCGGTATTCATCGACTTTATCGTTGACTAGTCTACGTCGGGAAACTTAGTTAGCCCCATGTTTACTCGATTTTATCGGTCAGTCTGGTTCTCTCTTTACAATAGAATTATTGTCCCACCCTAGACTCAAATTCGAGATTTTGGGATGAGATCTGAGTCTAATTACTGGTCGACCAACTCTTGTCAGTAAAAAATAAATAATAATAATAGTAAATAATGAGAGATACCATATAGAGAAAGATAAGGGAATTAGATTAAACAACTAGCATAACAAAAACACAAAGAAAATAGAAGAGAAATCTTATTATCTAATGTAAACCCCCCACACAATTAATTAAGTTCTAATTAAAAATACACCCACACCCCCTCAATTTCTCCAAATTACATAATAAAACCATTAGCAATAACTCTATTGGGATTGAAATGGGTAGTTTCATAAACAGGTAATTCCTCCCTATACTTCTCAATCCCAATAGCTGATAAATTATCCAATTCAAAAAGATCAGAACTTGAACAACTTTCTACATCATCATCATCATCATCTTCATCTTCAAATTGCATATTAAAATCCACACCATTCTTTTTCTGATAATTCTTCAACAAATCTCTAGCTAACTCTTCCACCCTTCTACTCTCTTTCATCACATGCAACCTCAATTCTTCACTACTCTTTTGCATGGCAGAGTTAACCACCAAAGCCTCTTCATCTCCATGCAGATTCTTATGACCACAAGGTCTACAATCTTCATCAACTATAACACTAACAGGACAAAATCTCACAGATCTTTTAGCACCTGATCTTGAAGAAGGTGTTTTACTTAAACATGATCTTGAAAAAGAAGACACTGATGAACAAGTTGAAGCTTGTGCTAAAGTAGTAGTAGTTGTCTGACCCTTTGATTTTTTGGAATTGGAAGTGAAAAGTGAATTGAGAAAACTAGCAAGTTTAGCACCAGGTGAAATGGGTTGCTTTGATTTTTTCAAATCACCATATAAAATTCTCAAAGTTTTGCTCTTTGTTTTCCCAAAACTATTCTCATTTTTGGGAATTTGACTCTGTTTTTGAACATGAACAGAGTTTTTGTTTCTATAACCATGAGGAAGTGAATCAAAGTTTGTACTTTTTTCAGAAACACTTGTTCTAATAGGTTTTGGTCTTTGAATACCATAGAAAGATTCAGATTCTGATGATGAAAAACCACTAGCTGAACTTGATTCTGAAGATGATGAACTTGAATGCATGGAAAGTGTTCTTCTTTCAAATTCTGTTAATGAATTTCTTCCTCCCATTGAAACTTTCTCAACACCCTTTTTTTCAATCCAATTCTCTACCTTTCTTTCTCTTTTAAAGTTTTGTTTTTCAGCAACACTTTCTTCTCTGAACTGTTTTTGCTTCCTCATGGTTGTTTCTCTGTAGAAAATGTCTTTTTCCTCTGTTTGGTTTCCTTCGTCGATGGAACGGTAGATTGTATCAAGAAGAGTTGAAGAGAATGAAGGGTTTTCTCTTTGGTGATGTTTTCTTTGATCTCTTGAAGGTTTACTCCACTTCTCCATTGGTATTCTCTTTTTATATATGAAAAAAAGAAGCTATGAGGATGAAAGAGAACAGAGGAAAAAACAGAGAAGGTGGAAACAGGGGATTTTGAAGGTTATCAATTACTATGACTTTGTTGTCTGCTTCAAATAGTAGTACTGTGAAAAGCTTTATAGAGAGAGAGAGAGAGATTATGTTGAGAAAGTAATGAGTACTTGATGGTATAGAGAGAGACAGTAATGAAAGCCAAATTCCACGCCTCAGAGGAAAACAGAACAGAAAACAGAGGAGATGATTGAGAGAGAGAGAGAGAGAGAGAGAGTTTTGGAGAGATGTTTCTTTTGGATGTTCTTATAAGGGTTGAGGAGGGAGAGTGTGTAGAGGTGGACAGACTGTCACAATAAGGATGTGGAATTTCACTTGTTTAAAAATTAATTAATATTTTGATTATTCAATTCACCTTATTCTAAATATTTCCTTCATCCCATGAAGAATTGACATTAGATCCTTACTTTTCCTTTATATATAACAAAAGAAAAGAAAGGAAAATGTATTGTTTTTGTAGGACCATGCAAAGTAGATTTTGATCCTAACACCACACACCCTAATCTTTCTATGGATCTTAATGTTTTCATCCTCCAAAGTAGATTCCAATTCTGATTCATAAATTTCTTCATTTTTTTAATAAATAGAAATTCATTGATATAGTTTAACTCTAAGTATCATTGTACATACACTAAGCTTTCTGGGGATCAGGATCCTCTGCTGCACTATCTGATCTAGAGAGTGAACACTTAAATTGGATGATTGACACGCAACAGTTGATTTGTGTCTCTTTCTAAGATGGTGGGAAAGACTGAAAGTCATACATAATTTTTTTTTAATATAGTCTAGATTCAGCATCACCTTGTACACTCGATCCACCTTATCATTCGTAAATTCTTGAATTTACATATATCTATATAATTTGCACTTTCCAGATATCTTCCACTTAATATGAATAAACAAATATAATTTTTTTTTGCAATAAAGTAATATTGATGTTTAGTAAAGTTTAACTTCACAGTAAATCTTTGATTATTACCAAATCTTATGGTCCCATTTTTGATTGCTTCCTTTTTATGATTAAAGGGTGATGTTTTATCTCTTGATTAGGAATAAGAATGTGAAATGAGAGCTAAGGACATGTCATAAGGAGCACTTCCAAAAAAAACATAAGGTATTATTATACTGTATTATTATGACTTATGAGACATTGGCATTATGCTCCTGTTTGTACAGTCAAGTAATGCGGCTCTAGAACTAAAATTTGGGCTTTAGGTGGTTAGGTCTTCATTTATTTTTCTTGATTCTCTATTGCCCGTGCTATCTTCAAACTAAAGTTGTTTCTCTTCTTTTGTCTATTTTAATCAACAGCAGGGCCATTAGCTATCTTCAAATAGCTAAGCCTAAGAAATTTTCTAACTTTATGAGAGCATTTATGTTAGGACTTAAGCACATGAGGAGAGTCCAACCCAAAAGATTAGTCTATTAGGTGAGAGAGCCTCATAGCTTAAGTACCACATCGAGTCTCCTTAGCTACTCAAAGTGGGACTCCTAACATTGCCGCCCATTTGAGGGCCGACGTCCACGGCAGCTTTCACTCTATCGGCACTGACCCGATGGCAACCCTTTCCTTTTTGGCAGCTTCACTCACCTATCAGTATTCGGTGGAGTACCTTAATCCAGCCTTTTCCGCAGACAGCTCTCAATGAAAACACTAATTGTTAGGACTTAAGCACATGAGGAGAGCCTAATCTAAAAGACTAGTCTATTAGGTGGGAGAGCCTCATGGCTTAAGTACCACATTGAGTCTCCTTAGCTACTCAATGTGGGACTCCTAACAATTTCATTTGCTAAAAAACAAGGAAATAGAATAGATAACTCCAGTTGTATCTTGTTTGATTTGGAAACTATTCGTGATATTGGACAAAACTAAGCGTAAAGGATTGGAGAAAAAAAACAAATTCATGTACCTCACAAGACTGTAGTACAATTTTCTAGTTCAGCAGTACAACTTTCTGATCACCCAAGAAAAATGCCAAAATATTATTTTTATTTCCTACTCAATAATTCTCTCTCTCTCTCTCCTATCTCAGTGAACGTTTGGTTTTGCGGTGGCGAGAATTGATTTTGTACAATTGATTTTCGTTAAAAGTGAGTTTAATTTGTTTGAGTACCTTAACGAAAAAGTGATTCTTACAAATATGTGATGTTTGGACAGTTTTGATCAAAATTGATTATGGGTGTAAATTTACCAAAATAGGTTTCCACTTATAGTTATATTAGAAATTTAAAATTTAATAAAATAGTTAAAAAAATACTAATAATATAGAGTTTTTTATACAAAGATAATAGTTTAATTTTGAGTTACATATATTATTTAATTTTTTTAGAAATACATATTATATGATCTTTTTTGACTTATATATATATATATATATATATATATATATATATATATATATATATACGAATTAGTTTTGTTCCAAAAAAATTAACGAATTCTCTTATAGTTTTGTCATTTACATTAATGGGCTTGTGTAAGAAAAAATAAATGAGCCTTGCAGCTTCATTCCTTCTTCTTTTGTAACCTAGAGATTGCAATTTGCAAATCTGCAATTTGAAATTAACCCAGAGGCGGCATCCATCCAAAAATGTAGGGAGGTTGGCTGAACAATAAAATGATATTCTTGACTCCTTTTCTTGTCTTGGGCACAAAATCATGATAGTTAATAGGGAAAGATGGAAGAATCCAGCAGAAATAAGTGTTTGTAACTAGAAAAATGCAGAAAGGTCGTTGAAGAATGAAGGGTAGTCCAGTCAGTTCATATAGTGACCATGCATGAGAATTTAACTAGAATTGATTCTAACTAGAATGAAAGGCTACAAGGAGTTGCTTATGCTAGAATCAATTCTAGGAGAAATAATTGTTTTTACATTTAGCAGGCAAACAACTATTTTCAGCTTGAAATCGCGAAGTAAATGTCAAAAGCACTTTTAACACCTCCCACCGCCAAACCAAACATGCTCTCATTCTTCTCTCTCCTACCTCTCTCCCTCTCTTTGTGTCTCCTCTATCTATCTTATATTTTCATCTAGTGACATCCCTCCCTTATCTCTCTCTTTTTCTCTCCCCCTGATCTCTATCACTTTCCTCTCATCTCTTTTATATCTTCTCATCTCACTCTCTCCCCAATCTCTCTCTTTCTCTCTCTATTTTGTCTTCTCCATCTCACATTTTTCTTTATAATCTTCTAATTATATTTTAATATATATTATATAAGCTGTTGTAAACATTAGAAAGGGAATTATAATAAAATTTATTTTTATTTTTATATTTTGCTTGTGTTGTATATTATTTACCAAACTGTGTACATGACAAAAATTGTCTAAAACTGTCTTGTCCAATCCAGTACCTATTTGTTTGCAAATCAAACAGGCCCTATGAACTTTTAGTATCTGTTACATTTTCTCGCAACTCTTTGAAATATCAAGAATTGAAATGTGACTAACACTATAATAGAAAACTTAGATTTTATTCTTCCATTTAACCATGCATTCCATAACTCTTAGAATCTTAATTATTATTATTTTCAAAAGTAAGCTGATTTTAGTGATGATATCTAGTTCCAACATCAAAAGTGCAAGAGTTGCAGATGACCCAAATATTCATTTGTTATAATCTATTAGGAGGAGGAAAATCTAAAACAGAAATGGGGTCGCTTGAAATTAATGTAGTAATACATGCATGGAGGGAATAGATGTAAACCTTTAACTAATAGCATAAGTGCTATGCGGATGGGATCCTCTTCAATCACCTCTCTCTATCTCCCACTTGAAATTAATCAAAATAATTTAAGGGTTGAGATTAAGTATTATAAAAATTCAATAGAGAGAATTATACTGATTGGAGTGACTGGAGAGGATACTGGTCCGTGTTATGCCTAAATTGTAAAAGCATGATCAATAGAAGCTCACTTAATTGACAATTCAAAAGAAGTAAAAACACACTAATACTCCTCCTTCTCTCTTATCAATGGTCAAATTTGTACGTGTCCTCATCTACGTGTCTATACTTGTGGGGACATGCAATGTAGAGAGAGAGAGAGAGAGAGAGCGGGGGGGGAGAGAGAGAGAGAGTTAGTGGGAACATTGTGTGCTTATTTGCACAATGATTGCTCTCGTGGCTCCTAAACTTTATGAAGAGAAAGAGAAGGAAACAAATTTGAAACTAAGAAGAAAGCTAGTACAAGAGATTCTATTAACGCTAAAAGAAGATTAGGGGTAGCCAGATAGAGATTGAGAATATAGAAAGTGATGAAAAGTTAGATTAATTAATTTATAAAATAGAAAAAGGGTATCAAAACAAATAAAACAACGTGTGTGTGACATGTTCTTCTACTATTCTTTATCATTTTTATGGCCACATATTTGGTACCTCTCTTCTCTTTTTTTTAAGATAGAAATTTTAATTAGAGGAAAAATACTTTGTGATAGGATAGCTAGAATTACCAACTTTAATGAGAATTGAAGATAGAATATACGAACTAGAATTCATAATTCATAATTCAAATTCAGGTCATAAATTTTTTGTAAAAATACACTTTTGATCATTTATGTTTATCCAAAGTTTCAGTTTGATCTTTAATTTTATGTTCCTTTATGGTTTAAATTTGTAACAAAGTAATCATTTTATTAACTCTCTTAGTCTTTTATGTTTTTGAGTAGGTTTTTTTTACATATGTTTTTGAGTAGTTTTAAATTAGTTCATTTATCATTTTAGTAACTTTCAAATTGGTCTCTTATCATTTTAAATGACCAAATATTTTGGCATCAACTAACTCAATTCAAAGAAATAACAACTTTGTTACAGAGTTAATAAAATGGTTGTTTTGTTACAAATTTGAAACATAAATGACCTAAATGAAAAGAAAAAAAAACATAAAGGATCAAATTAAAATTTTGGATAAACATAAAGGATCAAAAATGCATGTTCGCCATAAGAACCAGAAAACAAACCCCTTCCTGAGGATGTAGTAGAGCCTCTCCCAAAAACCAAGAAAACCATATAACCTGTAGTTTCTAAACCTTAGAGATACACTCTGAACAAGTCATAACTACTACTCTATTCTTAAATATAAATAAAAGTGGGTCAATCAAAATTATTTGATCCAAAATTTAAACCTAATACATCAACTTCTATCGACCCCTTTTTCACTTTTAATAGAGACGCGAGAGAGAAATGCGAAAACATGTAACCCATCTATCCTAACCCTAGTTGACAACCTATCTTTCCTTGCGCGTTCCCTTAAGTTTCAAGAAAATATTTCATGATGAATCGTACCAACTAGGATGGTAATATAATAATGCATCCACCAAGTGTCTTCTATAATTATTATAGAAAAGCATATAAATGTACACAAACGCACATAACAATCATGGGATGTTATGATGATACACGAGTCTCAATTCTCACGTTTCATGTGTAAGAAATTAACTAGTTAAGTTCTCGTCCTACAGACGGAGACACGTTAATTACTATGGATTTCGCATAATTAGTTTTACATGGTTAGCATAACTTTTACAATATTACTCTCACTAAAAATTGAATAATCACTACAAAAAAAACGCGAATTAGCGACGGAATTAGCGAGGGAATATTTGTCCCTCGCAAAAAACTGACATTAGCGACGGAATTGTAGGTCCCTCGCTAATGTGCCCATTAGCGAGGGAATTAGCGACGGAAATGAGATGTTACGGTGATTTGGTGAGCGAAAGACGCGTTTTTAGGCGCGCTAGCGACGGAACTTTCAAGTCCCTCGCTAATTGACTGACATTTTTGCAGGATTCTGACCCATGGCAGTGGCTTGGGAAACGCGAGGATTAGCGAGGGACAGTCCCTCGCTAATTCCCTCGCAAATTGTCATATATTTAATTATAATAACCGAACCACCTTCTCTCACTCTTCTCTCATTCTTCTCTCATCTTCCTCTTCCACTCCTCTTCCTCTTCCTCTTCCTCTTCCTCTACTCTCTCTCTTTCTTCACAAAACCACCACCACCACCACCACCACGCCCCCACCACACCACAACCACTCTCACTCCTCTCTCTCTTCAACCACACAACCACAACCTCTCTCTCTCTCTTTCTTCACAAAACCACCACCACCACACCACCACCACCACCACCACCACCACCACGCCCCCACCACACCACAACCACTCTCACTCCTCTCTCTCTTCAACCACACAACCACAACCTCTCTCTCTCTCTTTCTTCACAAAACCACCACCACCACCACCACCCTCTTTCTCCCTTACTCTTCTCCTTCTTCTTCTCTCTTTACACCACCACCACCACCACCACCACCACACCACCACCACCACCACCACCACACCACATCCAAACAATAATAATAATAATAATAATAATAATAATAATAATAATAATAATAATAATAATAATAATAATAATAATAATAATAATAATAATAATAATAATAATAATAACAGTAGTAGTAGTAGTAGTAATAATAATAATAATAATAATAATAATAATAATAATAATAAAAAAATTCAAATTGATAAGCGTGCCAATCAGACTTGGGTTGCGTGCTGTCAGCATTAGCGAGGGAATTAGCGAGGGACTGGTCCCTCGCTAATTAGCGACTGACACATATTCCCTCGCTAAATGCCACTAGCGAGGAGGGAATTAGCGACCGAACTGGTCCCTCGCTAATTCCCTCGCTAATGGACATTAGCGACCGAAATGGGCCTGTTAGCGACGGATATTTCACTCGCTAATCTCCGTGTTTCTTGTAGTGAATGGGTACAAACTTTTGTAGACTGTCAGCTATTAAAACTTCATGGAAACATCATCATTATAGCTTATCAGAAAATCAACTTGCGGCACATGGACCCATATATTAGGAAGCGTGAAATCCTTACTTCTAACTTTACTTCTTACATTATGAAAGTGCACCTATGAAAGTACACCATCATCTAAGCTTGTTCTTGGGAACCGTGATGTTTGTGGGATTGGGAAAAACTAAATTTGGGTCACGTGCATATGGAAACACCATCATTATAGCTTTTCAGAAATTCAACTTGTGGCACATAGACCCATAAAGATCACTTATACTTATATTGGGAAGCGCGAAATCCTTAGGAGGCGTTTGTTTCAAGTTATGTAGAATTACTCACAGGAATAACATTTCCAGGAACATGATGATAGGAATAATAATCCTAGGTATCTTCTAAAAAAAGTGTTTAGTCACTACAAGAATTTCAAGGTTTTCCGGCGGACCGAAGCCGCCGGTAAAGCCAAAAACACCGATAAGTGATCAAGCTTCGACGAGAACTTTTCATGGATTTTCCGCCGGTTAAAACGCCGTACGTAACGCTTACCGGATATTTTCCGGCGGAAAAAGCCGCCGGTAATTTCCGGCGGAAACGGCCGCCGGTAACAACAATACAATCCGCCGGTAATTTTTCTGATTTTCTTTTTTTTTAAAAAAGCCGTCGGTAATTGATTATATCCGCCGGTAATTTTTCTGATTTTTTTTTAAAAAAAAGCCGCCGGTAACTCATAAAATCCGCCGGTAATGTTTTCTGATTTTCTTTTTTTTTTAAAAAAAATCATATTCCGGTAATTATTAATAATCCGCCGGTAATGTTTTTTAAAAAAAATCATATTCCGCCGGTAATATTTTTTTTTTTAAAAAAAAATGTTTTTGAAAATTAATTTTAAATTATTAAAATTTAAAATAAAAATTAATTTAATAATTTGAAAATAATATTTAAATTTGAAAATCTTTTTTAACAATTTGAAAATTATTTTAAAAACGGTAATTTTAAATATTTTAAAATTAAATTATTGAAATTTTAAAATCTTTTTTAACAATTCGAAAATTATTTAACAAACGATAATTTTAAATATTTTTAAATTAAATTATTGAAATTTTAAAATTATTTTTAAAAAACCGTAATTACTTTTAAATTATTTAAAAGACCGTAAAACGTTTTTTGAATGTCAAATTAAACGAGAAATAAATTATCAATAGATAAATAATCAAACCAACAAAGCAGTAATTAAATTTAAATTATCCATACAAATTAAATAACTAATAAAACCAACAAAGTCACAATTAAATTATCCAACAACAAACCACTAATAATAAGGCCTATTTGGGTTCGGGTTGCTGTTGGGATCCAACTGTAAAAGCTCTGTCGTCCAATCATCTTCTTCATCGTCATGCTGTTGGGGTTGTGGTTGACGTGGCTGGGTCTGAAATTGCTGGGACGGTTGTTGAAATTGCTGCGGGGAGACATGGTGTGGCTGACATGCTTGGGTCTGAAATTGTTGTTGGCGGGGCTGCGATTGAAACTGCTGATGGGCCTGAGGCTGGAATGGCTGCGGTGGAGAGTTTAAATCGAGGCACGGCTGACCATATGGGTATGGCAGACAGTTGAAGGCAGGCTGCTCATAGTTAAATAAACATAAACATTTTTCAATTAAAATTAAAAATAAATTAATAATTTCGAAAATATCTATTTAACTAACTAATATTAACTATATTAATAGTGATTTTAAATTTAATTATTTAACTAATACAAAATAATATTTACTATCACATATCTTCTTATTTATTTTTTTAAATAAACATAAACAGTTTTCAATTAAAATTAAAAATAAATTAATAATTTCGAAAATATCTATTTAACTAACTAATATTAACTATATTAATAGTGATTTTAAATCTAATTATTTAACTAATACTAAATCAAATAATAATTACTATTAATAAAGTAACTAATAATATTTAACTAACTAATATTAACTATATTAATAATAATAATTTCGAAAATATCTATTTAACTAACTAATAATATTTACTATTAATGCAAAATTTTAAGTTTACATTTAAAACTAAAGTAACAATTTAGAAAATATCTTTTTATTACAGAATATTAATTGTAGTAATTTTTTCGCTTAACTAATTAATTTCGAAAATATCTTTTACCTAATTAATTTCAAAATATCATTTGAATAATTAATTTTAAATCTTTTTCCTAAACAATTTCGAAAATATCTTTTAAATTTTAAATAATAATAATTACAATCTTATAACATCAAATAATTTTTTTCGTATTACCAAATCAAAAAACAGTTTTTAACTAAATAATAATAATAACTACAATTTTAAATCTTTTTTCTAAATAATTTCTAAAATATCTTTAAATTTAAATAATAATAATTATAATCTTATAACATCAAATAATTTTTTTTTGTATTGCCAAATCAAAAAACACTTTTAACCAAATAATAATAATAATAATAGGTATAATTCATTACTAACCTAGGTGCCGAGAAGTCTCTGACTTAATGTTAGTATCTTCGAACAAACTCAACCAAATTGCAGAGAACTCTTCAACTTTCCCCCAAATTCAAGCCATACCTAAACAAATAATATCAAAATTAGTAATTAATAACTCATATTAAAAAACACTGTCACATATAAATTACATTACATATACAAACCACAACATACCTTCAGTAAAAATCTGAAAAAATTTGACAAGAATTGCTAAGTATGAAAGAAGAGAGAATTAGAGAAGAAGAGAGAATTGAGAGAAGAATAGAAGAGAGAATGGGAGAATGAGAGAAAAAGAAACGGTTGAAAGCCATAAGTAAGCGTTTTAAAGACCGTTGAGCTTACCGGTGGATAATTATAGCCGTTGCACGCTTACCGGCGGAAAATTTGCATTGGAGACCGAACTAATAATTACCGGCAGAATCTGATTAAATTTGAATTTAATTTTTTAAAAAAATATTCGCATAAAGCCGCCGGTAATTGACATTTCCGGTGGATTTTAATGTAGAAGCCGCCGGTAATCTTCCGGCTTGCTTTCCGCCGGAAATGTTAGGAAATTCCGCCGGTACACTTCCGGCTATTCTATATTCCGCCGGTAATGTCAATACAATCCGCCCGCATAAGATCATCATTTGCCTAATCCGTCGAAACTTTGAAATCCGCCGGAAATTTACCGGCGGATAAAATCCGTCGGAAATTAGCCGCCGGTATATTGCGGAAATCTTGTAGTGAGTAAATTTTGAAACATTCTAAGAAATAAGGTAGTTATAGAAATTAATTTTTATTTTTAATTTATCACATAATCCTCGTGGGAATCCTTATTACCAACATTTTTCATAGGAATGTTTGCATGTGAATGTTAGAGGTTATTAGAAGTTATCTCACTCCTAGGAATCCGCATCCCAAAGGAATAATTTTTTCAAACTTGTAACAAACATGAGAATGTTCGTTCCTAACCAATGAATTCCCAAGAATCTTAGTTTTAGACTTGAAACAAACGCTCCCTTACTTCTAACTTTACTTCTTTCATTATGAAAGTACACCCTATGAAAGTACACCATCACCTAAGTTTGTTCTTAGAAACCGTGATGTTTGTGGGATGGGGAAAAACCAAATTTGGGTCACGTGCATATGGAGACATCATCATTATAGTTTTCCAGAAAATCAACTTGGGCACATGGACCCATAAAGATGAGTTACTACTTGAGTTAATGATGACACTAAAGGACAAAGGTGCTAGTCTATAAGACAAACCTATAAGTAATAGGTGCTAGTCTATAAGTAATAGGTGATAGTTTAGGTGCTAGTCTATTGCCTATTGTGTCTTAAGGTGTATGTACTATGTTGAATATTACTGAGGGCTTAGGCAAGACGTGCTAAGATTATACCGTAGGAGGAGATCTAATAATACTAACAACTTCCTTTAGGGATTATAACAAAATTTATAGTTCTATTATCACACACACAGGCTTCCTTGATAGAAAACTACGATCCATGGAAAGCTTCAGTAATCATTATTTTCATCTTGCATTAATGTATTTGGACAATTATCAAATGCTAAATTGCCAAAAGAATACATATTACAAATTTTTATGACGAAGCAAACCACTTTTTAATGATGTAAAGAATATGGCCTTCTAGTACATTAATTCCACCACTCCAAACACCTACACTACTACGGATCTATTACATCTAGAAAAGAGGGAAACACTTTTAAATTTTTTAAATGAAAATCATAGGAAACAATTTCAAAAGATTGTATTTGCTAAAGGACAAAATATTTTATCCCCAAATTCCATTTTAGAGTGACCTCTCCCTATAACCGACAAACAAAGATCCTCTCTCTTCATCAACATCTCTCCTAAAGAACAAACCTTTTATCAAGACGGTGGGTTTTAGATTCCTCCATTTTTTCTTGCTTGATAACTCCTAAAGCCTTTGGAAGAGTAGGAAGTTTGAGTGTCGTCTATTTATCTAAGCAAGTAGACAAAAACGAAACATGAGTAGTTAAATCCACGTGTAATTTTAATGATTAAAGCGACTGTTATAAATTTTTATTGAATACACAAACAGGAAAATGTCCATTCAATAATCAAGAAGATAATTACCCAAGAAAATGGATTTCCAAAAAGTACCCAAAAAAAAGTTCTAAAATCAGTATTTTGACTACTTAAATAGACTCAGAAGGATCCCATTCTAACCTTTCCTGAAGTGTTCGACTGGAAAAACCATGGGAAGGTGATGTGTGGTTGAAATTTGGTTACAAGCACGTGATGATTCCCATAATTTCATTAAGTTATCATGTGGGAGGACTTCATTCTATTACCATCATGTGACCAAAGGTGGTGTATTGTTCAATTAGGCCGTATACCGAAAGAAACAAAACACAAAAGAGGGACGTGTCAATATATGATTCCATATTTGGTTTTAATGATGGACACTTAAGATACACAAATCCACAATCCACAACAAATTCCATATTTGTGTATCTTAAGTGGGGTCCATCATTAAAACCAAATATGGAATCATATATTGACACATCCCTCTTTTGTGTTTTGTTTCTTTCGGTATACGGCCTAATTGAACAATACACCACCTTTGGTCACATGATGGTAATAGAGTGAAGTCCTCCCACGTGATAACTTAATGAAATTATGGGAATCATCATGTGCTTGTAACCAAATTTCAACCCAAAAAACTTTGTACGTAAAACCTGAATTCAACTCATTTAACCTTTGCATCTCTCCTTTCCTTCACAAATTCCTTCACAATCGTACACTTTACCTCCAATTTGCATGGGGATTTCATTTTCATCATGTAATCTCCCGCTTATCAAGTTGATTTTCAACCTTGTATTATATGGGCGGGATAATTTAGTACGTATGAAGTACTTGGCTAGTTAGAAAGAAAATAAAATGATTTTCAAATTACAATGTCATATAAAACAAATTGGAGATTCCATTATCATATCACTCATACTAATAAACCCATTTATTAGAAACTGATTGTTAAATTGATGAGAAATCACTTAAAATATCATCCTTAAGAATCAAGGATATTATAATGGCATAATTAAATCAAGTATGAGTTAGATTATCATAATATTCCAATGATATATTGCTTAAGTGAAACTATAGATGTATGGCACAACTTCTAGCCAAAGGTTAATTAGGGCATTTTTTAAGAAACATTGACCGAGCACGCGAGATAAGTGAGTCCATCACATAACTCAATCGACTTGTTAAAATTTTACGACCAATTTTACAAACAACCTAAGAGAAATGGGCCTGAAGTCCCCAAGAGTGGACAGACCTCGAATCTTGGGAATGCGAATAACGAAGTTTAATTAGCTAGGAAAGGTTTTAATACATCACTTCAAAGAAAAGAAACCAAAACATAGAAAAAACATCTAAATCCTATGGTTATGGCTGTCCATACCAGCTTTCAAAAACCCCAAAATGTCATGATCAAACCATGAGTTGTCAAACATGATCTGCAAAACATCTATGTGGTCTTAACCTAGTGCCACCATAATCATCCTCAAAATACTGACCAACCTCCTCGATGGGCTATCTAAACTGATTCACTGGCATGACTAAAATCAATACAAAACCACGACTCCTACTCCAAATTCCCACTATGATCTAGAGAACCTCTGGTTCATAGGAACTTGTCGAACTGTGCCCACTGTCCACTTAAGATCACTAGATTCCTAGGTGGTACCTCAAGAACCCTCTGTGTGTACTAGTGACGCTTGGCTCTAGTGTCACCTACCCTCTGCCTGAGAGGTTGTGCTTGAATGAAATAATGATGAGTCACCTCGTCAACTTTCCAAATGTGATGGAAAGGAAGCGTTTGAGTTACTCAAACATCTCTCATCCATTTGGTCTGGGTAACCCACAACATCGTAGATGTAGGTGGCTCTTTCGGTATAGATCGACATACCCCACTCTGCGTCGATTTTCCAGCCAACTTCTTGTAGGTCCTCATAGAGAATCTGAAGGTCGTACCACCTCTAGGGGAGAGGAACATGCTTTGTAACGATCTCTTGAGGCTCATTCGCGTTTCCAAATAAAAACAATGTCATTGTTCTCATTGGAGTAGTCAAACGATGACAGTTGGTGGTTGTGTGACTTATGACACTTGGAACACTTTGACTTATGACACTTATGACTTATGATATTGTTCTTATAGCAAAACAATGTTCTGCTATAAGAACAACTTGTTAGGGTCGATAACCTAAACTTCATTTAACCTTACTTCGATGAGTAGCCAAACGCTGACTATTTAAACCTAGTAGATTTTGGGTCACCCTACACACATTTAAATAACTTTTAAAGCTAATTATCCTGATGTGTGCAACATCTTTCCCCCCACTTGTACTTGATCTGACAACACCTCTACAGTAGAAACCCTAACTCACACCGCACAAACCGAAATATTCTAACTCGATATATTAGTTCTCCTAGTCCTAGATGCTCTTCAAAAATATATATGCTAGATACTATAAATATAAGAGAGAATCTGAAGTAATCTTACGAAAATGTTAGGATTGATTTCATGATCGTGGGGTTAGCTAAAGAAAGTAATTGTGAGGAATGAGGATTAAGATTCCATTTAAATCATCATAGACAATAACCAATATGGGGACCAAAAACCTAGTCATATGGCATTGACACGGTCACTTGCATTGTGCCCCATGTCTCAATTGTCATCATCCTTCTTAAGAATGTATTGAAGTTTTATTTGTGGATGTCCTCACGAATAGACACCACTTTGGTCTATGGTATCACACGAATGAAAAAAGTATATATTGTAGTCTTATTTATAAGATAGCAATAACATGGGGCTAAAATTCAAAGAGATCATACCAATAAAACATGACAACAACCAAATTGAGCATAAAATTGTAGCTTTTAGCTTTATATGATGAGGTTACATAAATTTGTATTCATGAAATTCAATTTATATTTCATGTAGCACAACGACAAAAAATTATCACTTATGAAAATCAAATTTAGGTACGTCTTTTATTTCATATTAATTCCGTGTAAATAAAGCTATCAAAATAGTGATGGTAAAAACTGTATTTGTCGGAATTTATACGACGTAAAATTTAGCGACAGAATTATAAATGTATTTCACATTTTTTGTTGTTAATTTCTCCTTTTTAATTTCACTCTTTTAGTAGTATATTATTATTATTATTAATTACAATATGTTTTTTAGGCACGGTAAATGTTAACTATATTTTATTTACCAAAAAATGTTAACTATATTTTTTTACTTTTTTTAAAAGGTTTGGAATTTTTTACTGTATTGTACCATTATATTATACTACATATGTCTTTTTCTTTTGGAAAAAGATTATACTATGTCGATGTTTATCAATATGAATATGAAAGCACTGTGAAAAAAAAAACATGTTTTTTTACACGTAAAAAAAAAAACATGAGTCATTCGCATAATGCGTTTGTTTTTGCCTTTTCAAAACTTTTGTTTTTTGCATAATATCGAAGTAAGAGCATCTCCAGCGGGAGGTGCACACAGAGTTCGCAATCTAAAGAATGCACCATTTTGAGGAGATCACTGTTGGAGCAATCTAGTTGGCAGCCACGGTGTCGCTACGGGTTCGCAATGACGCACCCCATTCTTAAAAGCGGTTGGAGAAATTGAAAAAAAAAAAGAGCAGAATCAACAAATAAACATAGTTTCTCAATTGCATTCATGGCAGAACAAAATCAACAGAACAAATTGAAGATCAAGGAGAAAAAATTACAAATTTGTTTTAGAATATTTTTTTTAACTAAAAATACAAAAAAAAAAAAGAATAATAGTAACAATTCATCGTCTTCATTCTTCACCACTAATATAGATCTGAGAGAAGAAGAAAAACAAAAATGCCATACATGGAAGATGAGATAGATCTGTATATATGAGTGAGTATCGAGAGAAATGAAAGTTGAGGAAATGAGAAAGAAATCAAAGTTGAGAGAAATTGAGAGAGAAATAAAAGGGGAGTAACAATGGAAGGGTCTAGAATGAGAGAGAAAGTAAATATAAATTAAATATTTTAATGACATTTTCATTTTAATCACCCTTGGAGCAAAATTTAAGCTAAATGCTTTAAAGCTGAGCTGTCGAGATGGGCCCAGTAAAAATGATTTATGAACCCCTTATACCAGATCGCCGCTGATGATGCTCTAACTATTGTCTGAAACATCTTTGTAGTTATGGAACCAATAAACCCACGTAAAACACACTTTGTCTTTTAAACGCAAAGAAAATGGAATATTTAACAATAAAGTTCCTAATAAGATAGAGATTTAAATATAATTAATTATTAATTATAAATTCTACCCAAAAATATAAGTTCTTTTTAACACTATTTGCAAGATGGGAATATTCAATATTCTGCATCAAAAGATTTTAACGAGATCTGCTTCCTTCTTTACAAAAAAAAACTTCATGAAACTAAAATATATAAGTACTTGAGGAAAATCAAATAAAACGATTAATTGAAAAGAAACTATTTCTTTTGCTTTTAAAATGTTTACTTCCCAAATATATATATATATATATATATATATATATATATATATATATATATATATATATATATATATATATAACACTTTTCAACCTTTTTCTAGTGCTAGTTGAATATAAAAAAATACTAATTAATTTTCTTACTAATTGTATTAATTAAAAGACTCAAGTCTAGCTGAGGCACAAGAGGTGCCTAGCTAGAATAGTACGAAGTCTCTCCTATGAGTAAACACCACCAAGTCAAGAAAAATGATGATAGACACTATAAGAAAAACGTCAAATAGAGACGAATCTTTCGATTGCTATATGGGAAAAATTGATCTCTACAATGTTTAGGAATCAATCAACAACCAGCAACAAACGGTTGATAAACCATTGCTCACTAATTATTAGTGATCGATTTTGTGATTGAAATGTTAACAACCAATCACACTACAACAGATTTACCCAATGGACAGCGATTTTTTTCCATCTATGGGCAACGCTTTTGAGTGCTGCTGAACGTGGCGTTGCCGATTGTACTCCAACAATGGGCAGCGCTCCCTAAAAAGCGCTACCCATTGCCAAACACGTTCTCAGATAGGCAGCACTCTCTAAAAAGCGCTACCCATTGCCAAACGTGTCATCAGATGGGAAACACTTCCTAAAAAACGCTGCCCATTGCCCCAATACGTCCTCCTTTAGGCAGCACTTCCCTAAAAGCACTGCCCATTGCCCAAACTTGTCCCCCTATAGGCAGCACTTCCTTAAAAGCGTTGCCCATTGTTTAATTTTTTTTTATTTTTTTTTCTGTTCTTGTGTATTTTCCTTTTTATATTTGCAACAAAAAAAATTAAATCATACATCCAAAATATTTTTTAATAGTGATATCTATGAATTTGTTGTATTTAAACCTGAATTAAATCATACATCCAAAAAAAAATATATCACACATCCAAAATACATCCAAAAAATTAAATCATACATCCAAATTAAATCATACATCCAAAAATTAAATCATACATCCAAAATTAAATCATACATCCAAAATAACAAAACATGAATTTTTTGTATTTAAACCTAGCCTTGTAATGAGCATCAGAAAAATCTAGTCCAAATGACTTATCTGCCCCGACACTACAATAGTAAAGGACCCTGAAAAGTAAAGTAATAACTCATTAACTCCTCTTTCTGAAATTCACAAACTCATGTGAAATTTGAAATGACATCAAAAAGAAGTGGCATTACCTGAGGACCGGGATAACCACCTACGGGCCAACCTAAAGGCCATTTCACATCTGTTTGATGTAAGGTGTACTCTTGTTCTATTCGATACCTTTGAACAAACAATATAC
Source organism: Oxytropis ochrocephala (assembly GCA_020916435.1). NCBI lineage: Eukaryota > Viridiplantae > Streptophyta > Magnoliopsida > Fabales > Fabaceae > Oxytropis > Oxytropis ochrocephala. The sequence continues at coordinate 119,844,573 of CM037088.1, forward strand.
AACATCAGCATGTTTTCTGTTAAGATTATAATTCAACACCAGAATTTCAGTTATCTTGTATTGTAGCAAGTGATTAAATGAAGAAGGAAAACTATATAATTTCATCACAGTTCTAGAAAACATGTATATATAGGGTTAACATGAATAGCATGAGATATATAAAAGGACAACAATGGTAGGAAAACATGAATCAGCAACTCCAAAGGCACAAATACACAATTTCATCACAGTTCTAGTAACTAAAGCAATTGACTATCAATAAGATTAGTTAATCATAATAAAAATGGAACACTTCAACACTCATATTCTTACACTACATAAACAATAGTAAAAGATAATCAAAAAATGTTAAGAAAGAGGACATAAAAGCATGTCAAACAATCTTAATAGGCATAGCAAAACAATCTCAGCTTGACTTTTAATCAAACAGCTAGCATTCAACCATATTTATGGATCAACTCTTAGCCAAACTATGCATACTACGACACCAATAAAAACATAGTAGAAGACAGCACCAAGAATGAGGCCTCTAGAGACCAAGTGAGATCACGGTGAAAGACAGGGTAAGTGAAATTCACAGAAGATCAAATCTGAAATACCAAATGCTGGGAAAATAGTATGGACCATATTAAATATTAGCTCAGAAATATTATTCAAAAGTACGTCACAGACATGCTTAAATAGTATGGACCATATTAAATATTAGCTCAGAAATACCAAATGCTGGGAAAATAACACACAGATGCTATCAAAGATGGAGAGGCAAATTTGGTAAATATTGTCAACATCCAGAAGAAAATTTGGTAAAGATTGTCAACATCCAGAAACCATGAAAAATTCAAAAGTATGCAATCAAAAACTAAAGCAAGAAAGAGAAACATAGAGGTGAGACCATAAAGTGCAAGAGAAACATAATTCACACTAAGTTCATGCTCCAACACAGAAGATGGTTGAGCACTTAAAAGCAAAAAATATCCTCTCTAATAATTTCGTAGGCTACTGGTATAAGTCATTGTAGATGACAAAAAGGATATTAATTAGTTTTTAGCACTATATATAAGCATCAAAAACTCACCCATCTCAAAACCCCAACCACCGGAGCACCCTCTCACATAATATCAATTGTGATTCTTAACCGTATATACCAAGTTAATGATGATCCAGATGCATCGTCGATCCTAAAAGTAGCGCAATTAACAATACCAATTAAAAACAAACAATGCTTAAGCTCCCAAAAAACCATGTTTTTGTTTCTTCTCATGTACAAATACATGCATACTCCCTACGGTCTTATGTATAAGGAAAAAAGGTCGAATCAATATTAATTGAAATAAGCTTAAATGTATAAAAGTAACCAACATAGCAAGATGTAACTTCAGCTTAAACCAAGCAATTTTGAAGCCAACATAATAATACATTCCCCCAATCTAACTGAATGATTGCAAATGAATGATATAAAAGGACGAATGAAGCCAACAAATTAGGAATAGGAGGTTAGGGTTTGGATTGATGTTGTCAAATTGGGAATAGGGGTTAGGGTTTCGAGTTAATCAAAAATTAGGGCTTTTGTGTTAAATAGAAGTAGAAAAGAAGTAGAGTAGAAGCAGAACACTTACCCTTGAGGAGAAAGAAGAATAGCTTTACTATTTTTGTGGTGGTTGCCGATTTTAGGGAGGAGGAGTGGTGGGAGAGGAAGGGTGAGAGGGAACAGAGGAGAGAAGGTCGTAGGTGAAGGGTGGAGGAGTGAAAAAGAGGGCAGCAAAGGGCGGAGGAGCTCGGAGGAGGCTGGAAGAAGGCGGAGATTGAGGGAGAAGAAAGTGTGGGTGTGTGAGGGTTTGAGAGAAGTGAGGTTTGAGAGAAGACAGTGGGCATGCGAAGAAGCGTTGGGTATTGGGAACGCGTGACCTAATACCCAACGTTTTTTAAAAAGCGCTGGGTATTGGGAGAACGCGAGAAAGTTTCTTCGTGAATCACACAAACTACGTGAGTCATAATTTAACAAAATGGGAAAATAATGCAGAGTGTATGCCCAATAAAAACCTTTTGTGATGACCTCGCAACATAATTTGTCGTGATGCATTTCCCTTGTATTCTATTCCATGTAGAGTTTGCTAAATATAGAAGAGCACACACATAGGAACGAGTTACAAAACTTGCTATATGTACAATATTGATAAGATATATAAAACTAACTTGTCTACCACTACGACTACATATTATATGCTTGTTTCCACAAGATGGATGTGAAATGCACCAACATTGGGTTGGTTGAGGTGTTAAGTGATCGATATTGTTACCATTTGTGAAGAGAACATGGTTCGTTTTTATGGCGACTAATTTGGAAAACTAGATAGGGTTAGTTTTTGCTTCGTATATATTCTCATAATCAACTCAAAGAGTCAGAATTTGTGAGGATACCTTGAAATACCATTAAAGAACCGAATACCATAATTCGGTGATTAAAAATATGTGGAATTTTTTTTCCTTCAACATCTCCAATTTAATTATCTCCTTTTTTCAACGAAAGAAGCCTCATTGAAATTTTCTAATTTTAAAAAAAAAAACGTCAAGAAGGAAAAACAGTATTTCCTCTGACTTTACCGTGTTATTATTTTCCCTTTATGAAAAGAAAGAGATGAATTAATCTCATATGACACCTCTCAACACTACAAACACTATCTAAAATTGGTTGGTAGCCATTTTACAAAGGTAAACCATGCTTCCATCATTTTTTCTAACTTGGTTCCAAATCGTGGGTCACCCCCCACAAACCACAAACCCTAGCTTCAATCAAAACCATATATTGCTTTGGCCCATTTTGATCGTTTCCACAATACAAACCACTTATGAGATACCAAGCATGACGATTGATTGCACTTTCATGCCTATCCATTTAACTATTGCTGCACGATTTTCATATAAAGAAAATGATTCAAAATCATTGAAAATTTCATGCTTCACGTACCATTTTATCTTGATTGGATTTATATTAACCCACAAAGAGACTTGTAAATGTCGGTTAATATTAAATTAATCTAAAGATACTTTTTGCTATCGTCATCAAACTTTATTAATCATATATACTAAGATTTAGATAGGCAAAACTTTCACATTCATATATATATACTAGAATGCTTGTGTTTAGGCTCATTATGTTAGAGCTCATAAAAAGTATGCATAGCCTAACTTAAAAAAATTAAGATGCTTATAACGAATTACGTACACTAATAATTAGTTGCTGATAATTAGGACAAAATGATATAAATGTGAACAAAAAAGAGATTATATGATTAATGGTAACTGGTAACTAGTAACCCTATTCTATGCTCAGCTGATTCATTGGAGGGAGAGATGTTTTGTTAAATTTGACCTAATAAAGGTGGCGATTTTACTATTCAAAAAGTAAGTTACTTCCAAAATGGAATAAGTATATTATTTAATTAGTACTAGGTTAGCCATAAACTATATATTAATATTATTTAAAGGTAAATTGTGTGCATGAAGGCGAGCAGGCGCACACGATTAGTTATATATATATATATATATATATTCTCCAAAACAATCTTTATCTTTTCTTCTAAAATATTACTAGTGAGCATCTACTCTAATATAATAAAATTATATGCTAGTAATTTTACATTTTTAGACATCTTAAAATTTTGATATTTGTCACAAATTAGGGGAGGTGAAAAAATGCTATGAATGCTTGCTTTGAATTTTTCGCGGTGGAGCAATTTCTATGCATTGTCAACACTTGCAAGAAGAAAATCACTAAAATTTATTTACATAAAATTGCAGCGTTGCTACGAGATTAGCTTTGTTTAGAAGGGTATTCTCCAAAAAATGATGTTGTTGATTTCTGCATAAAAGCGCTGGAGCATTTGTTTGTGACTTTGTTTTTGCTTTTTGATTTGATTGCCTCAAAAATATAGTAACTCATTTTGGGAATTTGGAAAACTAAGAAGGGTAAAAGACAAAGAGGGGTCAAGCATTATATGGATGGCGATAGTTTGGAGTTTATGGAGGCACTGCTTCAAAGGTGTTTTTAAAACTTTTCTGTTTTTTTAAAAATTGTTTTTTTTAAACTTTTCTATTTTTATTATATTATTTTAAAAAAACAGATTTTTTTAAAAAGTTTTTTTCATACTTTTTTTCCCGAATTTTTTTTTTGAGTTTTATTTTGTCTAAAACATTAAAACAGAATTTTCATTTTTTACTCAAAATAAATTAGTCACTATTTTTATAATCTACTCAAATAACTAAAATTAATCGTTTCTTTTGACAACGATAAAATTAATGATTTTAACAACTATCCATTGTCAAAAAAAGACGCACCTTTAACAAAAGTTTAAAAATTAAGATTACACTCAATAATTAAATAATCTGTAATATATACTATTTACTATCTCTCTATTAAAGTCGCTGAATTTAATCACTGCGAATTGTAAAAAAACTTTAACCTCTACCAAAAATTACAAAATAGTAACTTTTTATAATTAAATGAATATGATTAAATTATATAAATAAATAAGTCATAATACGTGACAACGGGAGCGACAACGTAATTAATTAGACGAATATGATTTAATTAATATTAAATCATATAGAAAAATATGAGTTAAAATGTGGCAACAGGAGCGACAACGAGGGACTGACAATGAGAGCTGCAATGGGAGAGACAACGAGAGTGGCAATGAGAGAGATAAGGAGAGCGCCAACAGGAGTGTCAACGAGAATGAAAACAGGAGAGCCAATGGGGATTCATATTTTACCTCTAATGTCCAAATACGTTGTTATGGATCAATGTAATTCTGATTGTCAACAGAGATTCATATTTCACTTTGAATTTCAAATCATACATTTTGGACATTGTTCACAACTTATGAATATCTTCCAAATTACTATTATGAGTTCATAGCAATACACAGACCATGCAGTATGCACGGGTAAAATACTAATGTATATAAAAGAGAAGTATAACCAACATGATGTGACACATCATGGGAGATATTTGGGTTCCTTATCATTTGGTCTTCAATTCAATCTATGTGAGTGCGTATGGAAAAACATTTTCTCGGAGAGGTCGATCCCTTAAATTGATCTTTGAGACCTCAAATGATTAGTCTCCACCGTTGTCATGGAGGATACATTGGTTTAAACAAAAAAAAAAAGTATAAGAAGTCCATAAGAAGCCGTTAGACAATCTCCAATGGGGTAGTTTGTAGATAATTTATTTTGAGTATCATAAAGTTATCTTCACTTGTCACATTTTTTTAGCAAAGTTCGATGCTAGTCCAATATTTTTAAATAGGCTTAACTAAAATTTTGGTCTCCCTATTTTATTAAATTCACAATTTTAGTTCTCATATTTTATTTTTTGCAGTTTTAGCCCATCTATTTTATCAAATCCACAATTTTAATCACCCTATTTTACTTTTCGCAATTTGGTCCCCCATTTTTATCAAACCTGGAATTTTAGTCCTCCCATTAAATTGCCATCCAATTTTTTACAGAAGCACAAATGTGGGAGACGTGTGTCGTGTAGGCGTAATCATTGAATGTTGACGTGGCAAATACATGTCATGCTGACAAACAATGATATACAAAATATACACTTAGTAATCTTGATTTAGTCTAATAATATACAAAATATATAAATGAAGATATAAATGTGTGAACACCCAATGATTACGCTAGCATGATACACATCGGTCACGTCAGTATTTTCGTCAACAATTGGAAGGCAAATTAATAGGGGGACCAAAATTACAGATTTGTTAAAACAAGGATCAAAATTGTGAGGAAAAAAATAGAGGGAGTAAAATTAGGGGACCAAAATTGCGAAAAATAAAATGAGTGGACTAAAATTACGAATCTGATAACATAAGGGGACCAAAAGTACATTTAAACTTTTTAAATATTTGTAGTTCGCTCCCATAGTAATCCCATATCCTGACTCCGCCCCTGCCCACATGTCAACTATAATAGTATTTGTTGGAAAGTTGGTTGGTGCAAAAGGTAATTTAAAATTGTTAAATACTTAAAATCTCTTCTCTAAGAGCATCTCCAATGGTGAACTAGTATTTTTTTAGCAGCAATATTTGGTTCTTAAATGGGGTCCATTCATCCATTTAACAACTAAATTCAATATTTGCTCCAATGGTAAATCTCTTAAGAACCCACTTTGGGTCCCACAACTACATCCAATATTTGTTTTAAGTATTGTTTACCTCTCTCTCTCTTTCTCCTCAAAGGCAAATAAAAAATTATTTTTTAAGAGCATCTCCAATGGTGGTACTTAGAGCATCTCGAATGGTGGTACATACAGAGCACTTAAGTGGTACCTATTAGGTACTACCATTGTAGAGAAAAATAAATGGGTACTTAGAGCATCCATAATGGGGGTTCTTATCTCTTAAGAGTTAGAATGGGTACCCCCATTGTGGAAATTGAAAAAGGGTACCTATTGGGATGAAACTCTTAAATAAGAGACTCTCTCTCCTTTGATGTATGGAACACGCGTTTACTTTTCATTAAACTATTGTTAAAACGAAAAATGATAAAAAGTTAGTGGGACCAATTTAGTAAATTTTGTTGGGATTTTGGGTTGGAGAGATGGAGTTCTTATATAAATTTTACTATTAAAAAATTATAAAAGTGAGATGTGTACAAATGAGACCCATTTAAGTACTCAATTTGGGCATTTCCATTGAGGATGCTCTTATTGAGACTGAGTTCCTATACAAGAAATTTCTCTTAAATCTAAATGTGGGTCGATGTGTTAGTTTTTTTTATCAAATAATGAAACATAATTACTACTGGTACTCATTTAAAAAATTTGTTAAAAAAATTAAGAAATTTGTTGTAGACACTGGGTTGGAGGAGTTGGGTACCTATTAAATTTTTTTTAACAAAACAAAGGGATATGAAGTGTCGTTAAAACTTTCTGGTGCAAAACCCTCTTTAGGAAAAAACAGTCAGGAGGGAAGTGTACCCCCCTACAATTTATTGATAAAAAAAGGAAAAACATACAAAAGACATGGGGACTAGGCCAAAATCCATGAACAAAATAGTAATACAACCAAAAGGAAAAAATAGCAATCCTATTAAAATGAGTTAGTCCAAAAAAATTAAAATTGACATGCAAAAGCATCACTAAAACGACTATCATCCTAGTTGGGTATCTATTAAGTACTAACATTAAATAATATTTAAAAAGTGATGTGTAAGTATGGGATTAGGTACCTAAATGAAAAAATATCCTTTGTGGATGCTCTTACGGAGTACTTAAGTGGTAATTATTAGATAAAAAAAATCAAAAGCCTAGGCATATTGCTTGGAACAAGTATCTATATGGTGAGTACAATCGGGAATGGATCATCTTATATTATTTTATCTTATGTATATCTATAAGAAGAGGAAAAAATGTGTTTAAAATATAATTTTTTGACAAAATGTGTTTAAAATATTAAAAAATTGCAATAAGAAAATTTAATATTGGCATTAAAATTATAACAAGTGCTAATCTCCAGCGATCGCAAAATGGTGTTGTTACTGGTGAGGATGACCATCATATTTAGAGGAGAACGCTTCTAAATCTGACTTGCCTTCACCTACAAGCAACATCATTCTACACGCAAGGATCTAGATCCAATCATAACAACTATTTTTTTTTCAAATAGAGAATCAATCCGTACAATGTTTCTTTGAGTGAGTACCAGAACATGCACTAGTCCTTGGGATAAGGGACACAATAGATAGGAAGGGTCTAAAACTCTATTCTATAAAGAAGGGTTTTAAATTAATTTGTCCCTATAAAACTCTATAAAGAAGAGTTGGAGTGAACAATACAATACATGATCCATGATTCAGATTGATCACTTTGAACAAAAGTGTTGTACAACATTAATCCCAATACAATTTAAAGTGAAGTGCCCCATCATCCATGGCAATGGCAGATCGAGTTATATGGTCCTGTCTCCAGCATCTATAAAAGAGAACCAAAGCACTACTCACTAGTCTAGTCTACACTCTTTTTGTTTTCACCTTATATTATAAAGGAAAAATCTGTAAATTGACTAAATTCCATTTCTGTTTTCTTTGCTTTTCTTTTCTTTTTTTTTTTTCCCTTCTTTTGAAAAAAGCTAGGAACCAAGGGGATTTGAGAAATGCAATGTTTTTACATTGATGATTGGACATTTCTTTGGTACATTAAAGAAGTTTATTTCTTTTTTCTTTGTCTTTAGACGATTGACAAGTACCACCTAAATTCACATACACAACTGTAACGTCTGAGTTCAAACTCGAGTAATGATATCTAGCCTAACAATATTAACTTTTTCCAGCTAAATTGGGTCTTACGGATTGAAGTTTATTACTATTGACAAGCTAAAACACGTTTTGTTATATATATGATGAGAATTTAGGGTACTCAAGACTATGAACAATCTTTTGTCACAAAAAGACTATGAACAAAAATCAATTCACCATACATTGAGTCTAAACAACATCATTTATTGGCTTTAACCACTATCACCAACCGGTGAATCTATCTAGCAAAGGGAGGGACCTCTACTGGCGATAGTACCATCATCCCCTTGTCATGTTTTCAAAAAGGTCAAGTTAGGCCTCAAAACTAGACCTATTACAAACCAAATTCAAGCCTAACAGTTTCAACATAGGTCGGGCTCAACAGCTCAGGCCTTGCAAAGTCCAACTCGGCTCAACATATTCCCACCCCTAATTATAAACTTGTTACTTGCATTATAGGAAATTTGACACAATCAATGTAATAAATTTGACACAAAGATCTCATCTTTTCAAGTTATCAATAGTGCAAAAATGCCTGAATATTACACTAATACAAAGTTAATAACATTTTAACCTCCAATAAGCTCTTTAAAATATTTTATACATATGTATTTAACTAAACTTCCTAAAAAATTTATCAGAGAAAATTTTTAATCAAACTATTTATCCAAACACTAAACTATGCTTAAACAAAACCTTACACATTTTTGGCTGTTAAAAACCACTTGCTGATAACAAAGTTGAATTAAAACCTTATCCCTCACAGCAATTACCAAAGGAATGAAATGTAAAATTTGCACGGCTGGTGCAAATTTCGAAACCAAGTGACATTATCTCTTTTTAATCAGCTTAGATGACAAATAAACACCACAAACACACTCCACAAGATCACATTCAGGAGTTGGCATTTCCATATTGCTCAAACTGCCAGTGCAGCCAACCGTGAGGGACAATCACATTATCTTTTTAATAACATTTCAAATTAGCCAGAGAATTTTATCATTAGTAAGTTAAGGCTTTAGGAATCACTGAAATTTAACATTGTGTAGTCAAAACTCAGAATAATGCCCAAAACCTAGTGCAAATAAAGGAGACTGAAAATTTCATGCATTAAAATGCATCTGTGATAAAAATAAAATAAAAGTTACTTGTTTGTTTCCCAATGAAAACTGAGATTTTTCTATATCTAATTTAGTTTAGTTGAGAGATGGTACACAAATGTGTAGAAACTACTCATCAGCCCTTCAGAAACTTGTAGTCCAATTGAGGTGACCCAATTGTGGTTGCTGATATGCACCAACCTGTGGTCCTGGAGAAGCTGCAGCTACACCAACTCCAACTCCATTATTGGCCAAGTGATGATGTGGAGCTTGCTGTGGAGGAGTATGAGTATGATACATACCAGCAGGAGGGAACTGCATGTGATTGTGAGAAGATTGAGCTGCTGCTGCTGCAGCATTGAAAGAAGCATGACCATGATGATGACCATGACCATGTTGTGATGGCATGAATGCAGCAGCATGTGGTGATTGTCCTGGTGGCATGTTATAGTATGGACTTGATTGCATACCAGATAGATCCCTTGGATTTTGTAACCAGATTTCTGATGTCTCACCCTGTTAATTGGAAAAATGCAGCATGTTATTTAACTTAACTAGTAAGAAATACATTGATTAACAATCATTTATTTCAAAATATATAGTGGATGGATGTTATTGTCAAGATTGAACTATCAATATATAAGGTAGTGAATAAGATCCTACTTTGAATGAGACCAAGGCGGGGAAAGAAATTTAAGCTCTGTAGTGAATAAGGCTTAACGGATTTGGGGTCTAACTCAAATTCACAAAATTGGCTTCTAAGTTGAGAATTGTCTAGGCTTTATAAGCTCTATCTGTAGGCATTATCACTAACTAATGTGGAATCTTGGTTTTTCTCAATAAACCCCTTCACGCCCAGGTCTAATAGGCTTGGTGAGTGGATAATACGGGTGGCCCAATATCAGATTTAGGATAGAGTTTGGTACCATATCAGATTTTTGGTCTAACTCAGAGGGACTTGTGTTTTTTCCAATAAAGGCTTATAGCCTATAATTGAGTTTGCTTCATTTAAATGGTTCGTTAGGATATAGCCTATCATCTCTTAAAATAGAATTTGGGTTTGGTCAAACTCAACCCTACAAAACCGACTTTTAGAGTGATGTCTCCTACTTAAAAACTCATTTACAGGTCATATCACATCCAATGTGGGACTCTCAACACACCACTCACGCCCAAGACTTGACAAATGGAGCGTAACCCGAGTAGCCGATAGCGGGTGTCTCAACAGATTCTAGATAAGCTCTAATACCATCTTAGGATTTGGATTGAGCCTAACTCAACCCCACAAAACCCGTCTTTTAGAGTGAGGAATGTCCCCTACTTATAAACTTATTTTCAAACCATATAACATTCAATGTGGGACTCTCAACAAAGTGGGTTGATTAGGTTACAGCCTATCACCTTTTGCTACAAAAATGAAAGTGAAAAAGAAAAATAATCATTTCAATAGGTGCACATTAATAGGTTGATTGAATACAAAAACCATAATGTATTTTTGCTAACATATTTCTTGATGTTTCTTATTGCTGAGATTCAAACAAAAAAGAAATCTCTTGACAAGCATATTACCTGAGGATTAGGGACATAGAGATTATCTTTGTACTTGACTCGAGATGAATCTTCTAAAGCCGTTGCACCGCCAACAACACCTGGAGCTAACATAGCATACCCAGTTGGATTACCAAAGTTTCCAAAACCTGTAGGACTTCCAGCTGGAACAGGCTTGAACTGCTGAACTCCATATTTAAGGTTGTTGGCATTAAGATGAGAACTACCTCCAGGCATCAACAAGTAACTATTTCCATTTGTTGGATGAGGATATGGAGAATTATTTGAATATCCCTGCACAGCCATAGGTGGTACATACACTGGCGACAGATACTGACGATACGGCATAAGATTAGCGTAATGTGAAACATGAACTTGTGGATACATTTGCGCCACGGGAGGTTGCTGTTGTTGCACCATGGAAATACTGTTGCCTGCATGGGAGCTCAAACCCTGCATTGGCGAAAATACATGTCAACAAAAACTATACCTCATATTGGTCCACATAAATTCAGAATAATCAAAAACAAAAAAGTTGACATTCAAGAGTTGTTTTCGGTAACAAAATTCAAATGATTCAGACTCAACTGTTCTAATAGGTTTAAAATTGTACAAATAATGTAACAAAATTAAACCCACGTCGACTGTACTCAATTGCTCAGTCTTAAACATACATATTTGATCAAGGTAAAAAGATGTTCTTTCATGCGTAATTTTATAAACTCCAGTACAATTAAGGAAATAAATAACATTAAGTATTTGTGATTAAACGATTTTATTAAATGTATAAATTAATTATACCTCGTGAGGTGGTGACAGAATCCGCCCTCGTGCAGTTTCATCAATTGTAGGTCTAAAATAAGGAATATCATAACCATTTGGAGGGTCGTAGGCCTGTTTGGAAACTTAAATGTGAGAGAACATATAGACAATAGACATAGACAATAATACACAAAACTAAAATGTATATATAAACAGATATGTATAGCCTATGCCAAAAAACCAGTAATTTGAAGCTATTGCCTATTTGGATATCAAATGGTATGCTTGTGTTATTGAACAATGTCTTGGCCATGCCGTATCTTGTTTTTTAAAATTTCTCACATCCCCATATTTGTGTCGTATCGTATCCGCACAGTACTAACTACTATGTATCTGGGCTTCATAGAGGAGAGCTATATTGTATTTGTATATGATTTCTCTTCTCTTTCAGGATTCAATTAATCAATAACTTTCTATCAATTCACAATAACTTCAATTGTTTTTCTTCCCAATTTAATGCTTCAAATTTTTTCCTCATTATCCTAGAACGCCAAATATGAATTTGCTTTTTAACATCATTGACATTAATTTTCAAATAAAAGGGCAAAAGTAATAAACAAAGAAAACCATGCTTCAACCATATTAGACCAGACCTGACCATTTGTCTCTGCCTACTAAAAGTAATCACTCACCGAGAAGCCAGGCATATCATGAGAATCTTGCTGTTGTGACTCTGAAGGCACATAGGGCCGACTAGTATCACGTTCCAATTCAATGTTGGCATAATTGTTCAGATTCTGAGGGCTGGACGATTCTTTGTGATCCGGCAACTGTTGCTCAGAAGCCGCACCTGATGCTGGAGAGTCTGATACTAAATTTCTAATGTGTTCATCATCCAGCATGTCGACCTGTGTGTTCCCAGATACATCATCACTGGACAACTCCGGAGCAGGTACCATGCTGGCATCAAATTATAAATAAGATTACAACTCGGTATCAGAAATTGTATACTAACTATGATGCAGATATCCCTCCAAACATTAACCTTTTGACATATTAAAAAATAAAATTTGAACAGCAAGCAAAACAAGAATGCCAACCTTGTAGTCAATTCCCCACTTGACTTTTCAGTAGCTCCATCGATATGATACTTAGATTGATGTCCCAAAAACTCAAGTTTTGCCCCAACCCCCAATGTACCAAAGGTGAGTCGAAGGCGGTCAGTCTCTGCAACACAAATATGTTGTGCAATCGTCACTTTTGAAAGATTATCTGTAAGCTTGGCTGCTTCTGATTCTACATTTTCAGAATCTTGTGCGGGAGGAGAAACAGTTTTTTTAGGTGTTCCGATTACTCCAGGACTTGTATTTTCCTTCTGGCTTGATTTAGGCTTCCACTCTTTAGTATGCTGGGAGACTGCATCAGAAATCATCAAATTTATAAACATGAAGCAAACAGGCTAACAATAAAAAAGAAATCTGCCCAAAAATCAAATCCTCATTCAGAAGAATTAGAATATGGGTCGCAACACAACCAATTGTGAACAGTGAACACTGTTTTAATACCGATGCGAACAAAAAAAAAAGTGAAAAGCAATCGAGGGTTACTACTTAGTACTTACTGACAGTTGATATTGCAATGAGCAAAGAGCTACACAAGTAATGTAAATTAGCTTAAACTAAGGCATAATACATTCTCATGATCAAGGATTTCGGAAAACCATAATAAACCTTCATTCAGATTTCTGACAGAACTAAATGCTTTATAAACCCCAACAAATAAATTACAAAATACCCAAGAGCAAGTTAAAACAATTCCGCTAAGTCACACTTTTACTAAAGATCTCTAGAATTGTAATTTTAAGCAAATTAGCGGTGTCATTTCAGAGATATACCTCTTTGATGTCCCGCGAGTTGTTGATGTGGCCTACTATTATACACATTGTTCAAAGATGGTCTGCTAGCAGACATGCCAGAGAAAGAGGGCTCAGTTACAGTAGTTTGACTATATTGTTCAGGCTTTGATATGGTACCAACTGAATCTGCAGATGGACCATCTTTTCCAACAAGAGAAATAGCATGAGAACTACTGGAAACAAATAATTGTTTCGCTTTGTTGTCAGAAGACAGTCGCCGAACACCAACAACCCCAACTTCACGCCTAATGGCTCCAACAACACCAGGTGATCTGGAATCAGGAGAGGGCACATGAACCGGATCTGTTGAAGACGAATACACACCCATTGCAGAACTGGTAGATGCATTTGTTGAAGAATTATTGTTAGGCTTAGTTGGTTGCACCAGTGCTATCGTGCCTTGCTTGTCGTCCTTATTTGTAATTTTTCTTTCGATTACATTTGAAACAGCATCTGTTGACTGTCTGCCATGTGAATCAGAAGGACCATTTAGTGACCTTTGATTGGTATAGGCTGCTGATGAGCTGTAACAAAGATAACACATTGTATATACAAAGTTCAGTTATCCAATAACTACATTTAAACATATCAAAATGATCCCTGAGACATACTGCTTTTAAATAATACAAGATAAATTTCAAGTCATTCGTCAAAGGAAAAATGTATTAGTTCCAAACTACTTTCATTCCCAGTGATATCTGTATCAGACAAAACCTTCATGGTCTTATATGGTACATGTCCAAAATAATTATACTCACTGTTTTTTGTTTCATGTAGAAATTAGAGCATTACTCATTTTGATTTTGATGTATAAAGGTTAAAATGCCGTTCTTCGGTGAGACATGCATTTTTTAGTGCCTCTTCCATTGAGGCATTGAAGTTCCTTGCACCTTAACAGCACCTTTTGCCTATACTACTTTGATTCAGTTTACTTCACATCTATCAATTAAATAAATTTCTTCCAACAGAACTTATTTCACAAATCAATACTCAGGTATACATATTTTGCTCCCACCTCTAATATAATATAACAGAAGAATCTAATCCAATGTCTATTCATTAGGTCATTAAGCTAGGCATGTGCAGCTATGGACAACTACTAACACTAGATATGCAAAGCACAACCAAGCCTGTCAAATCCAGAAAATTTAAAGATCAAAGCATACCCCTTCTTTTCAGGTGTGTTTATAACTGTTTGCTCAGCGGTGGATGTTGAGTCTTGCAGGGAAGGAGGCTTTACTTCTTTATCTATATGATTTACTCTGTTGTCTCTGACAACACGAAACTCTCTGCTAACTCCTACACGGTTAACACGAATCAAAGATCAGCATATATGATAATGCTGAAAACAAGCAATCCACTTATTTATTACTTAACTATTTGAAAACGTTCAGGTAGAAAATTAAAAACTGTTCTGTTAGTCAGTTAGTCCATTTATTCAAAACGATTAAAAGGGGATTGGTCAATCAATAGGGGAAATCAGATTATTCATTTAGTACATTTGATAGTTTGTGAAAGATCCTCCGTGACAAGTAAATCCTTAAGAAGAATTATATTCTCTATTTTCTATTTAGTCTTCAAAAGACTTCCATTCTATTGATTCTATATTTATGTCGCTCCAATTTCTCTAGGTTCACAAGTTGGTCCAACCTGCCAGATCAAAATAGAGGGGAAGATGGAATGTCATTTGGAAGCTTTCGAACAAACAGTCAAAGTACTGGAGAAGACACCTTCAAAACTAGGGTCAAGGTTGTATAAGATCAAGATAAGACAGTACAAGATCGTGGTAATAACAGACAGGGTTGGTGATGTCATGATCTTTCAAGGTCAGAAACACGGGATGACCTTGGAGGAGGACAGGACAAGCGACAAAGTTCTTGGTGGAATAACCATCGGGATCTAGCGCAAGTGGCTGGTGCACAGGGTGTGTAAGTGGTAAACCCCGAGGTTCCAGCTATCAATAGGAGCAACCCTTTGAAATCTTGAGGCACAATAGATCAGGCTCAGTGAGAAAGTTCGGCTGGAGTTCATCAGCATGGAGGGGAAACAGTACAATGGGTCATATTCTTGCATAAAAAAACTGATTTAAATTGGGGACTAAGAAGAGCTGACTTCAATTTTGATTCAACGATACGGATGGAGGAAGTTAGGAAACATTTACGAAGCGACCATCAACTTTGGGCAAAATTGGGTTTATCAAAGAGTATAATTATTTGAAAAAACTCAAGATAAGGCCTCCCTCTCTTGACCAGGAATAAATAAAAAGATAAAAGACAACGACAGCGTATACCACGCCCTCCGAAATAAAAAGTATATCATAACTGCAAAGTGAAAGTAACTGTTAGGTTAGATTTTATAGAAATATTATAGAAATAATAATAACAACAAATATAAAATGAGTGGTCGAGCTGACACAGATGCTAATCACGACATAATAATTTGAACCCTCAAAATAGGCATAAAGTACGAAAATTACTGGGTAAAGGATTCCGAGAATAGTTTGTCCTTTGACCATTCCGTTCAGAAGGGGAGTGGAATTGCAATCTCTGACCACCATTCTCAGACTGCCTTCTCGGTTCAACTAAACCCTTGTTCCCAAAATCCTGAGTCTGCGATAACAGATATCCGTTAGTAAACTAATTACTGATAAGAAACCCCACTACTCATTTATGTATCACTACTTACTACAGATTTAATAACCAGTCAAGAAAATGATACAAAAGGCGATACCTCCTTCTTTCGGTCTCTCCTTCTCTTCACCTCATGGAATGGATCTGGATAACAAAAAATTACAATGCACATTAGGAGAATATAAACTTCCATTGTTTAATTTTCTTTCAAGTTAATTCAATAGATTATCAAGAAAACACAAATTGGAGTGAACAACCAATCTGACATAAAATGCACTTATCAACCAGATAGTTCAACTCAAAACATAATAATCCAGCAACATAGCCCAATGTTTACACACACCAACTCAAACTGATCCAATAATTATTTAAGCACAAAATAAAAGTAGTTACATTTTAAAATAAAAAACACTAAACCCTACAATCTCCATAACTAATGGCAAAATTAAGCTAATTATTACTCCATCAAACAAAAAACACCCCCTCCCCCAAATTTATCCGAAATCAAAAAATAATCTAACACGGTTCCAAGAAAAAACACAAAACATAATTCATAATTAAAAAACAAAATAGTGTTGAAGAAAAAATAGGGTTGCCCCAGAAAGAAGTAACCTTGGTTGAGCAATTTCTGAGTGGTTTCATTAGGATCCATATTACTCTCCTTGAGGGCAACATAGATATCAGCATCGGAGTGATTCCCCACAATTTCCCTGATAGATTGAATGGTTTTTCGAACTTTAGCAGAGAGCATATGAGTTCCAGTATTACCTTCGGTTCGCGAACCAGGAACCATTGCAGCCAAAACTGAAGGTTACCCAGAAGATAAAACACGAAGGTAAACAAGAAAAAATAAAACTTGACCCTTTGGGTTTGAAGAAAACCAGAAGGGTCGTTAATGGGGTCGAAAGGTTCTTAGGGTTCTGTTTTCTTCGCCGAAAGAAAGAAAAGAAAGAAAAAAAACTGACGGGAGAAGGAGGAGAAAACGGCTTTGACAAAGAAGACAGAGTGAGTGAGGGTTTTGAAAACCTTTGAC